>JAPQWN010000009.1:52590354-53127854 GCA_028538565.1 Umbellularia californica | reverse complement strand
ATAGACTGAAAAGTCACTGAAAAGCCATTTATAACTCATATAATGAAAATACTTATTGAATGAAAAGTGATATTAGACTGAAAAGTCATTGAATTGATAAGCCACCTAATAATATTGGACTAAAGAGTCCCATAAGCCATCTAATAAATACTCAATGTAATCAATGAATGATATGAAATGAATGAAATAAACAGATTAACTACTTCCTATGGGAAGAAACTGAATTGAATGAGAATAATACTATTGTAGTTGTAACTTAGTCATTGATTATTAATTAATTATATTGTACAGGATATTGTACTGTTTTAGATTTAATTGTCTAGAGTTGTTACATTGAGAAATGGACAAATTTAGCATGAATTATCATAGATTTGTTTATACATTGTTGAACCATCGTGTTCATAGTGTTATTGATGGCATTACAAGCCCAGTTGCCCGTCCCGGCCTTGCAGAGTTCGCGCCGCCAACGGAGGAAGCCAATCCGATTCCTCCAAGAGGATTGATAGAATGAACATAAATCGGAAGGCGAATGAATTTGAATATTTTGGAAATGTTTTGGGAGATATTTTTGTGTAATTATCCATTTTGGAATTGTATATGGTGTCCGCTGCATTAGGTTTTGGTTATGCAGTGGTGAACTTTATTAAGTAGTAGATATGTATATAAGGACTTGACTTTTAATGCAAGGAACTCTTATCGCTTTAATTTGTTTATCAATATATGTATTCCAGAAAATGTACATTGACAGGTACGTGTGTTAGATCCCTTGTGAGTATTGTCTTAACTTCGGTTAATTCAGGATTCACGGGAGTAAGTATGATCGTCTTCGCGACCCGGGGGTTAATCCCTGATTCCTTTGATCTCGAGCTCAGGTTGTGACACTTTGGTGGGTCCTATATTGTGATTTCAATAGCTATTAGCAAGACATCATGATATCACCAACACTTTATTAGCCCATAATCTACTAATCCAAGGAAGAAGAAGAAAATCTGATCCCCTAATTAATTTTTGGGTTATCTATACCTTTCTTCATGTTATCTATAACTTTCTTCATGTTAAAATTTTCTGGGTCAACTACGATAAATACAACACTAATACTAGTATATATAAGAATTAAGCTGACAGCTTATAGCCCAGTTGTTAATTTGAATCCAGCAATTGAAGGTTATTTTAATGAACTTTTGAGAGTATCTTTAGTAGTTAAGTTGGGTAAAGGTCCAATTCCGGTCAACTTTAACAACATACATGTTCAATATAAGGTATTGAATCTTGATTATTGTGAATAAAACTTTGAACAGACTGTTTTCTAAAATATGACAAATACAAGTATAGCATATATACGAAGAACTTAAAAGCATGAATATCAATCATGATCTTTTTATTTTTATTTTTTTTTTAAGAATTTCCACCCACATTGCCTAAATTCTTGCCCTCTCCTCTTAAAATGGGCGAACTGGCATTAGCCCCCTACTTTGCACAATCTATTGTCAAGATGAACAAATTGGACCCACCTATGGTCAAATGTATACTTTCAGAAGCCCCTGTCTGTTCAGTTATAAATTGGCACTTCAATTAGATATTGGTCCATCCATTTTCCACCATCTAAATATTGCACTTGTACAACCATTAAACTGTCTGGCTCAAGAAGAGAGGGCGGTGAGTGTGATGTTAATTTGGTCCATACTTAATCTCTACATTATTGGAATACATCCAAGTGGACCTTACAAGGAGTATAAGACTTATATTGGACTGGGTGGGTTGTGAAATATAAGGGCACAGTGCAATCTGATAATGGCTCTTGGGAACTAAATGACAATGAGGATGAAGATGGTGTGGTGAGAACTGAATTTAGATGGGGGCTGCTGATTATCTACTTAATAAAGATGGGTGAACATTGTTTCCCTTGTTACAGTAATTACCAAGTGTTGGTGGGGGTGATCCGATCCTCTTATTATGAGATGAAATAAGAACATGATTGAGCTTGTTGCCATCATGTTGGATATTCTCCAATGAAATCCGTTTCCTTTTGTGTGGTTGTATAAGTCCGACATTGATAAACTATGGCTTGAATCTCGTCCTTGTGTTTTGTGAAGATGCAAGAGTCCCATGTTGACTCGGACGTAGAATTGGGGGTGAGGAGGGTAGCATTAGTACTTATTCACTTCGTCTTTCTATGTGCATATATGTATACTTTTGTGAGGACTTCTCTAATTATCTTGAATAAAAGGAGGGAGTTCTTAAGATGCTTGAGAGTAAGGGCAGGGTACCCTCACATCATATCCAATGCCAATACCCTAATTGCAAGAGCCCCCATCCCTTACTCTCATAATGCCGTGGGAGTAAATATACTATGAGAGTAGGGGGTGGTGGCCCTTTCTAATGATGATGGGTAATTATTAAAAATGTCTTTGCTCTGGCCTTTTATCTCATGTGAAGAGCTTCATTTTGAGTCCATCTAGTCTTTGGATGTATTAGTCCATGTACTAGTCTATAAATAGTCACAAGTTTAAATTCCACACGCGTCCAATTTTTTCTCACCATTAAAGTGGGTTTTCAAGAAAATTAGTTATACAATTTCATCTGACAATTCTTGCACAAAATTAATAGGTCATAATTTCAAATCCTCTCTCCTGGCAAAAGTTAAATGAAAAAAAAAATAAAAATAAAAAAAATAAAAAACGGGAGGAAGAGGACTACCTAAGATTATGAGTGATAGCTGCTATATGATTGAAAAGTTTCATTAGAAAAGACTACCATATTCATTAGTGTGAAAGTCACCTGTGATGGTTCATTTATTAGCAGCTCAAAGAGCTCATTTCAAAAAAAAAAAAAAAAAAAAAAAAAAATATATATATATATATATATATATGGAATTTAGGGGGAGCATTATTGTTTTTTCTTGCCAGGTCGTTGACTGTATTTTGTGTTTTTCTATCATTTGTCACAAACCATTTTTCAAACCTATCACTCACTCTCTCTATCTTATGCTTGGTGAAACTATGAGTGTATGAACATTACTGGGAGTCTATTTTGACTTTGATTTTGTGCATTGCTACCTTCATTAGGCCAGACCCATTTTTATTATTCTTTATTCTTCTCTTTTTGGCCCAGGTCCAATCGATCGGACTGTTCACGATCTGTAAGTTATTTATTTGGTTTTTCTTCTTTCTTCTTTCATTTGCTAACCTCCTCTGCCCTAGCCCGGCCCTTTGGTTTTCCCGTCATCCAACTGATCTTCCATTGCGATTTCTTGCTCCATTCAAGGTATTCTCTTCATTCTTTCTCTTCTAAATCTTTTCTTTTTCCTTATTTTGCCTGTTATGTGATCATGGTGGTTGTATTGGGTTCTTGATTTGTGTTTCGTTGTTGTGATTGATGGAAGTGGGGTTCTGAAATGTGGTTTTTCTAGTCTCTTTGGAAATATGGAGGAGGTGGTTTTGGTGTTCTGTGTTTTGTCAATCCATTTTGGATTGTGCATTACTAAGATTGGAGGTTGGGTTTGTTTCTTCTAACTGTGCACACCAGGTGTTTGTCTTTTTGCCTCAAAGAACTCATGGCTCCTAAAGCTTCCCAACCTCGCAAAAGGACTGTTCAGCATGGTAGCTCTTCCTCTTCGGCTGCTTTTGATGCTCGGAGGTTTCAGAGTCTTGCAAAAGAGACCTCTTTTGAAAAAAAATTTTCCAAAAAACAAGTACTTGTTGAGCGCCAAGTGAACTTCTCTCAAATGAATCTTGACTTTAGTACTTGGCTCTTACAAAGAGAATGGCATTCCTTATACTCTTTTAACAGTACTGCCTATGGGCCATTGGTGCGAGAATTCTATAAAAACATTTATGATACTGAGTCCGAAAGTTTCAAGTCTTATGTTCGTGGAGTTATAATTGAAATCACTCCAAACTCCATCAGTCAATTTCTTCAAATTGATCGGAGTCTTGATGCAGTGTATCCGTCTCCTGAGCCAGACTCAGATGACATGGAGGATCCGGTTGATGACACTGATTGGGATGCAGTGGTTAATGCGTTGACAGGTGATCGTCGTCGTGAGTGGAGTGGGGGTGTGCTCAAACAGAGATTCCTTACACCCTCCTACCGCATGCTTAATATCTTTGTTTGTTCCAATGTTGAGCCAAAGGGGAGATCATCTGAGGTGATTATGGAGACTGGGTATCTTCTATATGTGATTGGAACCGGGCAGCCAATCGATCTTCCTCTTACAATCTTTCGGCATATTTTGGATGCCCTTCGGAGAGCTTCGACTACTTCTCTTCCCTATCTATGGAGTACTTCTCACTAGGATTCTTCTTTCTGAAGGTGTTGCAATCATTCTTCAAGATAGCATTGTTAAAGACCGTGGTCCAATTACACACTATA
This sequence comes from Umbellularia californica, assembly GCA_028538565.1. Lineage (NCBI taxonomy): Eukaryota > Viridiplantae > Streptophyta > Magnoliopsida > Laurales > Lauraceae > Umbellularia > Umbellularia californica. The sequence goes on along the minus strand of JAPQWN010000009.1, from coordinate 53,123,483 downwards.
CCATTGGGTTGTCTGCTGCTCATGTCGGTGACAGCGGTGACGATGATCCCATTCCAGATGAAGCTGCAGAAGAAACCTTTGCTCCTAAGGCTAGTTCACAGATGCGAGCCTATTTTCAGGACTTTGAGGATCGCCTTTTTGATCAATCAACTCAGATCGAATTGCTCGAAAATCGCATGGATTCACAGTTTCAAGAGATGTTTGCTCAAATGGAGCGAGATCTCATTAAACAAAGGGCCGAGATCTCAAGTGAGACCACAAGATAGCATTGCTAAGCACGGTTATTGGGCTAGTATTCCATTAAACAAAGGGCCAAGATCTCAGGTGAGGCCTTAGTACATTTTTGTTACAAAACTAAAAATTCTCTTTGATGCTAAGCGACTGAAAATAAGCCATTAAAAGTTTAGTTTTGAAAAAAAAATTCCACTAAAAATCACTTGTAGCAACATCGCATTTTCTTATTTTCCATTTTTTTATCATACATCCATAGTTTCACTCCAATTGGAGTAGGGTTGGCTGTTTGATCGATTGCGTGTAAAATAAGAAAAACCTTGGAAATCATGTGGTCCAATTTTTTTTTTTAAAACACTTGTATCAAATGCCTATGCATAGGAATTTTCCAGAAAAACCTTGGAAATCATGTGGTCCAATTTACCTTCTAGCAAAAAAAAAAAAAAAAAAAAAAACCTTGTATCAAATGCTTCTGCATAGGAATTGTCCAGAAAAACCTTGGAAATCATGTGGTCCAATTTACCTTCTAGCTAAAAAAAAAAAAATGTATAAAAAAACACAAGATCGATTTGCACATGTTCATGTTCCTACATATAAATTTTCGCCGGGAATCATTTAAAAAAAACCAAATAAAATATTATTCTAATGTTATCAATCTAGCCATATTTCAATCAGAGACAAAAATTTTCCGATGATAAAATACATGATGGAGCTATCTTGAGCACTTTTGACTTAAGCAGCAAGCCTTTTGCACAAAACAACTAAGAATCAATCTTTAGCTATAGCGCTGATGAAAGGGACTTGGGTTAGTGAGTGTGGTGATTGAGAGTTTTAACCAAAGAGGCAAAAAAAAAAAAAAAAAAATTAAAAAAAATAAAATTTGTTTAGTCGCTGCACTACTCAAACTCTTCGAAGGCCTAAAAGCAAGAGTACAGATTGAAATACAAAGTGCTTTCACACCGGAGAAAGTGTCACAATCTCATATATTTTTTCAATCCGTCAAAGAGAATATGTCATGAGAGCGGTTTCCGTGGATGTAGGTTCAAGCCATTTTTATTGGCACTATACACCATGATATATTTGCTAATTTCTTTAAGTCGGCCATCATCGACGGATAGAGCTAACTTCTAACGAGCACAAGAACCCATGCCAATCTCGAGTCTGTCCATACAGTGCAAATCAACTACTTACGTAGTTGGGAGATACTTATTGACTTGAGTGGTGGCCCGAATACATGCACAATAGTAATTTTTTTAAAAAGAGAATAAAAAAAAGACCGCACTTATTTTCACAATCGAGAGCAAGTAGGGTAGAAAGTAAATAGGAGAAGTGAGGTAAAAAAATTGGGAAACATGTAGAAATGAAAATATGAGATGTGAGCACATATAGATATAGGCATGTAAGGAAATTATCTTTAAGTCCATTACTTGGACTAGAAGTCCTTTCCTTTCCCGAATTGTGGTCATTATAGGAAATCTGTTTTCTTAGGATACATGCTATTCCTTACACAAAAAGGTTTCTTAATGAGATGTATTCCATAACAAACTCTACCTTGATGGATGGTTGAGATTAAGTCTATGGAAACCCTGATTGGAAATTCGGTCCTCTTTTCACCTATAAAACAAAGCCTTTCGTCCATCACAAAGGCATTCACGAAAATCAACACATTAAGGTTTTATAGGCAAGGAAAGAGAAACCGAAACCATTCATATAGTCTCTTTCTCGACGGAGCACAGCATCAATCAGCAACAGCACCAGACTGCAGGATCAGAAAGCTCTCTGCATCAGGATGTCTGGAGGTACTCTTTAATTTATTTAAGATTAAATCCTACACGTGATTATCATGCTGTTCACGATCTTAGGGTTCATGTTAATAATAGCATAACATGTGGTATCAGAGAATGGTTTTAGAACACATGATCGTCCATTAATTAGGATAACTATGCATCGCCATAATCGGCAAATATAGATCCGTTCTGACTCTGTTTTGCAGAAATTTATCGATCCAACTATTATGGCCTGCATGAATGGTTTATATTTATGTTATTCCGTAATTTTTTTTATTTGGGCACGACTGTTTGATCGTGATTTATTTAAGTTTTGAATTTTCAATTATGTATAAACTCCTGCGTGAGTAAAAACTCAATGTAATAATGGCGGAGATCAGTAACTGGTACGTCATGATTGGAGGATATTGTTTCGAGACTGAAGATGACGTTTTGAAGCAGTCGAAGATAAAGACAGATGATCGAAAAGAAGGACAGAAAATAGGCCATATAGTTGGATCATATTTTCATAAATTCCATATTATGTTGATTATCATTAGCATGTTTCTTCGTAATCGATGATATAATGCCTCAAAATTTTTTTTCAGGGCTGCCGCCCCGAACCCTGCAATTTTTCGGGGCTGCCGCCCCGAACCCCGCCATTATGGTAGGTGCCCCGGAGGACAGCCCTCGGGGCTTGGCCTTTTTACCAGTACTTTTCATACAATGAATGATTTATCATGAATGCATGCAATATATAATGTTTATATTCATATTAAGCCTTTTTTATCACCAAAGTTGTATGCTTAAGGTTAGGTCTCACCACAATGACCCTAACAATTAAATACTGGAATTTGGCCCTAAAAGTACCATCATCACGTTTACATTACATATTGTTCAAGAAGGTATGAAGCATTTAGTCGCCCACAGGCGGATTATACTCATACGATTGAACAATAATTAAGGAGTGTTTGTTCCTAATTAAGATTAACATCACTCATTTACATTACCTTGAATATGACGACCTTAGATGGTATAATGCGTAGAAATTATGGTGACTACCCACAGGAGCACCTAAAAATTTTGTCGTTTATATTCATATATTATGCGTGTGTTGTCTTATTTTTTATTAAAGCCTTATTGTTGTATCTCTATTGCAGTTCTTGCAACCACTAATCTCACTTCGCATGCTACCTCTGTCACTAAGCTCAATGGAACCAACTTCTCAGAATGGAAAGAGCAAGTTGAGTTTACATTGGGGGTACTTGAACTGGATATCGCTCTTCGTAAAGATAAGCCAGCTTCACTCACTGATAAAAGTACCCCTGATGAAATAACTTTCTTTAATGCCTGGGAAAGGTCTGACAGACTAAGCACTATGTTTTTGCGAATGACTATTGCCACCAACATAAAAACATCCCTTCCTACACCTGAGAATGCTAAGGACTATATGAAGGCCATTGAAGTTAGGTTTAAGACTGCAGACAAATCCCTTGCTGGGAAACTAATGGCAGATCTTACAACCATGAAGTTTGATGACACCAGATCAATGCATGAACATGTCATTGAGATGACCAACCTTGCAGCTAAACTAAAGAATTTGGGATTATCAGTGGATGAGGCGTTTCTCGTCCAATTTATCCTAAACAGTTTACCTCCTCAGTACGGGCCTTTCCAAATTCATTACAACACTATTACGGACAAGTGGACAATGAATGAATTGGCTAACAAACTGGTTCAAGAGGAGGCCAGGCTGAACCAACAAGGGATTAAAGTAGCTCATCTCGTTCAAGGAGCTGGACACAAAGCTGGGAAAAAGCATAATTCAGGCCAGAAACGGGCACCACCCAGATTTAATGAGGCTGGTCAGAACCCCAAGAAGAAAAAGAAGGAAAACTTATGCAAATTTTGCAAGAAACCTGGACATTTTCAGGCAGACTGCATTAAACGTAAAGAATGGTTCGAAAAGAAAGGTAACCCTATGGGTTTCGTAAGTTATTTCGAATCAAATCTTACTTATGTTTCTTCTGATGCTTGGTGGATTGACACTGGTGCTAATGTTCATGTTTCCAATTCAATGCAGGGATTCCTTACGATCCAAACCATAAACCCAAGTGAGAACTTCCTTTTCATGGGAAACAAAGACAAAGCTCCAGTTGAAGCTATTGGAACTTTTCGTCTTATTTTAAATAGCGGTTATCAGTTAGACTTATGTCAAACTCTTTATGTTCCGTCTCTTTCCCGTAATTTGGTTTCTGTAAGCGCACTTGATAAAGTTGGTTACTCATTTGAAGTAGGAAATGGTAATTTCAGTTTATTTAGAAATTCTAGTCGTATTGGTTCTGGAATTTTGATTGATGGGCTATACAAGTTTCATCTTGATAGTCAACTTGCTGAAACCCAACTTACCCTGCATTCTAAGGAAACAAAACGAAAGTCATCCAAACTCGACTCTTATTTCTTGTGGCATAAAAGACTGGGTCACATATCCAGTGAAAGAATCAAAAGATTAGTAAAAGATGGTGTCCTTCCGGATCTAGATTTTACTAATATTAATGTATGTGTGGATTGTATTAAAGGCAAAACAACAAAACACACAAAGAAAGGAGCCACAAGAAGTACTGAGCTTCTTGAAATAATACATACAGACATTTGCGGACCCTTTGATGTTCCAACCTTTGGAGGAGAAAAGTATTTTATTACCTTTATTGATGATTACTCACGTTACTGTTATTTATACTTATTGCATGACAAATCTCAGTCTGTGAATGCTGTACAAGTGTTCATTACCGAAGTCGAAAGGCAATTAGATAGAAAAGTGAAAATCATAAGGTCAGATAGAGGTGGTGAGTTTTATGGAAGGTATGACGAAACAGGACAACATCCTGGACCTTTTGCAAAACTTCTTCAAAAACTTGGAATTGTTGCCCAATACACAACGCCTGGTTCTCCATGGCAGAATGGTGTAGCTGAAAGGCGAAATCGTACGTACATGGAAATTGTTAGATCAATGATGAGTCATGCTAACGTACCTATATCCTTGTGGATGGATGCTCTACGCACAGCTGTTTATATCTTGAACAGAGTTCCCAGTAAGGCAGTTCCAAAGACACCTTTTGAACTGTGGAAAGGATGGAAACCCAGTTTACGACATCTCCAAATTTGGGGTTGCCCAGCTGAGGCTAGAGTCTACAATCCACATGAAAAGAAATTGGACCTTAAAACAATCAGTGGTTACTTTATAGGTTACCCAGAAAAGTCCAAAGGATTTAGGTTTTACTGCCCTAACCATAGTACGAGAATTGTTGAAACCGGTAATGCTAGATTCTTTGAGAATGGCGAAATCAGTGGGAGTAATAAACCTCAAGATGTGATCATTCAGGAAATCAGGGTACCTATCCCTTTACCCTCTATTCCGAAAGATGTTGGGAATCCTCCTGTTGTTGAACCATTTAACAATGAGGAAAATCCAATAAATGATCAACAACTCCATAATGAGATTGTCGCCAATGAACATATGGATAATGCACCAGAGGAACCAGCATTAAGAAGGTCTCAAAGACAAAGGAGATCAGCTATTTCCGATGATTACATGCTTTACCAAGTAGAATCTGGAGAAGGGACAATTAATGACCCGGTTTCTTATTCACAAGCCATTAAGGATGTTAATTCTAGTAAATGGATTGATGCCATGAAGGATGAATTGAAATCTATGAATGAAAATCAAGTCTGGGAAGTTGTTCAATTGCCTCCAGGACACAAACCAGTTGGCTGTAAATAGGTCTTCAAGACCAAACGCGACTGCAAAGGCAATATTGAACGCCATAAAGCCAGACTTGTTGCCAAAGGTTTCAATCAGAAAGAAGGTATTGACTATACTGAGACTTTTTCCCCTGTGTCAAGGAAGGATTCTCTTAGAATTATCATGGCATTAGTAGCTCACTATGACCTCGAGTTACATCAAATGGATGTGAAAACTGCCTTTCTTAATGGAGACTTGGAAGAAGAAGTCTACATGCGTCAACCTGAAGGCTTCATCATTGAAGGTCAGGAAGACATGGTCTGCAAACTTAAGAAATCAATATATGGACTGAAACAAGCTTCGAGGCAATGGTACCTAAAGTTTCATGAAATCATTACTAACTTCGATTTCATAGAAAACATCGTTGACCCTTGCATATACCTCAAGATCAGTGGAAGTAAGTTCATATTTCTGGTTCTGTACGTTGATGACATATTACTGGCCAGCAGCGACCTTGGTTTATTACATCAAACAAAGGACTATCTCTCTAAGCATTTTGAAATGAAAGATATGGTTGAGGCTTCCTATGTGATAGGAATAGAAATATTCCGTGACAGGTCACTTGGTATTTTGGGATTGTCTCAGAAAGCATATATTGACAAAGTTCTAGAGAGGTTTGGCATGATGACCTGTTCCTCTAGTCCTGTTCCGCTGCATAAAGGAGACAAGCTTGATCTTTCACAGTGTCCACAGAACGAATTGGAACTTAAAGAAATGGCAAAATATCCTTATGCTTCTCTTGTCGGGAGTTTGATGTATGCACAGGTCTGTACAAGACCTGACATTAGTCATGCTGTTGGCATGCTTGGGAGATTTCAGAGTAAACCAAGAATCGCTCATTGGAAAGCTGCAAAGAAAGTACTGAGATACCTTAAGGGAACAAGGAATTACATGCTCACATACAGAAAATCAAGTCACCTACAGGTGACTGGTTATTCAGATTCAGATTTTGCTGGATGTCCTGACACCAGACTTTGCACTCTTGGCTATGTGTATCTCTTATGTGGAGGTGCAATATCATGGAAAAGCCAGAAATCTGAGTTGCTTTACTCATCCACCATGATGGCTGAGTATGTCGCATGTTACGAGGCTGCAATTCAGGGAACATGGTTGCATAATTTTATCTCTCAGTTTGGAGCTTTGAATTTCATCTCTAAGCCATTAACCCTTTACTGTGACAATGAAGCTGCAACCTTCTTCTCCAAGCATGACAGGATATCTAAGGGATCCAAACACATGGACCTTAAATATCTCTCACTGAAACAAGATGTTAGATTACAGAAATTTGTCATTGAGTCTATACGTACAGATTTCATGGTCGCAGACATATTCACGAAAGGACTACCTCCAAAGACCTTTCAAGGACATATTGAAAGCATGGGTCTTGAAGATAGTTCTTAATTATCATTTTCTGCCTTTTATTTCTGTACTTATATTTGACATTTATTGAGCTCTTAATGCAACTCTACATCTGCTATTTCTGTTTTTCCATTGTGTACATTTTATGTTTGGATAAATGATAAACAGAAACAGTCTTTCAACATAGACATTATGAGACCATTACGTATATCTCCTATTACGGTCTAGTTATGCAGGTTGTCACTGCTGTAGTACATGGAAGTAAGCATGTTGCAAAATAATGTGTGCACGCCATGACTCCCATTGACCACTGAATTAGCCAAGACACTTATGATAACCGACTCAAGAAATGTTTAGCATATAATGCGCGCCTTATGATTCCTAAAAAGAAAAACACTAAAGGATCTTCCTATCGACCAAGTGGGAGACTGTAAGGAAATTATCTTTAAGTCCATTACTTGGACTAGAAGTCCTTTCCTTTCCCGAATTGTGGTCATTATAGGAAATCTGTTTTCTTAGGATACATGCTATTCCTTACACAAAAAGGTTTCTTAATGAGATGTATTCCATAACAAACTCTACCTTGATGGATGGTTGAGATTAAGTCTATGGAAACCCTGATTGGAAATTCGGTCCTCTTTTCACCTATAAAACAAAGCCTTTCGTCCATCACAAAGGCATTCATGAAAATCAACACATTAAGGTTTTATAGGCAAGGAAAGAGAAACCGAAACCATTCATATAGTCTCTTTCTCGACGGAGCACAGCATCAATCAGCAACAGCACCAGACTGCAGGATCAGAAAGCTCTCTGCATCAGGATGTCTGGAGGTACTCTTTAATTTATTTAAGATTAAATCCTACACGTGATTATCATGCTGTTCACGATCTTAGGGTTCATGTTAATAATAGCATAACAAGGCACTTTTGCAGAACGAAAAAAGGAAAAACTGGGAAGTTATAAGAGAATAGGCCCACAAAGTACGACAAAGGGGACCATGAAGTTGTTGGTAGAATTTAAATTGGGGTGTAACGGTTCGGTTAACCGTGTGTATCCAAATCTAGGAATATCCAAATGCGGACCACACATAAAATTGAGCCAAGTTCTAATCGTTCATGTTAGCTCCTTAGTCATAAGGTCTGTTAAGCCCCATTTGGCTAGGCCAAGAGCAAATGTTCATGGCCATTGTGGAGAAATCCTTTACGAAGTAGATACATTCGTTACATTTATAATGAAGAATCGAGATTGGGTGATATAACACAAGGTCTTCTAAAAAATGGTTAACCGAGTTGTATTTTACGGTTCGATTCGGTTAAGTCGAGGCTGAAAACTGAGACCGAACCATGAAGCATGGTTTTTCGATTTTAACTGTAGTAAGCGTAACTGAAATCGTGAAATACGGTTATTAACCGTCGGTTCGGTTAGATCGGTAAAACGGTTTTTCGATTTTTTTTACTCCCCTAGTCAATGAGGTAGATGACATTGAAGCTTTGGCTGTTCTTTGGGTGACTCAAATGGCATGCAATATTGGTGTGCATAATATTATCATAGGGGGAGATTCACTCGGGGCGGTCAATGCACCTAACTCATCTACACCGAACTTATCTAGCCAAGGCCATCTGTTTGGAGAGGCAATAGCTATGATGAGATTTTTTAACAAATATTGTCTAGTAGTTCATATGGGAAGGAGTGGTAATGTTGTGGCTCTCACGTTAGCTAGGCATGCTCTATTTACCGATAGTATGGAGGTTTGGTGGTTTTCTATTCCTCATTTTTATTAAACAGAATGTACTTGTTGATGCACATTTGATGATGAAATAAAAAGTTCTTCTTGTATTGATATAAAAAGAAAAAAAAAAGGAAAAGAGCCTAAAAGGGCCAAAATATCTAAAATAAAGGCATTAAGTGACCAATCCCGCCCTCCATGGATGGCATCATTAATGACTTCAAGACCATATGAGAGAACATGAAACCTTGAGATTGCGGGACTTTTGGCCCTCGTTATCGTAGAGAGAACCTCACCCCGTTTTAGCTTCCTTGGAGTTGAGTATCCTTGCGTCTTTGGAATTTTTAGAAACTCTTAAATCCTGTACCATACACCCATATGACCAGCCTGCCTTGATGCATACCTTGACCGGGACGTGAACCCAAACCCAATGCCTAATTGTCTGGCTACAACTTAAATCTAAACATCCATGAAGAACGACCTGACCCAGCTTTGACCCGTCAACTTCCTACTTGGGTAAAGAAATAAAACAGGAAAGATGCAATTATCTAGAGAAAACTCATAAACTGCAACAATAGGAATTTGATAAGCCACAACTTCTACAAGAACTAATTTATATTATATGAACCTGGTAACTAGCAACAATGAAGAAAAATATAAAGTTAGACAGGAAAATAAGAGAGAGTTTGTATGACAACTAGAACTAAAACAAGGCATACACTCAGTAATCTACATCATAGATAAGCTAAATGCCAATGGAACACATAGACCTATCTAAATACCTTCATTTATCAAGTTTGCCTCAGCCCACACTTGGGTTTCTTCTAACATACCTGATCATTTGAAGCAGTCAAGGGAAGCCAGATTTGGTCACTCGCGAGCCCAATAAACCCTGATCTTTAATCAACAATCAATCAAATGTAAATCAAGGGGAAAGACAGCAATCTGCTACTAATGTTTGCTGGATCCACCATCAATGCCTTCTCTCTTTGGGAGATAGGTCTACATGTGCTGGACATTCTATGTCATGTACTTACGTGGTATTCCCAACAAGGGCAGACGCTGCATGATAGTATGGTTCAGCACCTATGTTAATAGCATGGATCGGGCCCACCTGTGAAAATCCAAACAATTCTACAGCCTTAGCACCTATTGTATAATCTATATTTAAAATTTTAAAGTCAATTTCAGTGGGCCAACCGATGGGTTGATCACCAGATTCCACACATGAGAGACTCCTTCCATTTCTGCCCTTTAAAAAGAGGAATTAAAGAAAGTTAATCACATATTTCAGATTTAGTTCTTCCATCGGCGGCCATCTCACTAATTTAAATAAGAATTTGTGATTTGATTATTACAATGGTTGCTATAGCCAATAAGAGGTTTAGATTTTCCAAAGGTGGGCTCCACACAAAATTTCTGTTTCCCTTTCAAATCGAAAATCACATTTTCACGTGAAAATGTGCCTTTTGGTTTGGACAGGACAGGAATTTTGCCATATCCTACTTCTATTGGATATCACATTGTTCAATATCCTACATCCCTAAAATATCGCACACACATTGAGATATCCTACAACAATAAAATATCACAAGATTAAAGATAAAATTATCACTTTCTAGCGTCTTTTCTTCTACGAACATCTATGTAGAAATTATGTAGCTTTCAACAATTTTGGGGATACTGTATGGTCATTATCCCTCTCTTCTAAGATAATAGACCATTTGAAGCTGCAAATAAAAGGGGCATTTGGCGTTACGTCCCTCAACAGTACGTTTCATAGTCTATGGTCCAAGTCATTTTCTCATAAAGGCAGCGGTCCCCTTTTATTATTAAATGAGTCAAAAAGACAAAAATACCATCTCTTTATATACTCTATACGTTACCAAACAAGCACCGCTTTAAAATATTCCGTCATACACTCCGAAATCCAAGAAAAATAAAGATTCTGAAAGCGAAGATGAAGGAAACTACAGAAAAAAGCAAAATCAACTCATCGGTGACATAAAGCAACTGAATCCTTTTTACTTAAACTTAATTGAGTTTGACATAAGTTTATCTAAGTTTTGGTTTGAATTTATCTGAGCTTTATATGAAATTATTTGACTTTGACATGTATTTATCTAAGCTTTATGTGAAGTTATCTTAGTCTATGATCAATTAAACAGGATTTTAAATGAATTTATCTGTATATTACATGATTTTCCTAAGTATGATTTCAGTTTAACTATGTTTGTTATCAATTAAACAAGATTTCAAATGAAGTTATGTGACTTTGAAACGATTTTCTCTGAGTCTTTACTGAGTTTATCTGAGTTTCTTATGAAAATGAGTTTGGTATGAAATTAACTGGATTTCACATGATTTTATTTGACTTTAAAATGTATTTAAATTGGTTTTAAATGAGTTTTTTTTTTTTTTTAGTTTGTTGTAAATTTATCTTAGTTTTGTATGTGTTATCTGACTTTGGCATAATGTTATCTGACTTTGGCATGATATTATCTGTGTTTGGTATGAATTTTTCTAAGTTTTGATATGAATTTATTTGTTTTTGCTTTGAATTAATCTGAGTTTGATACGAATTAAATGAATTTATCTGAGTTTGCTGTGAATTTATCTAACTTGGATGGGAACTTATCTAACTTTGGTGTGAGTTTATATGAAATTATCTGTGTTTGAAATCATAGCTAGTTTGAAAACAAGTGTTTTGTATGTGTTATCTGACTTTGGCATGATGTTATCTAACTTTCGCATAATGTTATTTGTGTTTGGTCTGAGTTTTTCTAAACTTGATATGAATTTATTTGTGTTTTCTTTGAATTAATCTGAGTTTGATATGAATTAAGTGAATTTATCTGAGTTTGCTGTGAATTTATCAAACTTTGATGGGAACTTATCTAACTTTGGCGTGAGTTTATATGAATTTATCTGTGTTTGAAATCATAGCCAGTTTGAAAACAAGTGTTTTGTATGTGTTATCTGACTTTGGCATGATGTTATCTATGTTTGGTATGATTAATTTTTCTAAGTTTGATATGAATTTATTTGTGTTTGCTTTGAATTAGTCTGAGTTTAATACAAATTAAGTGAATTTATCTGAGTTTGCTGTAAATTTACTTAACTTTGATGGGAATTTATCTAACTTTGGCATGAGTTTATATGAATTTATCTGTGTTTGAAATCATAGCCAGCTAGAAAACAAGTGTTTTGTATGTGTTATCTGACTTTGGCATGATGTTATCTAACTTTGGCATGATGTTATATGTGTTTGGTATGAATTTTTCTAAGTTTGATATTAATTTATTTGTGTTTGCTTTGAATTAATCTGAGTTTGATAAGAATTAAGTGAATTTATCTAAGTTTGCTGTGAATTTATCTAACTTTGATGGGAACTTATCTAACTTTGGCGTGAGTTTATATGAATTTATCTGTGTTTGAAATCATAACCAGTTTGAAAACAAGTGTTTTGTATGTGTTATTTGACTTTGGCATGGTGTTATCTATGTTTGGTATGATTAGTTTTTCTAAGTTTGATATGAATTTATTTGTGTTTGCTTTGAATTAGTCTGAGTTTGATACGAATTAAGTGAATTTATCTGAGTTTGCTGTGAATTTACCTAACTTTGATGGGAATTTATCTAACTTTGGCGTGAGTTTATATGAATTTATTTGTGTTTGAAATCATAGCCAGTTTGAAAATAAGTGTTTTGGGATGATATTATCTGTGCTTGGTATGATTATTGATATGAATTTATTTGTGTTTGCTTTAAATTAATCTGAGTTTGATGCAAATTAAGGGAATTTATATGAGTTTGCTATGAATTTACCTAACTTTGATGGGAGTTTATCTAACTTTGGCGTGAGTTTATATGAATTTATCTATGTTTCAAATCATAGCCAGTTTGAAAACAAGTGTTTTGTATGTGTTATCTGACTTTGGCATGATGTTATCTGTGTTTGGTATGATTAATATTTCTCAGTTTGATATGAATTTATTTGTGTTTGTTTTTAATTAATCTGAGTTTGATACGAATTAAGTGAATTTATTTGAGTTTGCTGTGAATTTATCTAACTTTGATGGGAACTTATCTAACTTTGGCGCGAGTTTATATGAATTTATCCGCGTTTCAAATCATAGTCAGTTTGAAGACAAGTGTTTTGTATGTGTTATTTGACTTTGGCATAATGTTATCTGACTTTGGCATGATATTATCTATGTTTAGTAAGAATTTTTCTAAGTTTGATATGAATTTATTTGTGTTTGCTTTTAATTAATCTGAGTTTGATACGAATTAAGTGAATTTATCTGAGTTTGCTATGAATTTATTTAATTTTGATGGGAACTTATCTAACTTTGGCGTGAGTTTATATAAGTTTATATGAATTTATTTGTGTTTGAAATCGTAGCCAGTTTGAAAACAAGTTATGTTACTTTGATATGAGATTATCTAACTAGATTTGGTTTGAATTTATCTAGCTTTGATAAAAATTTATTAGAATCTAATATGAAATTATTTGTGTTTGAAGTAAATTTAAATAAATTTGTTATGATTTTATTTGACTTTGCTTTGGACTGTGATGAGCTTGATATCAAATTTATCTGAGTTGTATATATATGTAGACAGCCAAAAGCACCCAAAGTGGGGAAGAGGATAAAAAAAAAAAAAAAACAAAGCAGCACCAAGCAAGCTACTCTAAGAAAAATCCTATCAATTGTCGTTCCCTCCAATTTAAAACTTAAAATTTGATCAAAAACTCATCTTACTACATTTAAATTGGAAAATAATCCGAGAAAGATGGTGAGTTGGAGCTAAAACCCAGATTTAAATTGCATGACACCCATTTAAATGGTTAAAAAGGCAAATGAGTCATAAAAAATCTGATGTTACATGCTTAGGGACCCCGCCCATTTAAATGGTTAGAAGGGCAAATGAGTCAAAAAATATTTGATATCACATGCTTATGGACAACCGCCTGAATTAATCACATGCGCAAGGGATTGTAGGCCTTAAATATTAATGCTGTGTATTGGAGACTTTATAACACCATACTAAGGGATATTCTCTCCCGAATTTATCCTAAATAAAAACCAAATCTGATAATTCCTGAGCCAAATAAACCGTAGTCTTTAATCGACAATCCATGAAACGTACATGGAGGGCAAAGACAGAAATCCTCTTACTGAAGGTCATTAGATCCACCATCAATACCTTCCATTTTTTGGAAGATGTCATTAGATCCACCATCAATACCTTCCATTTTTGGAAGATAAATGTACATGGGTTGGACTCCCCATGCTATGTACTTACGTAGTATTCCCAGCAAAACAACCCTTGTGCCTTGACTTGTTTTTTTTGGTAAAAAAATGCCTTGATTTAATCGTAACCATCCATCTACTTTTCTCAATACTCATATTTTTTTTTTCCTGAACTCTTATCATTAAGTTCCTCTTCACAAGGCCTGTTTGGTAAGGGGCATACCCTCTCTTTTATATATCAATGTATATTAGAAAGTTTTTTATTTCACTGGTGCCTTCCTATCTTACAGCTGGCAAAATTGGGAGGCAAAGACAAAACGTATAAAAATGGGGTTGGAAGTTAGATATATTTATACTAGTTTTCCCTACTCCACTTTTATTCACAAAATAATGTAAGGAATTTTGCACATTTTATATGGATATGAATTTTTTTGCCAACTCCTGCCTCTTGCAAAAAAGGATCCCAAGATATATTTGAAGAAAAAATTTCAAAATAGGACTCAAGTTTTGCCCAAATTTCAAAATAGAAAAAAAAAAAAAAAAGAAAAAAACCTCACATTCCAAATGAGAACATGAGTTTTCCATTTACATTTCAGATGAGGACATCTGGCGAAAATGTGAGTTTTTCGGGGGCTGATTCCTCTGTTTTTCTTCAAAATACCCCAAATCACTATGGTCCTCCGCAACTTGAACCCAGATCACAGAAACGAGAATCAATCGCTAACGTTAATGATGATGTATGTCTGGACAACTGTGATGTCCAACACTTTTTGAATCTCAAAAACTCTTATCATGTAGTGGTAAGATGAGCTTCTAGGACCAAATATGGAAAACAAATGCAGTCAAAATACAACAGATTCAATAGCTGTATTGCTCGAAGGTCCTGTGGTAAGCAAGACAGAGATAACAAAGGGCTCTCTATTCATGCAATCCAGACAATACATATTACATGTTGAATTCAGTAGCTACAAATAGAAGTAATAGTAAAAAGAAACAATAGTACCGATCTGTAGTCTTGTAGAAAAATTGTATTCTTTTGGAATGGACAGAAATTAGAGGCAAAGCGCATGGCCGAGGCACGTCAGACGACGCTATCTTTAGGACGAGTTCTGCCCTTCCAGGATAAACGCAGATGCGAAAAGGATCTCTGCAGGAACTGCCCCTAGGATACAACGACCTTCACAGATCAGGCTTGGTCGCACACCAAGTTCAAATCAATCTCCAAGAACCACAGAATGCTCACGAGAAAGGGAAGAAAGAACAGAGGTGTTTTTTTTTTTTTTTTAAACCCAGACCATGTGATTTTAGAAGGAAAATAATGTTGTTGAGCCACAATTAATCATGATTAAACCAGCGATTAATCACAATGTTAAACAACATTAATAATTTTAAGCTACAATGTTTAAAACAATTAAAAACGTTTAAAATTGTTTTAATAAAGCAATTATTAAAAACGTTTTTAGATAAAATGAATTTGAAATTTCTGCAAAGCAAGCTATATCTATATCAGAGTATGGGTCCCTCTAGGCTGGATTTGCACCCCCCCTGCGCGCAATATACACGCAGGATGCGCGTCGCAGACGCACGCCCGGACCCGGAGCCCTGGGTCGAGCCGGACTCACGTGCGCGCATACGGCTCATGGTAAAAGGTTCCAATTGTTCTAATATGTATAGGAAAGGGAAAAGCATATAAAGCTTCCTTAAGAGGTGAACTTTAGCAATGTGGGATTCCAAGTTCTCAAGTAGCCTTCAATTCCATCTTATATAAAGCAAAAAGGACAAAACACCTTTTTCAAGTCAAAGACTTTGAATTTTTTGAAACAACTGAAAAAAACCCAACATTACATTTGCGGAATCAGAATGAAGCCATATGGACACTTGTTTTTCCATGCCAAAGCCTCCGGCTCTTTGCTTTTCGACCCAAAGAAAATGGAAATCAGAATTAAGAAATTATACATGGAGTTTAAAATAAGAAATTGGGTCTAAGGCAGAGATTCTTTCTTGCCATGATCTTTTGGTTCTTGGGTTTGGATTATGTGAAAATGAGCTCTTGCCGGTTTGAGGATGGAAGAGGAGAGGGGAAGTGAGGGTTTTTTTTTTTTTTTTATGATTTTTCTCTAGCTGTGGGAACGGGTTTGCCACTAATCCCACTGCTGCTGCCACCTCCGTCTCCAAAACCACCACCATCACCATATTACCATAGAGTTGAACTCCGCCCCATAATAACAAGGGATTACAAAGACATGGATGGGGAAAGACATATACGAACATCGGGGATTATTCTGCGCTGCCCCACCTTTTCTAATGACCTCGCAGCTGTCAATTTCAATGGCTTGAATTGAAATCCCCGACAATCAAGGGATTGTTGCTGAGGACGATGATGGTCGGGAGGGAGGGAGGAAGAGGAAAAGAGGGCATTTTGGGTATTTTGAAAAAAAAAATTTGGTGAACAAGTCGCCGAAAAACTCAAATTTTCGCCGAATGTCCTGATTTGGAATGTAAATGAAAACTTTAGTCCTAATTTAAAATGTGAGATTTTTTTTGTCCTAATTTGAAATCCAGCTGAAACTTGTGTACTTTTTTGAAAATTTCCCGATATTTTAATATATCCAGCACAGTACAAAATAGATAAGATCTGTGATCTGTGATCCGAGTGTGTGGTGTTCGGTGATTCTCAGATGTATTAAAGCTTATCTCATGGCTAGAGACTGGTTTCCCGACACAAATTCGATATTAGAAATTAGACAGGTATTAAAGCATGAACTGGGGGCTAATGATACAGGTAAGATGGTCGAAATCAATATCTCGTGTGTATAGAGGAGGGAAAAAGACAACTCCACCTAGTTCTTCCCGACACAACATCAAAATTAGAAATTAGACATGTTGGCTTATAGTTGATGTATTAAGGTATAAAACGGGGGACTAATGATACATGTAAGATGGTTGAAATCAATATCTCGTGTGTTTCGAGGAGGGAAAAAGACAACTCCACCTAGTTTGACACTATATAGGGAGGTGATTTATTCAAGCAATTTGCACGTTTCATATCATGTTAAAGAGTAAAGGGGACCTGGGCGTAATTGGTCACTGGAGTACTGTTTTTGTTTCATTCTCTGTTTTGCAAGGCCGGTCTTTTTTTACTGTTTTAAAGGCTTGTACAGCAGCAGCTTGCAAGAGTTTTGCAAGATTTTTAGGTAAATCTTATCTGGGGCAAGGATTATATAGAATGGGGTTTATATATATATATATATATATATATATATATATAGGAAATATTCATATGCATCTATCCCTCACCATTTTTCCCCTTTTAAGAGTGTTTCAAGTACAAGAGGGGTACAAAGTACTTGAAACACCCCCAAAAGGAGTGTCCCTCACCAAAAATGGCGAGGGATAGATGCACATGACGATCCCCCTATATATATATATTTGTAATCCAAGTTAATTACAGAAATGATCAAGAGGGGAAGACGTTTTAAAAAAAAAATGAATTTTTTTTAAAGAATGTGAGAGTAGGTAGAAGGCATTAGATGGAGCAACAAAGCAACAACATTTAGAGATGGCAATGGGTCGGATTTAAGCTGGTACTTGCTCAAATCACTCCTGCGTTTGGCAGTGCATTTCTCGGGTTCAAAGTGGGTTGCTCCTATAAGCTACATTTTTCTCCATTGTTAACCAATCTTGATCCAATCTGTACCCATTACAAGGCAGTTTTGGTATTTTAATCCAGTAACCTCTCACTTAGTTGGATTTGGATTACTTAAACATAGGGATGGCAATGGGTTAGATTTAAGTGGGGACCCATCTTAGCAAAGTGCGTGTTTGGTTGGTTTCTTGGGTTCAAGGCGGTTTTTGTTTTTATTGCTCTACCCTAGCCCGCCCTATATATGTCATTAGTAGATTAAACTACTTATAAGCAAAACTCATGTGGTGTAGGTGATGTTGGGCATTTGGGAAGATGAAGGTGGTGTGTCAGGAAAAAAAAAAAAAAAAAAAGGGACCAAGTAGCCGGAAAACTCACATTTTCACCGGATGTCCGGATTTGAAATGTAAATGAAAAACATAAGCTCTGATTTGAAATGTGAGATTGTTTTTATCCTAATTTGAAAACCGGCTAAAACATGAGCACTCTTTTGAAATTTTCTCGATATTTGAATATACTCAGCACGGTACACATGGATGAGATCTGTGATTTAAGTGTGTGGTGTTCAGTAATTCCCAAATGTGTTAAAGCCTAGCTCATGGCAAGAGAGTGGACACAACATCAAAATTAGAAATTAGGATTAGACATGTTGGCTTATAGTTGATGTATTAAAGCATGAGACTGGCCGTGACTAGAGATACTTTGTAGGAAGGTGGATAAGACTAGTGTCCTGATTTCAAATGTAAATGAAAAACTTAAGCCCAGAATTGAAAGGTGAGATCATTTTTTTTCTGATTTGAAATCCGGCTAAAACTTGAGCCCTCCTGATATTTGAATGGGGGCCAATTTTGGCACCCCTTTTTTTAGTAAGTGCACCACATGGATGTCAGGTGTCATTGACCAACAACATGTTGATGTGAATTGATATGAGACAAGGATGTGTCTCATATCAATGAGATTGACGCACGCAGAGGTAGACAAGTGGAGATGAAAGGGCCTTTAATGAGATGCGCACGATAACCTCAACAAGTGGAGAAAAAAAAATCTTCAATGACGCACGCACCCAGAGGTAGACAAGGACGTGTTACATGTGTAGTTCTGTTGGGTTTTTAAACAAACCCTTTCACCTTGTATGATGAGATGAAAGGGCCTTCTGTTGGGATTTAAGAAAAAAAAATTTCCGACGAATGGGATTGTGTGCGCTTTAAAATAAAAATCTTTTTACTTGGCACGCAAGGCTTGAGGCTGGGAACGTGTTAGCGTGTTAGTGTGTTGCACGAAAACCGTTAATCAGAGTAATGTATACCGGTGCAAATAAACAGTCCGTATTTTGCAATTTTTTATTTCGGTGGGGTCCACAATCAAGATCGGAACCGTTCATTATTTAGACAAGGTCAGACACGGCTACCTCACCAAATCTCAGCCGTTGATTCATCTTATATCTTGAGATATGTGCCAAAACATGATTATTAATAACAGTACATGCATATAGGGTGCCAAAACAGTCCCTTTTTCCAATTTTTGGTTTTTGTGGGGTTCACAATCAAGATCGGAACCGTTCATTATTTAGGGAAGGTCAGACATGGCAAGGCGATCAAATTTCAGCCGTTGATTTATCTTATATCTCGAGATATGTGCCAGAACGTCATTAATTTTTAAAGAAAATATATACCGGTGCCAAATCTGTCCAAACATGGAGTTCTAAAACATTTTAGGTTCCCTTTTTTTTTTTTCCTCTTGATAAATAAGTTCCAGGGTTCAAGTTAGAAAGTTTGGCATTGGTTAAAATCATGATCAGTATAGTGATGATTGGGTTGCTGTATGATGCAGTGCATCTGTGGTTAGGTTTTGCCAAAAACGTCTATTGTAGATTGGCTAAGTAAGTTGTGTTGAGAGTTGGGTCTGGATTGCCTGTGCCACTGAAATCGTAGAGTCCATTGATGAATGTTTAAAGGGAAAGACCACTATAAAAAATAATTCTTGAAGTTCAAAGTAATTTGAAGTTTAAAGTATTATTTGTCGTTAGATTGATTGAAAGTCAAGATGCAATGTAGTTAATTTGGTGTTTTCTTATTGCAGGATTGAGCGTAATTAAGTTTGGGCTTTTAATCTAAAAAAATTCGCAAAAATATCAAAAAAATCCAGAATATTAGAAAATGCTGGAAAACAATATTTTTTCCATTAGTAACAACAACAAATCTTCCACTATTAATACAAATTATGATTCATCTAATACAATGGTTTCAGAAGGAAATACAGAACGAGTACACTGAATGTATGATGCAAGTTGTTCTGTATATGGTGTAACTATACTGATCATGATTTTAACCAATGCCAAACTTTATAACTTGAACCTTGGAACTTATTTATCAAGAGAAAAAAAAAAAAAAACGGAACCTAAAATGTTTTAGAACTCCATGTTTGGACAGATTTGGCACCGGTATGCATTTTCTTTAAAAATTAATGACGTTCTGGTACATATATCAAGATATAAGATAAATCAACGGCTGAAATTTGATCACCTTGCAGTGTCTGACCTTCCCTAAATAATGAACGGTTCCGATCTTGATTGTGAACCCCACAGAAACCAAAAAATTGGAAAAAATGGACTGTTTTGGCACCCGGTATGCATGTACTGTTATTAGTAATCACGTTTTGGCACATATCTCGAGATATAAGATGAATCAACGGCTGAGATTTGGTGAGGTAGCCGTGTCTGACCTTGTCTAAATAATGAACGTTTCCGATTTTGATTGTGGACCCCACCGAAATAAAAAATTGCAAAATACGGACTGTTTATTTGCACCGGTATACATTACTGTGATTAACGGTGAACAAGAATGGCTTTTGGCACACATCTTTTTGTATAAGATAAATTAACGGCTGATATTTGGTGAGGTGGCCGTTTTGGGGTTTTTAAAAGTGACTAACGGTTTAGATCTTAATTAGGGAATCTAAAAGGTACATTCCCAGAGCAAAAACGTATTAGGCCATATTACCGTTAGTGTTATTATCGTGATTGTTTGTTACTGTCATTTTTTTTTTTAATATCTGATGATCTAGGATGAATCAACGGATGAAATTTTAGGACGTAGCAGTTATGGATCTTATTAACACAATCATCGGTTAAGATCTTGATTTGTTTCCATCATCATATATGGTCTATCCGTCCCTCCATCACCATCGATTTTGACGCACCAGGCACGCAACAGTCCACGAGGCTAGCATGATGCACGCAACAGTGCACGATACCCAACGATTTTGATGCATCACCTCAAATCATATCAACGTCCGTACAATGGGTTGGTCAATGGAGTGGTGCACATACTAAAAAGAGGGGTGCGGATATCAACGCCCTATTTGAATATATCCAGCACAGTACACATGGATAGGATCTGTGATCTGACTGTGTGGTGTTCCGTGATTCCCAAATGTGTTAAATCCTATCTCATGGCAAGAGACTAGACACAACATCAAAATTAGTAATTAGGATTAGACATGTTGGCTTGATGTATTAAAAAGCATGAAACCTGCCGGGACAGGGGATACTTTGCAGGAATCAATCTCTCGCGTGTATCGAGAAGGGAAAAAGACAACTGCACCTCGTTCTTGCAAATCGACACATCCCTATCAGGTATAAAGGGAAGTTGTTTTATTCAAACAATTTGCACGTTTCATATCATGTAAACGGAGACCTGGGCGTAATTGGTCACTGAAGCACTGTTTTTGTTTCATTCTCTGTTTTGTGGTGTCGTCCTTTTTTTTTTTTTTATCTGTTTTAATGTGGCTTGTAGAGCCGTAGCTTGTAAGGCTTTTAGTTCCTTTGTAACTCGTGTTTTTGGGGGGCGGCTGTCTTGTTTTCCTTCCTTCTTTTAATGTACATTGCTCATCTAGGCTAATAAGGTGGCCTGCACGTGGAGAGAAATTGATAAACTAGTTTATTGCATTCTAATAAACTCATCTTGATTCACTAATATAAACTTAAAACTAAAAGCAAACATTCTAAGTATATTCCTAATCTAAATAGAAAACAATACCATAAAAACAACCATTCTAAGAAAATAATATTTCTAATAATATTCTACCCCACATTTAGGATCATCAGCTCAACCCCTCCATTGCGTGTGTTGTGTTAGCGATAATTTCAACAAGGCTTACATTCTTCGTTGCAAATTTTTCAGGAAAATTTTATGTGGGACAAGGATTATAGCGAATGGGATTTCTTTTGGTTTTACTTATAACCGCAATCCAAATTAATTACAATATTTTGAATGATGGATTGAGAAATGATCAAGAGGGAAACACGTTTTAAAAAAATGAATGTGTTTTAAATAATGTGACGGTAGGTAGAAGGATTTAGATGGAGCAACAAAACGACAACAATTAGAGATGTCAATGGGTCAAGTTTTAAGCTGGTACTTGCTCAAACAACTCGTGGATTTGGTAGTGCATTTTTCTGGATTCAACGTGGGTATGAGTTTATGGGTCACTGCTCCCATAAGCTGCATTTGTCTTGATTGTTAACCAATCTCGATCTCATCTGTACCCATTACAAGGCAGTTTTGGTATTTTAATCAAGTAACCTACAGCGAAGTTGGATTTGGATTACATATCCGATTTAAATGTGGACCCACCCCGACCTGCTCCTATTAGCAAGGTGCGTGTTTGGTTGGTTTCTTGGGTTCATGGCAGGCTTTGTTGCTCTACCCTAGCCCGCCCTATATATGTAATTTGTAGATTAAACTTCTTATAAACAAAACTCATGTGGTGTAGGTGATGTTAGGCATTAGCTTAAGGCATCCGGGAAGATGAATGTGGTGCGTTAGATATCAACCGCACAGTTATTCCCATCTTTATATGTTTTGAAATTTTAAAGCTTTAAGATTCATTCAACTGCAACCCATCACCGAGCAAATTTAGTATCACATACCAATGACCCATCACAGTGCATGTCGGATTTGGATAAGAAAAATTTGAGACATGATAGGTTTTAGTTTACCCCAACCCACACCAATTGTGCCCTGTTTTTTTTTAGGATCACATGTTTGTATCAGTGAGGCTCAATATTTCCAAATTGCTCGATATATATTTCCAAATCAATGAGACCCGATAATTTATGATCCAAGCATTTCCCAATGAGTCCAATCAGGTCAAATGAATATTTAGAAGGAAGAAAAAGGAAAAAAGGAAAAAAAAAAAAAGAAATATGTTAATTTGTAGACACATTGCCCCTACAAGATATATATGGAAGGTTGAAGATCACCTTTTATAAACTTTTGGACAACATTTCTCTGTATCCTAGTAAGAGGAATATCAGGTATAAATAAGATAAAAAAAACTTATTTATAATGTGATTCAATTCCATTTCATGATCTAAAAGCAGTATCTACATATTATTAGTGAGTCAGGAAATCCACTTACATAATAATTAGAGATTGTGAGTTTTGAATCTTTACAAATTATTTATTTGTAACTTATTATTTTAAGAGTGGGCTCCTCAACTTTCTGCAGGCTCCATGCATAGTCAAAATCCCTCTGACAAGGAGTCAAAATTAATTGAACTTTGGGCAAAATTGATATATTGATTGAAAAAATGGTAGTCAAGTTTACAATCAAATCGCCTTTTCTTAATATGAAAGGCAAATTCTCCACTAAGTACTCTATTGACAGTATTTATAGTGAGAACTTTCAACAAGCCCGCCTTATAGTCCATTGGAACCGTTCACACACAAAAGAAAGCCCACCTGACGGTTATTGAACCCTGGGCCTTGCACCCACATTATTGCACTGTTGGATCGAGGTCCCCCCGTCCCGTGATATGTAGGGCCCAACAATTGGTGTGCATAGTCTGCATAGGAATATTACACGGGCAAAACGAATCGGGATCATCTGAGGATTTTTTTCACAGTGACCGTGAGTGGAACAATCACAATCAGCCGCGTTATCGTGGGCAGCCCACTTGTTTGGGTATAGGGCAGCATGTAGGTTGCTCGTGGTAACGTAGCGGATCATCAATATTGGTTCACTCATAGTCACCAAGGGGAAAATCCTCATAAGGTCTGGGCTCCGCACAAAACTTGAAATCGATTGATAAAAAGGGAGTGGATTTTACAAGCGCATCGCCTTTACTTGATATATATATATATATATATATATATATATATATATATATAGAGTATTTTACCAGAAAAATCACCACTTTAGTAGTTATTACACCAAAAATGTCACTTTAGACAAATCCACACCAAACCTGGCTTCCCGCTCGAAAACCCTTCTTTTTTTACCCTTATTTTCCGAGGGTGTTAAGGGTCGTCGTCGACCCCTACATTCACATTCTGCATTGGCAGAATGTCAATTCCCGCGTCACTATCAACCCTTACAGTGTCAAGAAGATTTAAAGGTACTTTAAATCTAAAATTAAGATTTGAGGTTTGATTGAGGTACCTCATTCATTCATAAAAGAACAATTTTGGGACATTTGATTTGCTACTGCGGTGGGTCTTAACCCATGTAAGCTAGCATGGGGACACAATACATGATACTTACAACAACGTGTTACTTCTGTTGTCAGAGCAGCATCCATTTTTTTTTTTTTTTCGTCTTTTATTTCTTTATATTTTTTGGGTACAAAGTCTTTTTATATGAGAATTGCACATATGTCTAGATTGTTAAAAATCTATTACCGATCTCGAAGGAAATCAATTCACACCTGAAGCATTTGTTGGAAGAACTTCTCTGCAAAGGTGGGTTAATCTCAACTAAAGCACTTTCACCTTACTCCTTTCTAATTTCTTGAGATATTTATGTTATATACAGGCCCAAAACAAAGACTTGTCTTGGAAGACGTTGATGTGCATCCATGGGAGGTTGTAGATGAAAGGCCAATTCCTCATTACTTGTGTCGGTGCAAGTGCATGAATTCCAGAAGTATAGAGTTTGCTGATAACAAAATAAGTGCAAATGTGACACACTAGACTGTTATCCTCTCCTTCAATGTACAGTGGCAAAGAGAACTAAATGATTTTGATCTCGGCAGTCTGATATATGGTGAAATCTGGAGTTTTGGGACAAAATATTTGTAATTTTCCCAAGATGTAGTGTAAGATCTGGCCCCACCATTAAATATATTTATTATTAAAATATTAGTATTATTTAATTAAATGTGTTTTAGTTATTTAAGTGGGGCACACGTTAGATTAGATGTGTGGATCGGTAAGTTGGGCTAGTGGGTAGATGACCTGACTCGTAATTTGACCCCATGACTTAAGCCCATAAGAGATTTCCTTTTTAACATAATTCCTATTTGAAAGAACTGCACGTTCTTATCTCTCCGCTTTCGTCTGCAACTCATCTCTATTATTCTTCTTCTTCCTCCTTTAACTTCCCAAGCCATTGCAACTTTAGGATCCAGCCATCAGAATCAAGATTAGAGGATACCATCATTCTTGGTTCAACTTTCTTATCTCAGGTAACTCTCTCTTCGAATCATTAAGAGTAGATCTATATTTTTTGGTTATCTCCTTTTTCTTTCCAATGGTAGATTTGGATAGGAGTACCATATATTTGTTCATCTGAGCATTTCTTTCCCATATTGTTTGTCAGATTGGTGATAGGATTACTCTCGAGCGCTGTGGGAATCTCGGTTTGGGTATTGGCTAGGATCTGTGCATTTTTCTTCAACCCCGGTAAAAGGCAAATACTTAACCATAATCTGTGAATTCAATACATGTGTTTGTCGTTGATTCCATTGTTGTGCATATACAAACCCTTTGATGCCCTTGTTATGATGTTAATTGTTTCTGCAATGAGATCGAAGATTTTGGGGATGACCCAATCGATTCGATTTTTTAATATCGATGTTACTGTTGCAAATGGCTGCTGCCCGCAGCACTATTGTTTGGATTTCTTTTTTTTGTGATTAAACAATCGGTTACTGTTATTTGGATTTTCAAAACCCCTTTTTGTTCATCTTCTGTTGTTTGGATATCAAACCCCCTTTTATCTTCGGTAGACTGGTAAAGGGATGTGAGACCACTATTTCAAGTAACCTTCATGGGCAGGCGAGAGTGGATCTGTAACAGGGAGAGTTAACAGGGAACGCAGGCAATTTGGAACTGTTTGTGTTTTTGACCACGGAACCCAGGTGGGCCATCCGATGACCGATCCGATCCGTGGATCCGGAGGAGGACCCACGGGCGACCTTAGAGGTGTTGGACCCGTGAGGATTGGGTCCCATCCGACCCACCATCTAATGATTTTGAAACTTGGGGCGTGAGTCACTCTGTAGATAATTTCTGGTATTTAATCAGATTGTGGGACCCAATGATTGATCGTATCACAGATCTGGCCCGATCATATGGCCGTACATGGTGGGGCGATCCAATAGACCAGACCCATATGGGTTATTGATCAGTGGGGCCCACTCTTTCAGACTGTGATATGCAGGCGTGGAACCACATCGTTCTGGACGATGGGTTCTGAATATTGATTCATTTCATGTATTTAATCATGTGGTGGGGCCAAGAGATGTAACCTGATGATTGATCCGGACCAAAGACTTATTAGTGGGGTCCTGGGCGACACTGAAAATCAGCTTCATCAATGGTGTTGATCGATGGGGTTCACAATACGAGTAGCCCAGTTTTGCTGGCATTGGACACTATTACAGAATGGTTTTCTGTGTTGAGTGAGGATGAGGTGGCTTTTACTTGCTTGTATAGGAAGGAGATAAAAAGGTGACCTGATGACTTGATGGCATGTGACCTGATAACCTGACATGTGTTGGAATAAAAAAATGTGAATGGGATGACCTGGTTACTTGATAAGGATGGGAATAAAGTAGATGATGTGGTGATGACATGTGATGATGAAATCCCATGTGATTCTTAGTGTGGTGAAATTATTTACATTGCCCCTTTTTTTATGAAAATTAGGAAAAGGGCCCTAGTTGTTTTATAAATTCAAATTAGACCTTTGGCTTATTTTGAATGTTGAAAATGTTGGGATGGAATCTTCAGGTTTTCTAAAATTATAAATTAAGATTGTGACTTATCATTATTTGCAAATTAAAATTAATTGATATCTTTGGGTTTTAATATGTTAAAATTATATTTTTGTATTTTATAAGTGAATCTTTGGACCAAGTAAATATTGTCCGGGTACACGGTATATTATTAACATAGGGTTTAGTACTTTGTATGACCTCGGGAACATCTTAATGGATTCGAGTTCAACCCATCTCTATTGGAAAACCCTTAATTGGGTCTATGCACCACTGATGGAGAAGGGATGCTTTGATCTTTTATCTATTAGAAATTCCTGTGGTTGATGGGTATAAAATCTTATGTTTGACCTTAGGATCGATTCATATCAATGTCTTAACCTTCGCATGCATATAAATGTTGGTTTATGATGTGTATTCCTTTATATGCATACCTTATTATGTGTTATGGACTATAAAGTGGCTTGGCAAATTTTGTATGACCATTCGATTATGATGTGGAATGTGGAATGGCCAGCACTTTACTTTGACTTAGGATTCTTGTGTCGGAGCTTTATTATTCGGGTCTATTATGCTTATATGTTTATGTTTATGTTTATGTGGGTCAGTTATGGACGACTGCAGATCGATATATGGACGGTTGATCACCAATGTGACCGAATCACTTATAATTCGCTATGAATGTGAACAGGTTATCCTGATTTTTTTTTATTTGATCGGTTTATGACCACTGACGTTATGGACGGGCTTTCCCAATTTATTTAGGGCTGACCACCCATAACGGGGACACTTGTCTTCGTGTGAATTATATTGTTCCCTTTTGCTTTATTTGGATTATATTATACGTTCTTTCTGTCATTACTTCTATATGATTACACTTGTCTGAATTCTTCTCGTTATTGTATTTAATTTCGAATTATGATTATGTACTTGCTATTTACTTTGTAATATTTGGTGTATAGGTACCGAGCTCTACTTTACCCAGGAGACGGAAGAGGATCAAGCATTTCAAACGTTTGAGTCAACTGATGAACCCGAGTGGGATGCCGGCGATGGCTTTGGAGCCGTCTGAACCAGCATAAGAGTGAACCGGCATAAGATTGTCCTTTAGATGAACAATCTTTTATTATGAAACTTCCTTTAGTAATCATTGAATTCATTCTGCAACTTTAATTATTAATGTTTATCTGATTTTTCTGTTGGGTTTCATTTATGAACCTTAAATACCAATTGAATAAAGCTTCCGTTGTATTTAATGAAATTTATTTTGACTTATCACAGGTTGAAATTTTATGTGGGTCCACTTTTGGAATATTGTGTTGTATTAAACACAGGAATTTGAATTTGGTTTTAATTTTTCACGTTTTTCCCCAATTCTTATTTTGAGGGATGTGACATGTAGGCCGTAAGAGCTATATGGATTTATGTGCATGTTTTGGTTTGTATAAGTTTTTAACTTTAGTCATGGTGCATATTTATTGTTTTGATTTTAGTAGCGTGTCCCTATGTGTTTATTCCATGTCTTTTTGTATGTATTTACATGAGTGGCATCAAAAGTTTGTTTTGGATATTTACCTAATCTATATAAGAGTTTAGAATCCTGTGAGACAGTGTCAACTGGGGTTGTGACCTTTGTTTGTATGATAACCGATGATAGATAACTTTATATGATTTCTTCCTATATGCCTTAAAGCTTTTGTATAATTACAGAACGGTGATGAAAACTTTGTCAATGGGGTTCAAGATTGTTCAGGCTATTGAAACTATTTGGAAATGCTTGGATTATAGAAGTTACATTTTCGTCACAGGTCCTATTCCTGGGCTCAAGTTGTGGTGATGATTCGAGCATCGGTCTTTAAGATTTGTCTATCACTTTGGATCCTTGTGACCCCCTTAACACCACAAAGGCAAATCAAATGTCTCAAAACTGTTCTTGTATGAAAGAATGAGGTACCTCAATCAAACCCCAATTCTTAATTTTAGATTTGAAGTACCTCTAAATCTTCTTGACACTATTAGGGTCGATAGTAATGCATACATTGTGACGTCAACCCTCGTGCATTATAGTTAGTGTGGATGGCGACCCTCAAAATAGAAAATGAGTGTTGACGTCGACCCTTGAAAAAAATGGTAAAAAAAAATGGGTTTTTGGTTGGGAAGGTTGGTTTGGTGTGTGTTTGGGTGAAGTGACTTTTTGGTGCAATCACCACCTAAACTGATTTTTCTTTTTGTAAAATCCTATATATATATATATATATATAAAATTTAGGATTCATAATCAATCTTATCCAATATATCCTACCAGTACCCAGAACTAACACGATATTCTCACCAAGCTACCTAAACTTAACTCTGGTGGTGTTAGGAAAAGTTATAGCCTAGTCCTTGAGTTTTGGATAATGGAAAACAAGATAGTGGCTCATAATAAATCGTGTGTTTTTCATGTCCCAATCCAAGACAGAAGAACACTGTATTATTACGAATCCGACGTACAAAAAGCCAAAGTCGAATCTAAATATTATAAGTTGGAAAGCAGTCCCATGACCCAATCCAAGAAGCAAGCACCTCCTTTTTATTTATTTTTTCCGGTAAATAGAACGAAGCACTTGGTGTGTCTATAAATACCACCTTCAGCTGCAAGAGATCAATACAACCCCTCTTACAACTGCAAATACGTCTGATTCATCTGAGAGAAATGGCTGGCAGCATTGCAACAAATTGGAGGGAGATCATGGGCAGCAATAATTGGGAGGGCCTGCTAGATCCTCTCAGGATGGATGTTCGACAAAACCTCCTTTTGTACGGTGACCTGGTGCAAGTTACTGAGGATGCCTTCAACAATGAGCCGGCATCTAACAACCAGAGTAAATGCAGATACTCAAAGAAGAACTTGTTCGAGAAGACCGGGCTTGTGAAAGGTAACCCATACAAATATGAGGTGACCAAGTTCATTTCTGCCACAGCGGAAGCTCTGTGGTTCAAGGAGAACAATTGGATGGGGTACGTGGCAGTTGCCACAAATGATGGGAAGCATGCGTTGGGTAGGAGAGATATTGTGATTGTGTGGAGAGGGACAGTGAGAACACTGGAATGGCTTGAGGATATTGACTTTGCGTTGGCTGATGCTTCTGAGATATTTGATTCTTCTTCAACCTTATGGATTGTTGACACCAAGGCGCATTGTGGTTTTCTCTCTTTATACAGAACAGCAAGAGACCAGGTCAGTTCCATTTCTACCAATTCATGTTCCGTGGTGTGCAACAATTATAGAAAATTACCCAAATTATATATAAATCAATGCAAATATATATATATATATATATACATAATAAATCAATGTCATATATATAATGGATTGAATCATGATATAATTTATAGTAAATATATCATAGCATACGTATGACATTACTGTCTGGGGGTCAATCCTTGGTTCCCCTACCTTTGTGAGGGTGCTATCTTCCCTTTGGGGCTCTCAAAGGGTCTCATGCTCCCTTGGGTGGGTTAAAAAAATAAATCATCGCAATAGTGGACAAAGTTTTGTCAAAAGGGATTATACAGTGCAATTTGTGTGCCGGATCCCAAGTTAACAAGACCCCAACTAAAATCGCACTCTCAGCTGATAAAAGACAAAAAAAAAAAAAGTTCCTTTTTTACTAGGTTTGACTGAGTTTAATTTGGGTTCGCCCACCCAAATGTAATTCCGGTTAGACTTGGGTTGCCCCCCTCTTAACTTGTTGAAATGCTGACAATTCACAGGTTTTAACCGAGTTAAGCAGATTAGTGGAAGAGTACAAGAACGAGGAGATGAGCATAACCGTAACAGGGCACAGCTTGGGTGCAGCCCTGGCCACTCTAAACGCAGCCGACATTGCTTCCCACAGCCTGAACAAGCCCAAAGATCTCCCCAACAAGTCATGCCCGGTCACCGCCATCGTCTCTGGCAGCCCCAAAGTAGGAGACCACATTTTCAAATTGGCCTTCACAAGCTTGCAAGATCTTCACCTGCTGCGCACAAGAAACAAAGATGACCCTGTACCTACGTTACCAATTGGAGTGCTTTATGCGGAAATGGGTGAGGAGCTGCTCATCGATGCTTCCAAATCGCCCTACCTGAAAGATGCATCTCAAAATGCGCATAACTTGCAGGTTTATCTGCATGGAATTGCAGGAACACAAGGCCAGGATGACTTTAAGCTAGTAGTGAACCGTGATTTGGCGCTCATTAATAAGGGTATTGACGGCTTGAAGGATAATATGGGTATTGCCCCTGTTTCCTGGTGGATTGAGAAAAACAAGGGCATGGTGCAATCTGATGATGGCTCTTGGAAACTCGATGACCATGAGGATGAAGATGATGGGGCCAACTAAATTTAGATGGGGCTGCAGCTTATTATCCACTATCTACTAAATAAAGATGGGTCAAAGTAAGTGTTGTAGGGGTTGATCCGTCCGATCATCTTAATGATCTAAAATGGCTGTTGTCCTCCAAGCTAAAGTAAAGTTTTATTATGTAGTTGTATTTTGAGGGGGTACAATACAATTGTATTGTACCTTTGTGTTTCCCTAGGTCTTATCTTTTTATAATCTCTTCTTGTGTTTCCTTTGTGTTCTCCCTTTGTAATGGCTTCATCTTTTAATGAAAGTTTTTACTACCAATAAATATATATAAAGTGTTAAAATAAGCTAGGTCCTTATAAGAAGAACTTGATTGTGCTGTTTTGCCATCTTGTTGGATATTTTCTAATAAAAAGCCTCTTACCTTTGTGTGGTTGCATATATAAAGCCTGACATTGAATAAAATCAATAAACTATGACTTGAATCTTGTCTTTCGTGAATATACAAGAGCCCCATGTTGACTATGATTAGAATTGGGGGCATGGAGAGTAGCCGCATAAATACTTCTCCTTCTTCTTCGTTGTGTCCTCTTTTGTAACTCCTTATATTTTCATTAAACAAAGGGCCTAGATCTCAAGTGGGACCTTGCTACATTTCTGTTACAAAACTCAAAAAACTCTTTGACGCCAACTCTGCTAAAAAATATAGCCTTTTCTTATTTTTTCATTATTCTTATTTTTTCTTTTTTTATCTTACGTCCAGGATTTCACTTCAATTAGAGTTGAGTCAACTATTTGACCAATTGTGTGTAAAACGAATGAATAAACATAAATATAAACTTTGCAAAATAATATGATGCAACCAACTCGTTTTATATATTGAAATCGCTTGTAATCACATGCGCCTATGTGTAGAGATTATCCTGAATTGATTACACAAGATCAACTCAATCGGCACATGTTCCTATAAAATTTTTAGCTGGGGGTAATTTTTAAAAATCCAAGGAGTGAATAATTATTCTAATGTGACCAATCTGGCCATTTTTCCAATGATGAGATAGGGAGCTATATTGAGCAGTTTTGATTTACGGGTCGAGCCCTTCCCCAAAAACAGTATGGGAAATCAATCTATGGTTGTAGCACTGATATAAGCAACTTGGGTTCGCATGTGTGGTGATGGGCCGGAGAGTATTTACCAACAAGGCATAAAAAAAAAAAAATAAAAAAAAAAAGAACTTTACTTGCTGGACTGCTCAAACTCTTGGAAGGCCTAAAAGCTGTGATTGTGCATAATGTGAAAACTCTTGGGTCATCTCTAATATTTTTAACCATAAATTTTGAACGTGATTGATGCTGGAACGCAATTGGATTGAAATAAAATCTACCTTGGAAGGAGCAAGGTGAGACTTTTATTTTAGTTTCTTTCTAAAAACTTTATATGAACATTTCTAGATTTTCTATTTTGTTCTAAGAAATGTGATCATTGATGGTATTGGGCTTAAATAATTCCATGATACTAGTTCTTAGAATATCTGGAATCTAAGACTACATTTGGATCCCAGCCAAGTGATCGTCATGACTTATTGGAGAACCCATTCTGACCTCTCAATCTCAATTTAGACCATGCCAAATCCAATTTTGACCTCTCTGTTTTCTAAAAGCATTTTCTTATTGTGTGGAATTGGCTTTAAATTTATTGTGTGGAAATACCCATAATTCAATTTTTTTTAGGATCATATAAGGCCCCAATATCTCCAAATTCCTCAGACATTTCCGAATCCTCCTTATCCTCGACTTGAGTTTTGGATAATGGTATTCGAGAAAGTGACTCATATTCCTTCAGAAGTTACTTTCAAGGGGAAACTATCGGAAAAACCCCCTAAGGACCCCCATGGATGGATGTAGACCCAGTATAATATTGGAGACCAGAGAGGTCCCCTGGCCCATTTTTTTTATTTGTTTAATGGAATGGTCGATATCAACCATTGAAGTCATTTTACACAGGTATTTGAACCCCATTCTCCCTCATTCCACGGTCGTCTCCTTTCTTTTTTCCCTTCGTCTGTTGAAACCGACATTTTCCCCTTCAAGGTCTGGTCCCAGCTAGTGGTCCCAAGAAGCTTTTGACGTCTTTCCTCGTTTTCCATTCAAAATCGTGATTCTCACATGGAGGTGCGTATTTTACTGTTTGTTTCGCTTTTACCCTAATAAAGAATTGCTTTCGATGGATTTTTGAAAAGGAGTTCACTGCATTAACGGAACTATCCTTCATCATGGTAATAAAACAAACCCCTTTTCATGGGTGAAGCGTCTTTTGCTTGAGTTCTTCAACAGAAGCCATATTTCGTTTGCTTGGAACCAAACAATTGCAGGTTCTTTGCGAACCAAGTTCCATGTCTGCAGCCTCTTTTTCTTGGGTTGTTCAACAGAATCCATCCATTTTTTCGAACCAAACATTTGCTTGGTTGTTTCAAACCAAACAGTTGCAGAAGCATCCATTCTGTGCTTGATAATGATAATGGGAATGAAATTTGTCATCCATTTTTTGGAACCAAACATTTGCTTGGTTGTATAACATCTTGTTTATACTATTTTTCTGTCCCTAAAAATAGGTTCTACAAATGTACTTCATGTACTTTTTCGAACTAAGCCAAATGCTATCTGTTTTGGTCCCTGAGGTCACATTTGGCAAATAAATCTTTGGAGAATTTTTATCTGTTTCCCATTGAGTTGGATTGAGCAAAACCTTTCCTGTTTTCAACACTGTAAACTTGAAATTCTGTCAACACGACAGTAGACAGTCAATATACTCTCAGTAGTAAACAGATAAAGTAATACATGTATCCCTTTTGGGATTAAGCTGTTTGGAGAGCCATCGTGTGTCACATTTGCTTGTCGTAGAACAAAAGAAGAGAGACATTGACAACACTAATTGACACTTGTCTAGCTATCCTTTGCATGATTTGTCCGGGGTTCCACCAGGTCAATGATTGAGACCAAATTTTTAATGGGCCCCACCTAAAAATTTACTTCTAAATAATTGTTCCATGTAAGCCTAGGAATAGGGATGTGCCACATACTGCATGGATATAATAGAGACAATCCAAAGTTTTGTTATTTGCTGTCTACTTCATTTCAAGGTTATACAAACTGAAGTTGAACTCAACAGTCCTCTGTAATGATCAACTGTTAGTCACTTTGGCAGTTGCCACTTGCCCCCCCGACCCATGTAAATTCTCTCCACTCCAAGGCAGGTGCCTTTATCTCAAGATTGAATATGCTTCCCAAAGACATTTTGATGGATATTCTGGACAAAATCCAAGCTCCTGTATTAGATACCTCAAACACTTTCTCAATATTGGAACACTGCACTTTTAAAGATCCAGCTTATGAAATCTCATTTTGTAGTCCTCTACCTTTATGGCCTCTGCTTTTGAATAGTGGGGACACCACCCAACAAAATGAACAACCTCAGACAACTTCTATTGAAGCATCACTCAGTCTGTGCCTCCTTTGGAACAAGGTGCACAATAGACAATCTCCTTGGAAATTAATCTCACACCCTATTCAGAGAAAACCAATAACAAAAACAGGACCAAAGCTAAACCTTTTTCCTCTTGTCCCAAAACTAGGAGCTCTGATTGAAAACCTTCCTCAATGTACTCTTTACACAAAACCACAAAGAACAAACATTTGGGTGGAGCTCACTTTCCCCCACTTATTTTTACCCCATAAAGCCCCCTTTTTTTAAAAAGAATAAGGCTCTATCTTTTAGATGGCCAGTTATTCCCCACCCCCACAACAGCACAACAGAACATGTACAGGTTTAGGGATCAAGACAATGTGTCTTTTTTTTCATTTCACTACTCCTTTTGAGAGCACATTTGCTCCCAACTTGTTCCCCATGGCAAGAAGATGAGCTCACTGCTCACCTATGCTTACTTTTTTTTTTTTTGGAGAGAGAAAGAGAGAGAGACACAGGTAGAGAGTAGATGATGCGTAGCATACAGAAATTGCAAGGGTCAATTTGCACATGTCCTCTATAAAGCCCATCTCCAACTCCAAGCTGTTTGCAGACAACCCATCTCCACTATCTTTTACTTTACAATGTAAAAGTGTTAAAAAAGAATGTAAATAGCAGTGATGGTTTATTGGTTTAGAATTGCTCCAACTCCTAAAGAATAAACTATAAAAGCAACACTTTGCAATCTAAATACGAAATATGAAATGTTATGTTATAGATGGGATACTAGTATCTGTTATATATTTCAGAAAGTGTAGTATTGCATCCCTGATCCTATGTTGAAGTATCCATGCTCATATCCTTATCAAGTCGGCATATTTATAGATGTATTTAGTTATTATATATCTTTTAACATGAGTAGTAGTTATTATCTTTTTTTTTTCCTAACAATAACGACTTGAGCAGGAAGTGGCAAATTTTTCGAAAATTGAACCTCATTCTGCATGCCCATCACTCGTGTTGGTTTTTCCGATCCTGACTCATGCAGGAAGTGAATTAGATGAAATTTTTTGTTTTGTGTTTGCGTTTTGTTCATTCTATTGCAAGCATTCCTCATATTGACTATTTTTTTGTGTGCATATTTTAAGCAATAGATTGCTAATCCTCGTAACTTTTAGTTTTGTTTTCACTTCACAAGATGCTTTAAAAATATCAATGTTTTGCCATCGTAGTGGAATATGAACAACACCTCGCTGTCTGGCATCCTATCATTAAATAACAATAAAAATACTTTAGATAGTGAGGAAGATGTGCTTAAATTAAGACAAACACCTACATAACAGTGTGAGATAGTAGAGCAACTAAAGAAAGATTAAAATTGCAGTCTTTGTTTAGATACCATTCACAGGATGGAGATGAATAGCTATATCTTGGAATCCTCCTTATCCTTGACTTGAGTTTTGGATAATGGTATTCAAGAAAGTGGCTCATATTCCTTCAGAAGTTACTTTCAAATCATCATGTGTTTTTCATGCAATTTTTTTTTTCATGGAATCCTCCTTCTACAAAAAAACCAAAAAGCACATGGAATCGTCCTTTAACGAAAAATGTTTGGAGTCCGACATATTATAGCAGTTGATGTGTCTAAATAGAGAGCAATCCAATCTTTCCTCCAACAGCAAATACATCTGATTTATCTAACCACAGGTGACCGGATGAAGAATTTGGGTAGGAGGGATATTGAGATTGTGTGGAGAAGGACGATGAGAAAAATGGAATGTGCCAATGATATTGACATTCTGTTGGCTAATGCTTCTAAGATATTTGATTCATCTTCAACCTCTTGGATTGGTGAGCTCAAGGCGCATTCGGGTTTTCTCTCCTTGATACAAAACTGCAAGAGACCAGGTCAGTTCCTTTTCCACCAAGTCATGTTACATATGTTGGGCAAAACACTGCACCTTCTTCTCTCTAGAAGACTCTACAAGTATCTCTCTCTCTCCGTTGTTGGATTTTCTTAGAAACCACATGCATCAATGGTTCACAGCTTTTCCAATTTTCTAGAAAGAAACGTGGACCATCTCCCATCGAGATTTGGTCTCCCCACCGACCTTACAAATCTATATATGAGGACCTTGCCATATATATATATATATAGGGGAATATTCAAGTGCATCCATCCCTCACCATTCGTAAGTGAACTCAAGTGATGATTTGAAGAAATAGAAAAGTGTGAAGTCAAGTCTAGTAAGTGAACTGTGAGTGTATGAAAGAATTTGCTACCTTAACACAGGAAGAGGTCCCGCTTACTAAATCTCAATTGAATATCAAACTGATGTGATTAAACTAGTAATTAACCCTAATTCCAATTTAAATGATCAATCAAACCACAAATAGAGAGAGACACGAGAATTATACGTGGAAAACCCTAAACGGGAGAAAAATCACAGGCCTTATCGTCTAGGCCAACAGACAACCAAGCACTATGTAAAAATGAAGAATACAAGACACTTACAACCATTTTCCCAGTTGCTAACTCAAC
The DNA here is from genome assembly GCA_028538565.1 of Umbellularia californica. Classification (NCBI taxonomy): domain Eukaryota; kingdom Viridiplantae; phylum Streptophyta; class Magnoliopsida; order Laurales; family Lauraceae; genus Umbellularia; species Umbellularia californica. The sequence goes on along the minus strand of JAPQWN010000009.1, from coordinate 53,086,358 downwards.
CTAAGGACTGCATCAGATCTTGCCGACATCTCGTCACAAATCTTCACCGTGCTTGAGCAGAACCGCCTTCAAGAAGGGGATAGAAACTTGACCCAAAACTCTGAATCTTCAGCACAGCAACAGCAGCTTGAAGTTTTGGGGGGAATAGGATGGATCTCTCAAACTCTCTATCTCAAGTATTGTATCTTGATCGGTGTCTCTAATATGTTGAGAGAGGAAGCATTTATATAGTCTCCAATTCGTGTATGAAAGGCTCAGAGAATAGGAAGTTGCATCTTGATCAAATTAGAAACAGAAGTTCATTCAGAAATAGAAGTCCATGGTTCGCTCGAGCGGATGTGGAAGTTCGCTCGAGCGACCTGCTCTCTGGAAGTTGGCATTCAGTGCAGGGAACTCTTCGGTCGAGTGAAGGGAAAGATGGGTCGAGCGAAGAAGCTTCTGTCCGTAGTTTGCTCGAGCGATGTATGGTTCGCTCGTGCGAACAACTCTCTGTCTTCAACTGTGTAAGACAGAACCAAGGTGGGTCGAGCAATTGTTGAACTGAGATGGGTTCGCTCGAGCGAAAGGAGGTTCGCTCGAGCGACCTCTAGGAAACTTCAGATCTTGGAACTCTTTCTATCTTGAAACGAGATCTTCAGCAGTCCAACTTCTAAAGAAAGTACAAGTTATAGAAACCTAGTGTTTTGTCCATAACACTATGAATTAGCCAATTAGAATCCTTACAATCTCCCCCTTTGGCAATTCATGGACAAAACCCCTATTTACAAAAAAAAAAAATTTCGACCCACCATCTAACCTAAAGACCAACCACAACTACTAGATAAGCAATGGCAGTTGTATGATTCAAAAAACTGAGTGCCTGACTGAGTACCTGCAATATCTTTCTAAAAAAAAATCAATTGCAACATCATAGAAGTAAATGATAAATAATGTCAGAGCATTTTCCAATTTCTCCCCCTTTTTGGACATAATTGACAAAGAGACATGAAGGAGGGATCAACATAACTAAGCATAGAAAAAATATATATATAGAGTTAGCAGTAAGTATTCAAAGTTGCATAGTTGCCAAAAAAAAAAAAAACATAAAATCAACAGCAGAAGAAGTGTCAAAGTTTCAAAGCAGCAACACAAAGAGATCACTGATGCCCTGGAGCAAGACGGGCCAAGATTTTAGCAAGAGAAGCATTCACTTGAGTGAAGCCTGCAGTTACTTGTCCACTGACTTCATCAACACGTGCAGTCAGGTGTTGAACTTGGGCAACAAGATGGTCAATGTGATCTACCCTTCTCTGTTGCTCCCCCTGTTCCTCCTCTACTTTTTCAACCTGGACATCCTCTTGTTCCTCCTCTACTTTTTCAACCTGATGACCAACTAGAATATGAGAAGTTGATAGAGACAAAGTCCTGGAGTTGATCGGATTTTTGATCTTCATAATCAGGTCATTTGGCCGAGGGGAAATCTCTTTGAAAGTGAGGAAGTCAGTGATAAGGACCCTAAATGGAAGTAATGAATTTTTCTTGGCAGTTAGAGTTTTGATGAACACATTTAAAATAACCTGAGGGATATTCATTGTCTTCCCAGTTCCAATGCAGAACAAGAGATCGCCATTGCGCTGAGTAACATCAGAAGTATGCCCTCGTGGCTCCAGGTTGTGACAAACAAATCGGTTGAGAATCCGATATTCGTCAATCAAGTTCCCATGCAATAAAAGTATGCTAGGCCATCGGGTCTGGACCCCACTAAACCAAGCCAATTAAATGCTTTGAGTGTCAAGGATATGGACACATTGCTTCCAAGTGTGCAAATCGCAGAGAAAAGAACAAAGACAAGGCCTTAAATGTTGCTTGGGATGACGAATCTGATGAGGAAATCTCTGAACCTGATCCACCTTCAAGTGAGTCTGGAAAATACGTTGCTTTCATGGCTCTTTCTGGAAAATACGTTGCTTTCATGGCTCTCTCTAACATCTCTCCTATGCAGGAATCCAAGTCTGAAGATTGATCACATCAGTCCGATCGATCGTTCTGTCAAATAACTGAGAGCTGTAAAGCTCCGATCGATCGGTCTGTTAGTCCGATCGATCGGTCTGTCACCACTGTTTCTGCAACAAGCCTTCGAATTTCTTGCAAGCTGATCGGTCCAACTAAAATTATAAAAATTACATAAATCCCCAAGTTTTGTCCATCCACATGAATTAGCCAACACTAAAAAACTAACAGTCTCCCCCTTTGGCAATTCATGGACAAAACATCTAATACATGAAATCTACCCATAAACTAACTAGAAAAAAATAAAAACAGCTTTGCTTGAAGTCACTAGCCTTGATGATACCTGTAAATCTTGTCACAGTCAATCTTGGCAGAAGATCATGATTAAATATTGAGAAAAATGTAATGATGAAAATAACAAGAACATTCATGTTACTTCTCCCCCCTTTTGGACATAAATTGGCAAAGACAAGAAAGTACTTATATTAGCCGAATGATGCAGAAGTGATTACACCCAAAATGAAATGCACCAAGAAAAGTTCATAACAGAGACAGTGAAAAGTAAAAACACAATAGCAAGCAAGTCAGAACATCAAAAAACCATCCATAAGAAAACAAAGCCAGGTTAGGATAACAAAGGGCATGGACTGCTGAGGAGGAGGGAATCGATGAAGAAGTGTATTAAGCTTGCCCTTAATCCTTTGACTGCCCAAGGATAAACGCTCCATTTGAGCAAAGACCTCCTGAAACTGAGAATCCATATGATGTTTGAGCAGTTCTATTTGAGTCGATTGATCAAAGAGACGGTTTTCAAAATCCTGAAAGTATGCTGGCATCTGTGAACTATCCTGAGGAGCAAATGTTTCTGTTACAGCTTCATCTTGGATGGGATCGTCTTCACCGCTGTCATCGACATGAGCAGCAGACAAACCAATTCTATGATGAGTAATTGGACCACGTCCTTTAACAATGCTATCTTGTGGAATGATAGCAACACCCTCAAAAAGAAGAATTCTTGTGAGAAGTGCTCCAAAGGGAAGAGAAGTAGTCGAAACTCTTTGAAGGGCATCCAAGACATGCCTGTAGATTGTAAGAGGAAGATCGACTGGCTGCCCGGTTCCAAGAACATAAAGAAGATAGCCAGTCTCCATAATTACCTTAGACGATCTCCCCTTCGGTTCAACATTTGAACAGACAAAAAGATTAAGCATGCGATAGGAGGGTGTAAGATATTTCTGTTTGAGAACCCCTCCACTCCACTCACGACAACGACCACCTGTCAATGTGGTAACCACCGCATGATCCTCCATGTCATCCGAGTCTGGCTCAGGAGATGGATACACGGCATCAAGACTCTGATCAATTTGAAGAAATTGACTGAGGGGATTGGGAGTGATCTCAATGTAAACTCTACGAACATAAGATTTGAAACACTCTGTCTCAATATCATAGATGTTGTTGTAGAATTCTCTCACCAATGACCCATAGGCAGTACTGTCAAAAGAGTATAAAGAGGTCCATTCTTTTTGTAAGAGCCAAGTACTAAAGTCAATATTCATCTGTGAAAAGTTCACTTGATGTTCAACAAGAACTTGCTTCTTGGAAAAAATATTTTCAAAAGAGGTCTCTTTTGCAAGACTTTGAAATCTTCGAGCATCAAATGTAGCTAATGATGAAGAACTACCACTTTGAACAGTCCGCTTGCGAGGTTGGGAAGCTTTTGGAGCCATAATCTCTTTGGAGCAAAAACACAAACACCTGATGTGCACAATTAGAAGAAATAAACCCAACCTCCAACTTAGTAATGTACAATCCAAAATGGATTGAGAAATCATACTAAGCCAAAACAAACTCCTCCATTTCTCCAATAAGACTAGAAAGATAACATTTCATAAACTCACCTCCAACAATCACAACGAAAGGCACAAATCAAGAACCTAATACAACTACAATAATCACATAATAGCCAACATAAGGAAAAAGAAAGGTTTTAGAAGAGAAAGAATGAAGAGAATACCTTGAAAGGAGTAAGAAATCTCAATGGAAGAATAGTTGGAAGACAGGGAAACCAGAGAGCTAGGGTTGGGGAAATGAGCAGACTAAAGAAGAAAATCGTGTTTTATAACTTACTGCTCGATGACAGTCCGATCGATCGGACAGTGTGGTCCGATCGATCGTACCTGGGCCAAAAATGAAAGAAAAAAGAATAAAAAAGAAAACTGGCCAGGCCTAAGGGAAGGGAGCAGTGCACAAAACCAAAGTCAAAATAGACTTCCAGTAATGATCATACACTCATAATTTCACCAAGCATAAGATCGAGAGAGTTAGTGATAGGTTTGAAAATTGGTTTGTGACAAATGATAGAAAAACACAAAATAGAGTCAACTACTTGGCAAGAAAAACAATAAAGCTCCCCCTAAATTCCACACCTGTTTTTTTTTTTTTTTTTGAATTGTACTCTTTGAGCTGCTAATAAAGCAACCATCACAGGTGACTTTCACACTAATAAATATGGTAGCCTTTTCTAATGAAACTTTTCAATCATGTAGCGGCTATCACTCATAATCTTAGGTAGTCCTCTTCCTCCCGTTCGTTTTTTTTTTTTTTTTTTAAGCTTTTGCCAGGAGAGAAGATCTGAAATTATGCTAAACCATCATAATATCAAACAGTGACATTATATGTAGTGTGCAAAGGAAAACACATCTATAGCTTGGCAAACGTAAGTGAATCTCATGCCAGGAAATCAGATAATGAACAAAGATTGAATGTACATGAGAAGTAAACAAAATGACTCAGGGGGAAGAGCAGATACCGAGTAGAGTCCAATGGTTTGGTTAGAATATCAGCCAACTGATTTTCCGTCGAGATATGCTCCAAGCAGAAGGTTTTCACTTCAACTAAATCTCTACTGAAGCGATGCCTTATGTCTATATGTTTGGTCCTGGAATGTTGTATTGGGTTCTTAGAGATGTCAATAGCACTTTTGTTGTCACAGTAAACCATCATTGTATTTTGAGTAATGCCATAATCAGATAGCATTTGTGTCATCCAAACTAATTGTGTGCAACAGCTTCCAGTAGTTCTGCCTCAGCTGTAGATAACGAGGTTGAAGTTTGTTTCTTGCTATGCCATGCAACCAGATTGTTACCAATAAAAAAACAACCACCGGAAGTACTCTTTCTATCATCAAGACAACCTGCCCAGTTAGCATCAGAGAATCCTGCAACATTAATGGTAGTATCTCTGGTCATCCAAATTCCAAATTCAGTAGTGCCACTCACATATTTTGGAATCATCTTGACGGCTTGTACATGTGACTCCTTAGGTCTTGACTGATATCTAACACAAACACATACACTAAAGGAGATGTCCGGTCGGCTAGCAGTTAGATACAATAGACTTCCAATCATGCTGCGATATAGTTTTTCATTGAAGTCTTTTCCAGAGGAATCTAAACTCAGCTTGACCTACGCAGTTTGTTGCAATGTGGTCTAATATGACCAATGATTCCACAATAGTGGCAAGTAGGAACATATCTCCAATGAGGGATATGCTTTTTGGAAGTGGAGTTAACATGTGTAGTATTATAAACAGCTGGTTCAATAGCAAACAGAGTATTTCCTTTTACAAATTTACCTGTGTTATTTAAGATGGATGTACCATAATCAAATCCAAGTCCATGCTTGTTGCTTGAAATGATTTGTGCACTCTGAATTTCATCAAGTTTCCTTGACCCTTTATTCATGAGATTCAGATCAGCTTTGGTAGATGCTAATTCAGAGGTAGCCATCTGTAACTTTCCACTCATATCAGCTTTTTTTTGCTTTGAAGGAATCCAAGGTGTTAGTTTTTTAGTGTTGGCTAATTCATGTGGATGGACAAAACTTGGGGATTTATGTAATTTTTATAATTTTAGTTGGACCAATCAGCTTGCAAGAAATTCGAAGGCTTGTTGCAGAATCAGTGGTGACAGACCGATCGATCAAACTAACAGACCGATCGATCGGAGCTTTACAACTCTCAATTATTTGACAGACCGATCGATCGGACTGTCAGTCCGATCGATCGGTCCTAATTGGGTCTCAGTTAAATGATAGTCCGATCGATCGGACAGCGGCGGATTTCAGCAGATCTTACGAAAATCTCTACTTATCAGTTCCAACTCTTATCCCATTCAACCCATATCCCTTCCTCTCATTTTGAAGAGCCTTATATAAGGCTATGGTCCTATGAAAAATCTTCATCTCTCAAAAATCCAAAAAGCCCTATCATCTGAGAGAACCCCTTCCTTCAGAGAGCCCTTTTAGTGATTTTAATGTGCTGAAGCTTTATGCATCTAAAGATCCATTGTTCAAAGTTCTAAGTTGATTCATCTTGTTGAAGGCGTGGAGATTGAAGCATTGGAGAAGGTGAACGGCGTGTTCGTCGGCAAGATTCATTGCGGTCCCTAGGTTGAGTTCAACTGTAAAGGGTAGTGAGTTTCTCTTGTAACCTTTGTTTGATTAGTGCTTGATCTTTCTGGAGTGGTGTGAGGTCCCGTGGTTTTTTCCCTTTCAAGGTTTTTCCACATATAATATCGTGTGTCTATCTATGTGATTGATAGATTGTTCTTTCTAGGTTCTGCTTTACTTTCTTCCATAGTCAGATCTGCATTGGGACTGTGTTTATTCCTTTAGGGTTGATCAACCCTCTTGGATTTTCAATTGGTATCAGAGACAGTCACACTATCTTACTGTGTGAGATCTTGGCAGATTGTCTGATATGGAATTTAGCAGAGATGGACCTTCTACCACAAAACCCCCACTATTGGATGGTTCTAACTATTCATATTGGAGAGTTAGATAGCCACTTTCCTTCAATCTATTGATGTGGATGTTGGAACAGTGTGGAATTTGGCTACACTAAGCCAATTGTTGCTACAAATGGTGCAAAACCATTGAAAAACCCATGCCACAATGGACCAAAGAAGATAAACAAGCTTACAATTGCAATAGTAGAGCTCTGAATGCGATTTTTACTGGTGTTACCCCTTCTGAGTTCCGCCGCATCTCTATCTGTAAACTTGCTAAGGAAGCATGGGATATTTTGGAAACTGTTCATGAAGGCACTGTTAAAGTGAAACAGGCCAAATTGTAAAAATTGACTACTGAGTTTGAAACTTTGAAAATGGATGATAATGAAGTCTTTGATGATTTTTATGCCAAATTAACTAATATTGTGAATTCAAGCTTCTACTCGGGTGAAATTATTCATGAACACAGAATAGTAAAAAAGATCTTAAGATCTTTGCCTGAAAGATTTGATCCAAAGGTAGTTGCTACTGAGGAGACAAGCAATCTGGACTTTCTGAAGGCTGATCAGTTAGTTGGGAACTTACAAACCTTTGAAGCCAATCTAAGGTCAACCAAGAAAGCCAAAGAAATGGCACTGGTTTCCTCAAAGTCTCGCATAGATGACAATGATGACTCTAAATCAGATAATGAGGACCCAGAACTTGATGCCTTTTTTGTTAAAAAGTTCAAAAAAAGTTTCTGAAAGATGATAAAAAGGGTTCGAAAAAAGCATTTCAAAAACTTAAAGTTCAGAATAAGCCTACATCCTCTTCCAAAACCAATCCTGGTCCAAAATTGGAAAAAATGTGTCTGTTATTCGTTGAAAGAATACTCACTGTTATGAATGCAAAGGATTTGGACATTATGCATCTCAATGCATCAATAGATCATTCAGAACTCAAGGCAAAGTTCTTAATGTCACATGGGATGATGATTCAGAGCAAGAAGGTAATGATTCTGAACTTGAATCCTCCTCCCCTAATCATGGAAAGTTTATGGCTTTTATGGCTTCGTCTGATGAAACTTTTGTGCAGGAGATTACGGATAAATCTGATGATGAAGAAGAGAATCTTAATTCTTTCGACAATGAACATGATTTAGTTGATGCATATGAAAGCCTTCTTAAGGACTCAAGGAGGTTAGCTCAGTTGAATGACATTTTGAAGGGAAAATGGAAAACAGCTAATAAGAAAATTTCAGTTCTTAGAAAAGAACTTGAAGAAGCTCAAGGTAAAGTATCTCAACTTGAAGAAAAACGTACACTTCTCACTAATATGAATCAGTCAACACTCAAAAACTAACAATAACCGTAACTGGACACAGCTTGGGTGCAGCCCTGGCCACTCTAAATGCAGCCGACATTGCTTCCCACGGCCTGAACAAGCCCAGCGATCTCCCCTACAAGTCATGCCCAGTCACCGCCATCGTCCTCGCCAGCCCTCTCGTAGGAGATGATGACTTCAAAAAGGGCTTCACAGCTTGCAAGATCTTCGCCTGCTGCACATCAGAAACAACGATGACATTGTCCCCAGGTTACCATTATTTTAAGCAGAAGTGGGTGAGGAGCTGCTCATCGATGCTTCAAAATCGCCCTACCTGAAAGATGCTTCAAAATCCCCAGGTTACCTTTTTTTTACGCATAACTTGCAGGTTTATCTGCATGGAATTGCAGGAACACAAGGCCAAGATGACTTTAAGCTAGTAGTGAACCGTGATTTGGCGCTCATTAATAAGGGTCTTGACGGCTTGAAGGTTAATAAGGGTATTGCCCCTGTTTCATGGTGGATTGATAAAAATAAGGGCATGGTGCAATCTGATGATGGCTCTTGGCAACTCGATGACTATGAGGGTGAAGATGGTGGGGTGAACTGAATTTGGATGGGACTGCTGATTATCTACTAAATAAAGATGCTAAAAATAAGTGTCGGTGAGGGTGATCCTATCCGATCCTCTTATTATGAGTTAAAATAAGCTACGTCCCAGTAAGAAGCATATGATTGAGCTTGTTGCCATTATGTTGGATATTTTCTAATAAGAAGCAAAATACCTTTTTGTTGTTGTTTAAGTCCAATGTTGAGTACTTTAAATAAAAAAAAAAAAAACACTCCAACAGTGAATAAATGAGACTATGATTAGAGTTGGGAGTGTGGAGAGTTGCATAAATATTAGGGGTTTTGACATATCAACTCTCCTTAAAATTGATTTTTACAGTTCTATGACTGGAATTTAGAAAATGTCACTAGAGTTGCTTGACTCTAATTAATTTATTTTTCTACACTTTTTTTCCCCAAATCTCATGATATCATGGGAACATTGTATGTAATTGAAACTGATAAATCTCATTACATCATGGGACCAGTATACGTAATCAAAATTGATAAATCCCATGATATCATGGCGTTTATGCAGCATATGTGGGAGAAATTTTTTCAAGTGATTGAGTATGAGAAATGGCGGTTAGATGTTCATATACTTTTTAGAAAACATCATTTTCATTTTGTATAAAAAAATATATCCACTTATTAGTTGCAAAAAGTGTATTATACGGAAACAGAAAGGTTTTAAAAGAATGTTGACCAGAGTCAAGTGACTCCTTTGATTAAATTATCTGGATTTTGGTCGTGAAAATGGAGAAATTGAATTTAAAGAGGATAAATATGTCGAAAACCCTAAATACTACTCACGATCTTCTTTTTCTCTATGTCTACTTTTGTGAGGACTTTTCTTAATTTAGCTTGTGCAAGATAGGGAGTGAATAGCAATATATAAAATATACGAATGGAGAGAGATCGAGAGAGAGAGTGAGAGAGAGAAATCTCTTCATTAACATATAATTTGAGAGAGAGAAATCTCTTCATTAACATATAATTTGTGAGGGAGGATGTGACTTGTTATTTCTGAGTCAGATTCAGTAAGACATTTTTCATCTGACATTTGTTGCACAAAATTAATTGGTAATGGATCCGAGGCAATCCATGAAATAGGATTCTCTCTACAACATTCCCACTCTAGATGAACCCAGTTTAATCACGTTTCAATCTTACAGTGAGTCCCATTCTATCAAAGTAAAATTTGAGGATAAGCTACCAGCTGAGGAGATGGCATACTCTTTGTAGACGAACCCCCTCCAAATGACACTAAAAGTGGGGCCCATGATAATGCAAGTGCTGGCACTCGTGATATAAGATGACCTACAATTGGATCAAATCCAAACAAAAGATAGCAAGATCGCCATGTTCACGTGAATCCCTCCATGCAAATATCTCTGTGTCTCTCACATGCAACTAATCCCTTCCCATGTAACTCATTCCGAGTCGGATCCCCTGTTTCATTGAAACATGGTGATGCTGTGTCATCCAATTAAAATTTACCAACTGTGTAAAATTTTATGCCAACCAATGCACCCTCTCAAATGCTTCTTTAAATGGAAAAAAAAATGAGCATATCTTGATTGGATGAAACAGTAGCTCTATGGGGATCCGAACTCAATTATTCCCCACATTTTTCGAAGAAATGTTATGCCTCATGTCCTCTTCGAAAAGCTCATCCCATGCGACTATAACCTCTCTAGCTGTAACTCCTCATATTCCCATTAAACAAAGGGCCATGATCTCAAGTGGGGCCTTGCTACATTTCTTTTACAAAACTCAAAAACTTCTTTGCAAACTGCTTAAAATATCCCATTTTTGTATTTTTCAATTTTTTTTAATCATACATCCAGAATGTCAGTCCCGGTCAACTGTTTGATCGACTGTGTGTAAAACAAACGAATACATACAAATATTAAAAAAGCCTTGAAAAATATTGCGAAGCAACCAACTCGTTTTATTGAACTCGATTGTATTGCATGGATCTGTGTGTAGAAATTGTCCTGAATTGATTACACAAGATCAACTTAATTTGCACATTTTCCTACGTATCAATTTTAGCTGGGAATCTCTAGGATCTGATACACCCGCTGACCTACCATTGCCCTTTTATACAACATTTGACAATTTGACATCGAGCCCGCGGGGTTGTTGTTCTTAGAGTGGTCGCAGGAGCGGTATTGTGGCACGCCTCTGCCCAACAATCCCCCCTCACAATGGCGCTTCGCGTATGCACCCACTGAGCTACTATTCATTCCAAAACCAATTGGTGATTGAAGAGGCCCAACTCAATATTTCATATAACGTTCTACATTGCGCCCGTGGGCCTATTTTTAGAGCGGTTGCAAGGAGCGGCATTGTGACACGCCTCTGTCCAACAGAATCATTTTTCAAAAAAATCCAAGGTGCGAATAATTTTTTCGACGTGATCAATCTAGCCATATTTCGATGGGACACAGGATCTTTCCAATGATAAAATAGAGGAGAGAACAGTCTTTAGCAGTTTTGATTTAAGGAGTGAGCCATTCTACAGACACAATAAAGGGATCAATTCCTAGCTATAGTGCTGATTTGACGGACTTGGGTGAGTGTGTATGATGATGTACTGCTTACACTCCTGGAAGGTCTAAAAGCTAAAATTGCAGATGGAGATACAAAATGACGCCGGAGAAAGGGTCACAATCTCATAATATATCTTTTTCAATCTCAAGAAGATATGTAGTGAGAACAGCAGTTTCTATAGATGTAGGTTCAAGATTTTTTTTTTGGCTAACAGGTTCAAGATTTTTTATTACCAGTATACACCATCATATGTAGGGCTTGAACTATATATCCTATAAGAGTAAATGTCCCTACCAGCAAATTATGCTAGCAGTCTCGGATAAAACTATGTAGGAGCATATACCATAGATTAGAAAATAAATGCCTAATCAAAATCCCCAAGTACACAAGGGGTCATGAATCCCCTGTGCTACAAATAATTTTCTCTCAAAATCAATCTTACATTAACCTGCCTCATCCACTTATTTTTATTTTATTTCCTCCCTAATGTTCTTGCCTACATTTTGTATATGAACAAAATCCAATGCTAGTAGATGATCATTACAACAGAATGATGTCTAGGACATGCGTTACAAGCGATGGTGGATTTCTTGATGAGGAAATGTCATGGGTGGAGTTGTGTAAAACCCTTCAATCATACCATTGGCTATGGTTCGATAGGCGGCTTCAGTTAAATGGATACCATCCCAGCTAGCAAATGTCGAGGGATCAATGCAGACCGTTGATCCTGTGGCACCACATAGAGCTGACCCATTGAAATTAGATGGCCCACCTCCTCCACAACAAGCTGAATGCAAATTAGTAAATCCTGCATTGCAAACAAATCAATTACTTATCACAATAGGTCAGTCATTGAGCAAGAAGAGACAAGAGGAAGTAGAAGAAGAAGCTGACCAAAATGCTGTGGATAGTTGAAAAATCTCATGGCAGCACCGTAGTAGTCTGCATAGATGATTTTGACATGTGGGTATTTTTGCCTTTGGTTCTCCAAAGCAGCTTGCAGGAAAGTGTTGTGGTATTTGGATAAACCGTTCAGAGCCTTCAAGCATCCGTTTCTTGGGTTGTAGTCTTCTTTTTTCGAGCTGGAAAATAGAGTCAGATAACCAGGAGAGCATCCAATCGGCAGATTTCCAGGTACCACCAGCTCCACTGCCCCTTGCTCGATCAAGATCTGAAGAAGAAAAGGACCAAAACAAAAAAAAAATCCTAGAATGGTAAATTATCCATCAATATAATTTTGTGACTCAATAGAGGTCACATTATATGCACAGTTTTTTTTTTTTTCGATTTTGTTCAAATAGCTCTTACACTGGTTGCTGCTGCGATAGCTTGGACTACTTTGGGTACGAAAGTTCGGACATGTTCAATGCTTAGACCTTGTAAGATTGCGTAGTTATAATCGTTAGCACCAATTTCTCCCACAAGAAACAGTGATTTTGCAAAATAATCCGCGCATTCTGGATGTGTACAAAACCATGTTAGCGAGATTTAGTTAGAGAGATGGGATTAGAATGTGCCTAATGAAGGGTAGAATTGATAACCTTGTGTTGTATGACAAAGGGATGACTTGAATTGCTCAAACCAGCCCATCTGAACACTCAGCGAATTGTTGGTCCACATGACAGGGGCAATATCTCTCTCTTGGAAGAAGGCTGGATCCAGAGCCGTGGCTCCCGCCACTGCGAAATTCACTCCTTGGCGAAAATCCGCCCTATGATGATGAAGGCTTGCTAGATATGGTGGCAGCTTTGGCAGCCCATATGCCTCCGCTGCATTCATTAAAATTAAGTACACTAATTCAAAATCACAGAATCCAACAAGGGGTTATCAATTCTCTATGATGATGGTAGTGGTGGCAGTAAGCGGTAGTGTCCGTTGTCTATCATATACATATGGTATTCATTGAATATACTTGACCCTTAAGCAAGTGATTGATCATTTGAGTGATAAAAATCAAATGTTGGGTTCGTTTACCAATGCCCCATCTCATGAGTAATCATACTTGCAATGATATGGGATAAATAGCATGTTCACCAAGTAAGAGGAGATCTGAAACTAATAATTCATATATGATATATTGACAAGTAAGATTGAAAGTAACCCAAGTATAGAGACTAGAATAAAAGTATGGGATGAACGAGAATTGTACCAATGAAGTCGACGATCAAACGCCCATCAGAAAATCGACCAGTTGGATGTCCAAAGTACGTCTGACCATAAGGGAGCCTTTCTACGAAGGGATATCCAAAAGGGCCGGAGAGGAGAAAATTTCCAGTGTCTGCTAGGGAGTCACCAAAGCTGAAAATGGATCTGTAGGGACCAGAGCCAGAGACTGCTTGGTGGATGTAGAAGCTGCAGACACAGAAGATGAACACTAAATGAAATTGAGAAGTCGCCATTGAAGGAGAATACTTTGTGGGTCTATCTGAGTGTGTGCTAAATTTGTTTTAACATGAATTGGATATTGTCTTTTCTCAGAAGTCCTATATTGCAGTGCTAGTGCAGTATCACGTAAATAACATTAGCCTTCTTATTGAATGAGAATATATTTTACAGCATTCCAACTTGTCCAGCTGAAGGGTCCCAGGTTTATGTTATTTGTTTTGTGACCTGACCTAGACCCCTGTTTAACCTAATCCCAGTTATATATAATGGGCTGGGTCCAAAGACTTGGCCCAACTTGACCTAATCCCAACCCAATTTTTAAATGGGTAGGTCTGTTGCTGCAGCTGATAGAGGTGGAGAGTTCACTTTTTGTTGATCTGAGATTAGTGATTTTATTTTTAATATTCGACGGAAGAGCCTCGAGCTCAATTAATTATTATTAGTTTTTAATTTGAGGGGATTTGGGTTAGGTACGAAGTTGGGTGAGCTACCAGAGGAAGTCTATCTACGGGCCTAGTTGTTGTAAATTAGAATGAAGTATGTACAAATACTGTGGTAAAATTGTGTATCAAGTACAGTTACAATCCATTGTATTGATCCTTGCTCAGAAAGTCCCTTGTGCATGGTTAGATTGGATGATATATGTCATGTTTGATTTCTGTGTACTAGATTCATGCAACCATTTGGAAGGTTATTTGCCATCCATTAGCTCTGTTTCCCTTTTCTGAGAATGACCCACTTACCAGGGGATCCTCCTATCCTAAGATGAGATGAATGTGGTTCACCAAATGTAGGCTTGGTTGGTAAAACCATTCAATGGAGTTTATTTTTTTTATGCAGGAATCATGGATGCTGATTGTCACTTGATTATTACCATGGTAGGAGCACATGGATCTTGTGTAAATAGTATTTTTATATGAGCTTCTGTCTTGTTCGGGTTTAGTCGGTTATCTACTCCTTGTTCATGTTTAAAATGAAGGGTTCCTTGGCAGGGAAATAGGGCCTAACCATCTCTTGTAAATCCAATGGTTAGCCAATGAGCCACCACCAAGGAAAAATGTGGGAAATCATGAGGCATTCGGTCTAATGCCCAACAAATATGCATTCATTGTTTTAGAACATGTCATTTTGTTTTTATGTAATAAAATAGTTTAGAACTATAGATTAGTTAGAATTTTATTGGGATTACATTGTGTCTGGGGATGTCACTTTATATGAAGGCCCTAAAATTTACATGATTCCTCTTTACAGACTCTTTGAATAAATATTGATTTAGAATCTATTTTAACACCAAGGCACAGTAATTTTCAAGTAAGCTCAGAAAGGCAGTGTTGTAATGATAGCTAATATGCAGTTGTCTATCACCTCCCCTGAGTTGGAAAGTTAGTTTTGTTTTCCATTCTACAGTAGACAGATGAATAATTAAAATATCTGCATTTTTCAAGTAAGTGGTGGACCATCCATCAATCATTCCTCTCATGGTGATGTAAATTTTGTTAGATATGCCAATCATTCAAGGCCCATCAGAATCTATATCCATTGCATTGTGTGTCAATATTACATTGGATTTTCAAGAGGTAACTTGGTCACTGTGCTGTGACCAAGCAGCAAGCAAATATATTGTGTCGAGTCTGTGGATGTGTGATCGAGTTGATAGGATTGAGAGACTGAAGAAAGGATGAATTCAAGAAGAAGGTGGAGAAGCAAGAGGAGACAGCAGTGAGCGTGTTTCCAGAAGTTCGATTTTACAAGATGTGATCCTCTGCTTCTGAAATGGAATTTTAAAATACAGGACAGGCAGATTTTATTGGGCGTATTGAGCTCCCGGGTATATGGATTTAAAATGTATACATAAAATTATATTAGGTACATTGTGATATTATTATCTAAGGCCATAAAATAAATGATAAAAAAAAGGTGGCCATAGGTGAAAAGATCCAATCAAAATGTTTTCTTTAATTTTTGTAAATGGCTAGATTTCAACTTCCTCTTGTACCCTGTAATTGATGTCGAGTTTTGCCAACGTTCTTAAAAAAAAATAAAATTTTAAGAATGACATAATGATAAATTCACTACATTATTTTCCATTGGAACAAAAACACACATGCACACACATTGCTGTAGCTCTCCATACCTCACTGCATAGGGAGGAAAATGAAGGACAACGAAGAAGGATTGCAATGGGAAGGAGTGATATAGAAGCCTTGATGTGGCCCGAGCAGAAATGGTCAAAGTGAGGGTTGGCAACACAAGACAGATCAAGCAGGATTATAGTTAAAAAAGCTTAATTATATCATAAATATAATCTAGTCTAATCCTAATAAGATTCTAAAACTAATATAATTTAATCCTGGTATAAAATATGAACTCATCCTTATTATAATATATCCGACTTGCGAAGGTATATTAATGTCCCTAAGTCATATTAAAAAGCAGAGGAAAGCTTGTTGATCCAAACTCGCAGGCATAAATAATGGAGATACATGGTAAGGCACGTAATAACCATTTGAGATGACTTTTTTTTTTTTTCATTTAACAATAGCTATGGCAGGACTGTTAAAGATTATCAATGCCATGGACCATTAAAAAGGCTCCTGAGTACTTGACTTATCATTTCTAAAGAATTGGCTATTTAAAATCTCCACCGTACATATTGTATCATCTCACTAACGCTACAAAATGTTCTTCCTTTGTAAAAATGTTCTTACAATCTGCCTCAGCCACTTTTCTTCTTCTGTCATTTTATTCTCTCATGTGTCGCGTTCATTTGTGTATATTGAAAAAAAATCCAATAACTAGTAGATGATCACTGTAACATGCTGATGTCTGCACATACATTACAAGCCATGGTTGAATTCTTGATGAGGGAGTGTCATGGGAGGAGTTGTGTAGAGTCCTTCAAGCATGCCGTTGGCTATGATCCGGGAGGCTGCTTCAGTAAAATGCACACCGTCCCAGCTAACAAATGTCGATGGATCAGCACAGATCATTGATCCGGGGGCACCACATAGAGCTGACCCATTGAAATTATATGACCCACCTTGTCCACAACAAGCTGAATGCACATTAGTAAATCCTGCATCACAAACAAACCGATTAGTAGTCATTTGGTCAATCATTGAGAAAGAAGAGACGCGAGGAGGAAGGAAAAGAAGCAGCTAGAGCTTACCAAAATGCTTTGGGGAGTAGAAAAATCTCATGGTAGCGCCATAGTAGTCAGCGTAGATGATATTGGCATGTGCGTATTTTTGCCTAAGCTTCTCCAAAGCAGTTTGCAAGACGGAGTTGTGGTACTTTGAGAAACCATTCAGAGCCTTCAAGCATCCATTTCGTGGGTCGTAGTCTTCTTTTTTGGGGCTGGAAAATATAGTGAGATGATAAGGAAAGCATCCAATCGGTGGAATTCCAGGCACCACTAGATCCACTGCCCCTTGCTCGATCAGTCTCTGAAAAAAGAAATCCAAGGATGGTAAATAATCTATCAATCCAATTTCCAGCCTCTCTGGATAAAATCCTATTGCTTTGCTTTGGGTGTTCTCCAAACAATCAC
Organism: Umbellularia californica; assembly: GCA_028538565.1. Lineage (NCBI taxonomy): Eukaryota > Viridiplantae > Streptophyta > Magnoliopsida > Laurales > Lauraceae > Umbellularia > Umbellularia californica. The sequence continues at coordinate 53,069,172 of JAPQWN010000009.1, read as the reverse complement.
AGATAAGAAGTTTATTTGTTTAATGAGCTCTTACACTGGTTGCTGCAGAGATGGCTTGGACGACTTTGGGTACAAAAGTTCGGACCTGTGCAATGCTTAGCCCTTGAAAGAGTGAGTAGTCATAATCGTTGCTGCCAATTTCTCCAAAAAGAAACAGTGATTTACCAAGATAATCCGTGCACTCTGAATGTCCAAAGAACCATGTTAGCAAGATTATTTATAAGAGAGATGAGAGGTGATACTTGAGATTGGAATAAAAGACTAATGTACGTGACCTTGGGTCGTTTGACAAAGGGATGACTTGATCTGCTGAAACCAGCCCATCTGAACACTCAGGGAATCGTTTGACCTCACTTTAGTGGTAACATTTCCCTCTTGGAAGAAGGCTGGATCCAGGGCCGTGGCTCCTGCCACAGCGAAATTCACTCCTTGCTTAAAATCCACTCTGTGTTGATGAAGGCTTGCTAGATATGGTGGCAAGTTAGGTAGGCCATATGCCTCCGCTACATTCATCAAATTAAAATAAAATAATAAGTGCCTGTTTGAAATCTATAATCTGATCAAAATAGAGTATGTTCGAATATTAGATTTGTTTGAAATAGAGGTCTTTCGCTAAGAGTATTTTACAGATAGACTATTAACCAAACAAATAGCATCTCTAAAGTTAATTGAAAAAGCAAACTTGTGTATGGTAAAAGTTACATTAGCAAGCATTTCAATTGTCATATAGCAAAAGTAATATACTCAAAATTTGTCATATAGTATAAGTTTTATGTGCAAATTAACATTAAAAAGGAGAAGGAACAGAAATCATCAATTGCTTTAGACATTGATGTGTGAGTGGATTACCTTCCCTCTTGTTATTTTTTTTTTTTCTAGTAAAGGAAAATAGTCTATACTGTTGATTCAATCATAAAGTGAAGAGAGTTTCCCAAACAGTCTAAAATAGTCAAGATGTTTAGATCAATTTTTAGTTAAATAGACCCTATTCCTAAATATATCCAATAAGTTCAGATGTATCACAAATGTTCGACAAAGGGGTCATCTATGATTGGACTATCACAGTCATCTATGATTGGAATGGACAAAACCCTTGACCTGAACCCAGTAGCAACTGTATGATTGATCATATTCCTGAGAACAATCATGTTGGAACAGTGTCCCATCTCATGAGTACCCCCCCACTAGGGACAAACAGCATTTTCACCAAGTAAGAAGGGACCTGGACTAATAATTCATATATGATAATATTGACAAGTTGGTTTCCAAGCATAGAGACAAGAATGAAAAGCATGGGAAGAAGGAGAATAGTACCAATAAAATCGACAATCAAACGCCCATCAGAAATATTGACAAGTAAGAAGGGACCTGGACTAATAATTCACATATGATAATATTGACAAGTTGGTTTCCAAGCATATAGACAAGAATAAAAAGCATGGGAAGAAGGAGAATAGTACCAATAAAATCGACAATCAAACGCCCATCAGAAAACCGGCCAGTTGGATGTCCAAAGTAGGTCTGACCATAGGGGAGCTTGGCTAGGAAGGTATAGGAGGGTACTGAGATGAGAAAGTTTCCAGTGTCTGCAAAGGAGTCACCAAAGCTGAGAATTGATCTGTAGGGTCCAGACCCAGTGACTGTTTGGAGGATGCAGAAGATGAAGACACAGCAAAATGGAGAAGACGCCATTGAATGAGTAGCCTCTGGTTGTGCCGCATTTGTTGTAGCCTTTATTATATATTGCTGACGGGTCAAGACCAACCATCTAGTGTGGGTTTCTGGATGGCTTTGAATCAGATTTTTTTTTATAAAAGTCCACCATGTACTTTTGAATGGTTCGGGTCAATGCCAATTGTTTTGTTGCCAACCTGGACCCCTGTACAAAGTTATCCCAATTATTAACTGTGGTGGGTCCAAGTTACAGATGGAACTTGACCGAACCTGATCCCAAGTTGTTGTTAATTGTCATGTTATGGAGGATATGATTCTGGAGTCCACTGCTTTTATTATTCTGAACTGCTATAGAAGAGAGTAGCTTGAATGTTCCGCGAGCTTCACTTTTTGTCAGGGTTAGGTAGTAGAATGAGCTACCTCTTCAATTGGCTGAAGCCATTTTACATTAGAATGATGTATGCACATGCACATGCACATGCACATGCACATGCACGATTACACGGTAGTAAATTGCATATCAACTGCTAGTACCGTATTGCTGCTTCCTCCAATGCCCTGTTTGTTTCATGGAGTTTGTTTTGGTATTCATAGACTTGTATTTTTTTCTAAGTGATTAAAAATAAAGAATCAAAGGTGAATATTAAAAAATAATCATCAAATAATCTTCTCTTTAATCAAAATTGAATTAAAGAAATAGGAAATGAATACTACTGTTTTAAAAAAAAGAATAACTTGGCGCCCTACTCGTGGGGGTTGATCTAGTCAAGTCTAGATCCAATTTTCAGTTTTTTTTTTTTGGAAGAAGGTGAGTTGGTAGCGTAGCAACAGAAGGGGAAGAAGGAGAGGTGGAGAGGTAGAGGAGATTGAAGGGAGAGGAGGAAAAATTCAAAATGGGTTTCAGAATAGAGGTAATATTGGGAAACATAAGGAGAAAGAAGGATTATTGGTATCAAAGATGTGGTTGGAAAAACAGACTTAGAGATAGGGTCTTCTTAAAGACATGGCAAAAGAAAGAGATTTAGGCCCCATTTCTTTGGCAGACTTTTTTATAGGAATTTTTGTAATACTGGGGTTTCCTAGATAATGAGGTGATAGTTGTTCCCTTTGCATTTTCAAATTTCATGCTTCTTTGCTAGAATTCCAACTAAGTAAAAAGTCACTTTTATCTTTTAGTGTTTCTAAATTCTAACCCCTTAAGCATTTTTAGATGCTTCGCCCAAGAGGATGATTAAGGAATTCTACCCCCTTGGGAAAAGCTTTTGGAGAGTTACAAATTCTCCAAATATGAATTCTTTGAAATCAAGTAAAAGACTAAACCCTTGATTAGTTGTGTGAAATATTCAAAAGATTAATTTGAAGCCATGAGAGGTTATGGAGATTTGCTTGGGGTTTGATAATAATAGAAATTCAAAAGCCATGAGAGAGAGAGAGAGAGAGAGAGAGAGAGATTTGGAAAGACAAGAAGAAACCCATCAAAATAAGAAGAAATTAACGTTGGGATGGGGATTTGTTAGGTTTTTTAGTGTTGGCTAAATTCATGGGTTGGACAAAACTCTGGGTCTTTGAGTTGTATTTTCTATTTAGAAAAGGACCTTGAAGTTAGAAGTTTGAAAGGACTCAGAAGAAGGAAGCCTGAAGGAATTAGAAGAAGTCTGCTGGAGAAAGAGTGCTGAATTTCCGGATCATCCAGAAAGGGGTCCGCTCGAGCGACCGTTGCATCCGCTCGAGCGAACAGTGTTCTGTCTTACCCAGTTCTGAAACAGAGGGTTGTTCGCTCGAGCGAACCGAGAGATCGCTCGAGCGAACCTGGCGCGGACAGTGAGATGAAATTGGAAACTTGATATTCTGATTGTGCTCAAACTGCTTGTTTTAGTCCTAAACATCTTAGGAAACCTTAAGCACGAACCAAGGGCTATTTAAAGGGTTCTAAGGCTATTCCAAAGATAGAGACCTCACCTCTCATAGTGCTGAGTTAGAGTTTATCATTGAGAGAGTTCTTCTCTAGAGCTTTATGAAGTTGTGCTGCCAAGTTCTCTAGAGTCACTTCTTCTGCATCCTTTGTAGAAGATTATCTTCCTGAGAGAAGATTTGAGGAGTCAAGTGCTGGTCTGGATCTGGTGCAATCAACGGTGTGAAGTCGTTGAAGCGTGAAGCGACACAAGGTAACTTCAGTCCTTGGGTAGGGGATATCTAGGGAGGAGATCTGAGTTTCTTGTAATTGCGAGATTCATAGTGCTTGATTTGATCCAGTTTGGATCGGTGGTTTTTCACCCGGTTAGGGTTTTCCACCTAAAAATTGGTGTCCTTATGGTGTGTGCTTATTGATTTATTTTCCGCTGCATATTGTTTATTTCTGCACACATTGGTTGATTGTTTGAGTAGACCAATCTAGAGATCCCAGAGACCCCTCCACTTTTTCAATTGGTATCAGAGCGGGTTACACTATTTTGTTGTGTCTGATCGTACAAGATTTCTAGAATGGTACTCAATAGAGAAGGGACATCAACTTCCAAGCCTCCTTTGTTTGATGGCTCTAATTATTCTTATTGGAAGCAAAGGATGATTGGGTTCTTTAAATCCATTGATGATGATGTCTGGGATATTGTTGAAGATGGGTTTTCTAGACCAACATCCGTGGTTGATGGAAAAATTGTTCCTAAACCTAAAGCTGAATGGTCTAAGGATGAAAAGTATAGATCCAATTGTAATAACAAGGCTGTGAACTGCATATACAATGGAGTCTCTGCTGATGAGTTCAGAAGAATTTCTACTTGCAAATCTGCAAAAGAAGCATGGGACGTCTTGCAGACAGTCTATGAGGGTACAGACACGGTGAAGCAAGCCAAATTGCAAAGGCTGAATAAAGATTTTGAAACCATCGTGATGGAAGAGAATGAGACCTTTGATCAATTTTATGCAAATCTGAATGAAATTGTCAATTCTGTGTTCATTCGGGGGGAAGAAATACCAGAACACAAGGTTGTCAAGAAAATTTTGAGGTCTCTACCTTCCAGATTCGATTCTAAAGTTGATGCTATTGAAGAAAATAAGAATCTGGATACCCTCAAGGTGAATGAACTGGTTGAAAATCTTCAGACATTCGAAGCAAACCGGTTAAATAAAGGCAAATCAAAAGAAAAGGGCATTGCCTTGAAAGCTATATCAGAATCAAGAAAGAAGCCTATAAAGAAAATTGAGTCTGATTCTGAAACTGAAGCTGAAGATGACATGGCTGAGTTTGTGAAGTATTATAAAAAATACATGAAGACAAAGAGAGCCAATAAAAAGAATTACAAATTTGAGAAGAAGGATTCTGCAAAAGGAACAAAGTGTTTTGAATGCCAAGGCTATGGTCACTATGCAAATGAGTGTGCCAACAAGAAAAAGGCTACAAAGCAAAAGGCTCTAAACACAACTTGGGATGAAGAATCTTCTGAAGAAGAAAAAGAAGATCCCGAAGATGATCCTTCTGACAATGTGAATGGCAAGTTTGTAGCTTTCATGGCTAAATCTGTGACTGACAATGATACTGATGAAGATGAGTTGTCAGATCAAGAAAAAGATTGGGAAGAGTTGTACCATGCTACCTATGCTGATTGTGTCAAGATGACCAAGTATGGTAACAAGATCACTATCAAGTACAAGGCTGCTCATGAAGAAAATTCTGCTTTGAAGAATGATTTAGAGCAAGCGCTTGAAAAGATTCAGCTTTTGGAAAGTCAGAAAAATTGTATGGCTGAAAATTTGACTACTGATGGTCAAAAACTTGGGAAGGCTGAAAAAGAAATAGTGAATCTGAAGGAAGAGATAGTGATGATGAAAGCTGAAAATCAAGACCTGCAAGGGAGATTGAAGATCTCTCTGTTTGAGCTAGAAGTCAAGCAAGCATGTCTAAACAAGATGAACACTGGTTCGAAGACTCTTACAAACATCTTGTGTAGTCAGAAGCCTTCTTTTGACAGAAGCGGTCTTGGTTATGATCATGGTGCATCCACTTCAAATGCTAAAGGTAAAATAATTTTTGTTTCAAGTGTTGCACATGCTACTCCACATACTGCACTTTCAAATAATGTGTTGAGTAGTTTCAAGAAAAAGAATGTGTCACGAGCTGCACGCACATCCACTTGTCATCATTGTGGATTAAAAGGACACATTCGTCCCCATTGCAAGAAATTGCACCGTCTACCTAAGACCAAGCAATGGCGGAAGAATTTTTCTCCACCCAAGACTACTCCAATTTGGGTTAGAAAATCAGACTTGCCTAAGGAGTTTGCTCACACTCTGCTGAAAGATCAAATTACACACTTGTGGGTGGCTACATGTAAAAAGCCCTGATCAAGGAGACCAAGCTCCCACCCCCAGTGCTGATACGAAGATACATTCAGGGGGAGTTGCTATTGAGGGGGAGCTATAGATCCTAATTGACAAGAAAGCTGCTGGTATTTTTTAGCTTTGTCAAATTATGGACAAAAAGGGGGAGAATGACTGATCAAGGGGGAGTCCGAAAAGATCAAGCTGAGAAGATCAAACTGAGTCAGAGACAATGCAGATCTACATTGTTGTGCTATTTTTTTTAATGTATTTTGGGTTTCATTTTGGGTAGATCAAATTGTATTGTCCTAGGGAGTTTTGTCCATGAATTGCCAAAGGGGGAGATTGTTAGGTTTTTTAGTGTTGGCTAAATTCATGGGTTGGACAAAACTCTGGGTCTTTGAGTTGTATTTTCTATTTAGAAAAGGACCTTGAAGTTAGAAGTTTGAAAGGACTCAGAAGAAGGAAGCCTGAAGGAATTAGAAGAAGTCTGCTGGAGAAAGAGTGCTGAATTTCCGGATCATCCAGAAATGGGTCCGCTCGAGCGACCGTTGCATCCGCTCGAGCGAACAGTGTTCTGTCTTACCCAGTTCTGAAACAGAGGGTTGTTCGCTCGAGCGAACCGAGAGATCGCTCGAGCGAACCTGGCGCGGACAGTGAGATGAAATTGGAAACTTGATATTCTGATTGTGCTCAAACTGCTTGTTTTAGTCCTAAACATCTTAGGAAACCTTAAGCACGAACCAAGGGCTATTTAAAGGGTTCTAAGGCTATTCCAAAGATAGAGACCTCACCTCTCATAGTGCTGAGTTAGAGTTTATCATTGAGAGAGTTCTTCTCTAGAGCTTTATGAAGTTGTGCTGCCAAGTTCTCTAGAGTCACTTCTTCTGCATCCTTTGTAGAAGATTATCTTCCTGAGAGAAGATTTAAGGAGTCAAGTGCTGGTCTGGATCTGGTGCAATCAACGGTGTGAAGTCGTTGAAGCGTGAAGCGACACAAGGTAACTTCAGTCCTTGGGTAGGGGATATCTAGGGAGGAGATCTGAGTTTCTTGTAATTGCGAGATTCATAGTGCTTGATTTGATCCAGTTTGGATCGGTGGTTTTTCACCCGGTTAGGGTTTTCCACCTAAAAATTGGTGTCCTTATGGTGTGTGCTTATTGATTTATTTTCCGCTGCATATTGTTTATTTCTGCACACATTGGTTGATTGTTTGAGTAGACCAATCTAGAGATCCCAGAGACCCCTCCACTTTTTCAGGATTCAAGTCGGACTAGTAGAATCAGACTCGGGCGAGTTTAAAAACATTGATAAATACCCAACCATCGCTCTAGTAATTAAAATCCTATGAAAGTCAAGGTATTCTCTACATCTTGCCCTTATATCCATCATCCCTTGCTTCCAAATAATCCCTCTCTGGAGTTCATTTGACCATGAATTCCTACACATTCAACTCCATTTTATTCCATGCAAACAAGCAGAACCCAAGTCACTTTCGTATGATTGTACATTTAGACTTGATGATGCCATGTTTGATTTCCATGTACGAGATGGTTATTACATTTGATGGGGGAATCACGGATCCTGAGTGCACAGGGGCTTGGTAATTAGTAGTACTTTCATACTTGTATACAGTATTTATTAAATAGATTACAAATTAATAGTATTCATATAAGAATTAAACTGACAACAACTTATAGCACAGTTGGGTGCTCGAGGTCTTTTGGTTTTGATCCCCTCCGCGTGGGAGCCGCAAGTGAGTGGGATCTTCCTTCTCATTATTTTGGTTCTTTGTCGTTTCTTCTTTGGAAATGATATTACAGACCTTTCCATAAAGAAATTTTTATAGCACAGTTGCTAGCTGCTTTAGTTTACAGTCACAAGGCTACTGGTCTGAATTTAGAAGCTTCAAGGCTATTTTAATACGTTTTTGGAATATTTTTTAATAGCTCAGGCAACCCAGAGTCCAGTTGGATCAATCAAAGTTGGGTCTAAGCTTAGTGTTTTTTTATTTTATTTTAAGAAGTCGGTCTTGCTCGAGGTCCATAGTGAAGCTGCAGTGAACCCCGCATGTTTTCAGTTCTATTTGAATGCCAAGTTATAATATTATGCGCAAGAATGAGAATACACAACTTTTAATATAGTAATCTTCAAAATAAGGTATTGAAAAGTGCCAAACTTAATTAATCAACAATGATCTCGTTAAGTTAAATGTGAAATTTTATCTACTCAAACATGTCATGCCTTCTTACATCCAATGACAAATATAAGAAAGTTACAATGCTTACATGTAAAGTATAATTTGTGGTCATCATCCTAGTTTGACATGCAACGCCCAACGGCAGCACAACCTTGAATTCTCTCCGTTGACATAAAAGCTAATAACTCTCTCGAAATTCACACTTCACCTCTTTGAAAAAACAAGTGATTGGCTACAAAGATTATCTAAAGTAAGATTATCTAAAGTACGTCTAAACCCATCTACCTCCACACTCTAAGTAGAGAGCCCTCAGACTAAGAAGAAAAAAGAAGAAGGCAGAGGCCCCGCAACTGACAGTCAGTCAACCTCATCAATCACATCAAACCTTATTTCAAATATAATTTTTTTTTCTCTCAATTGCAAAAAGAATTGTAATAGAGAAGAAAACATTGCGGGGTATACAAAAATGAAAAGGTCTAAATGGACTGAATGAGGTCCGGACTTGGAGACCGAATCACCAAGTGGCATGATGTGAACAATGAGAGCATTTAACTTTTTGGGGGAGCGGGAGAGAGAAAAGGCATGAGAGAGATGTTCGGTCCCAAATTTGGGACCAAATTCGGTCCATGTAGCATAACTGTACAAAAATAGTCCCCCAAAAAAGGAATACAACCAACAACAGTCTACAAGCCAAATAATAGCAAAGAGAACAAAACAAAAACAGAGAAAACAAGCCAAAGAGACAAAAAGAAAAATAAAGAAAGATTTATCATATAAATTCTACATAGTCCCCTAAGAATAGTAAGCAAGCAGTGAATTTGATCAAAGCAAGCATACATAGAATATTTGCTAATTAAACAGAGCTATGGGCAGAGGTGATGTGAGGATTTGCATGGGGTCCTTCCATCAAACCAGAGGCAATCCATTTATATGCAGCTTCTGTTAGATGCATGCCATCCCAGTTAAAATACAAGGACGGCTCATTGCATGATTTAGCCTGCGTCGTGCCACATGGTGCTGATACATTGAAGTTGTAGGGGCCTCCACCTCCACAGCACGCTGTGAGAGCCCCCTTGCTAAATCCTGTTACCAACATTGCATTCAAGCACTTTAGAACAATGTAAAGTGCTAAGACTCAAAAAATAAATAAAGGGCTAAGAGGTATTTAGCTCATGGCTGTCAATTTCAGATCATTTTGGCCACTTCAGTTGAAACGGAATGCGGCTCAAAAAATCTTAGATTGAATTCCGGTCAATTCCGGACCATTTCGGTAGTCAGTTTTGGTTTGTAGTATTGTAATCTCTCTCTATAGTCATGTGGTCTGAAACATCCTTTTTTTTTTTTTCTTTTCAATATCCATAGTAAGAAACATGCATAATTTATATTTTTTTTCTTTTTTTTTGCATGGATATATATAATTTCTTTTATTTTTTATTATTTCTAAAAGTTACTCTGAAATTCTGAAATACAGAAATATTTCACAACAAAGGCTAGATTGTAACGAAATTGACAACTATGATTTACGTATACTCCCATAGTCCATAATCATTGGACCCAGAAGGCCACAACCATAGCATGTGGTGACCCACCAGATCAGTGGCTTTGATAGTGGGGATGAGAATGGAGAGAGATCTTATAAATGAGGAGATGAGAATAGAAGCTCACCAAACTTGTGTGGAGAGCGGAAGACACGCATAGCAATATTGTAATAATCAGCATAGATGATGGTGGCATGAGGGTAGCGATACCGCAACCGATCTAGTTCTTTGATTAGGAGTTCGTTTTTATACTCTGTAAACTCGTTCCACTTCTTTAAACAACCTGTGATAGGGTCATAATCCTCTTTGTTGTGGCCATGGGCCATAGTCAAATACAAGGTTGAGCAGCCCACTGGCAAGTTTCCGGGGACCACAAGCGTCGTGGCCCCATGATCAATCAACGTCTGCGGTTATAAAATAGATTATCAGATTGTGTGAGGATGAAATCATTGTGATCATGAATAAGTACAGATGATTAGCAAGAATAATCATATTGTTCAGTGAATACCCACTTTGATGGCAGATGAGATGGCATTTACAACGGGCCCCACAAGTGGTTGCATCTCTTGGATGGTCCATCCCATGATGAATGGGTAGTTGTAATCGTTACCTCCAATCTCTCCCACAAGGAAAAGATATTCACTTAAGATCTTACGACAATCTGCCCATAGAATAAAATAATAAGACCTTATGAATTAGTTAAATGGATCTTATGATTTAGATGGTGCTAGGCCTTGGTTACTAATTTAGTTGCGGTTTGGGGATGAGCCTTCATTTAAGCCTACTTGAGATTGTGGAATATAGAGTGCTGCATAGATTATTGGTGAGGCTCTAAGATGATAATTGTATTAATGTTCGTGTCTTAATAGAAAATACTAGTAGACCAAGATATAATTAATTTACAATAAGTAGGAATTTTTTTTTTTTGAAAGATGAGTATCCACGCACCCATCCACTCACCCAAATCCCTCACCATCACCAGTCTATGGAGGGATCGATCCCGATTGTGTGTGTGGAGGTGCCTCACGCCAATGGAAATGAAAGGATTATTTTTGTCGTAGAAAAGAGTTTTAAATCTAGCAAATGCTATTTGTAGTATAATGGGTTCCCACCAATACCATCAATGCCTCCATAGGCTTAGCCAATACTAATCAATACTTCCACTGGACTATGCACAACAGTCTATAATACACTGAATTAGCGAATACCATGAAGCGAGATTTTCACAAGGGTGGTGTAGGAATTTTAATCCGACCGTATAAAAAGGTACAACCTCTTGCACTAAGGGTGCATTTGTGCCACAAATGGATTCCTTGATAGAGAGAAGAAATATTCAAATTTTTAGTGTAGCTCACTGTTCCATTATTTGGTGAAATACGTTTTCCTTGTGAAAAACGGAAAAAAAAATGAAGTAGATTTTTTTATAAAGAAAATTTTGATTTTCTATAGGAGAGTTAGGAATTTAGGATTCCTTTCTCCTACAAAAACAGAAATCCACAAATAAATGAATCTTCTCGTGACAAAGACCCTCAAGGCGCTACCTGCAAATCCCACGAGAAAAACTTGCCATACCATCAATCATCCCTTTAAAAGAACTCAATTTTCTTCAAATTATACAAAGTAAGTTGCTGGTCCTTCACATTCTACAATTCCAAGATAGATTAAAAAATGTATAAATTTTGTTTAGTACAATATCAAAAATCATGTATAGTTTATTGTAATACTACTTTAAGATTCTAAAGTTTTAAGTAATAACAACTTAAAGTCTCCAAATGAAGTTTTAGTTCTCCTTTCAATTTATCCATTCCACTTCTAGAAGGGAATTTTAAGATTCTAAAGTTTTTAAGTAATAAAAACTTAAAAGTCTCCAAATGAAGTTTTAGTCCTCCTTTCAATTTATCCATTCCACTTCTAGAAGGGAAAGAAAGGTTCATTCGAACAATTTAGTGCATGAAGTGCACTGTTTGCTTGGTAATGCAGTCACAGTCGGCGGGGTGTTAGACAGTGGATGAATAAAGAAGTGCTGGAATCCAAGAAATTCAGCCACAGAATCCTCCATGCAAAGAAGCAGTCTTCACAATTTTCCCAGAGCTAAAAGTAAACAAGATAGCAACTGAGCCATACGGCAGTCACATCCAGTGCATTATGGGCCTGACAAAACAGATACAACCTAGACGTATCTACCACACAACTCTAACAACCTTCTAGAGTTAAGCTACCCACTACCCATTTGCATAACCATGATGAAGACAGTCCTCATGACTCATTCAATTGGTGAAAAACGAACTTGCCAAAACTCCGTGGAATTCTAAAAATTGGGAGTTTTTTCCCATACGCTTTCATTAGTCATGGATAATCCCGCCTTGTAACGAAAGTTGAAAAAAAAATACCATGACATTTTTTATACTGGTACTATTTTGCGATATCGCAAAATTTTAATTAGATTATGCAATATCGCATAAAACTACATTATTATATCTTTGTTTTTCAATGCAATTTCATAGCCAAAAAGAATGTTTGGGGGATTTTTTCAAATTTCGTGACAATGGGAGGTTATCCATGACTGAGGGTGGCCGTACCGGAAAAACCTCCTAAAATTTTGCAATGTTGCTATGTCCGCAAGGGTACCGGGGCGTTTCATGACTTGGTTTGGCTAATGGCCTACCATTTTGATTTAACCAAACAGCGTTATACTGTGAAACAAATTCAATTGAGTTGGATGAGTGGGTCTAGCATGGTCGCTTATATCAACAAAATTACAATATAGAGGAAACTCACCCATTTCTAGTTCAAACAGTGCCATAAACCTGGATAGATTTCACGCATGATTAATTGCATACACATGGTTGGAATAAAATTAAGGTCAGTCCTTGTTCACAAGAGGCATTTGTAATAAGCAACTGGATCAAACAAAGAATACATGTTAAATTAGCTGTTACTTACTATTGTCCGACAACACAGCAGTAGATCTTTGTACTTTGTGCTTAAAAAAAAAAAAAAAAAAGTTGATACCCTAATATCTGTTTGTGCAACGAGAGGATTCCATGCTCCATGGAGAAATGAAATGTGTGGCAACACGTTTCCTAGGAGATCGAAATCCTCTCAAGCAAACAAAATCTCTTCATTTTTTTCCCCTTTTTCACAAGAAAAGTAGGCCACACCAAACAATGAAATAGCGGACTAGATGGAAAATTGGAGCAATTCTCATCTCTGTAATATAATCCTTTCATTTTTTTTTTTTTTTTCTCTCTATAGCATAATCCTCTTGCCACAAAACACGCACTTAATCTAATACAACACATGTGGAGCCCACTGCTGTGTGATCCAAATTGCTTAGTTCAAACATCATCTACATTAATTTTTCTAACTTTTCTTATAGAATTATATAACATGCCGGACTGATATAAACTATATTTTATACAAATGAATATTTTTAATCACAAGCGCTATGCCTAAAGGAGGATGACAAAATATTTTTAGCAATTTTGATGATCAGTGATATAGGTTAATCAGATTAAAGCTGTCTCCCCACTTTTATCAAGGGTGACATCAATCATGATAACATTTTCTTTAATAAAGTAGCATAAGGACTAAATAAAAGGATTCTAAATCGATCAAATGAGAATGACCATATCACGTCAAAGCATTATAGAGGACACTATTCATGACCCCACCTTTTGGTTGGTAAGTCTCAAATGGCTTCTCCTGCCCGAGCACCACAAAAATGTGACTTTTCAAAGTTAGGTAAACTGGATTATTTTATTTTTTTCTCTAAAAAAGGAGGTTAGCTGGATGTTGAAATCCAACGCTATATAGGCCATGGCCAGATATTTCTTAAACTTTAACCAAACATGATTAAGCCAAGACTGTCTTTCTATGTACACACAAATATCAATGAACCTGCTATAGTGGAATGCATGTTTATGGGAAAGTAATTCATAAAAAAAAAAAAGGCACGCGTGGTAAATAGAGAGGAATCCTCTGTCTAGAGGATTGCATACATGCATCATTCCCCTAGAAATATGCTATTCTAAATTTGGGAAACACCGAGGAGTCACTCACTCCTTTTAACTTAGTTGCTTCTTTATCTACGTAGATTTGCAAAATTCAATGGGTAGAGGCAGATACCAAGAAATCAATGGAAGAGAGGATTTTATATGGGTGGAGAGGATTTAGAAAATCCTCACTCACCTTTCCTCTCTCAGGCCAAAAGGAGGATTTTCCTCGTAATCGAGAAAAACAAGAGAGAATTTCTCACCCCTGATGTTACCCAAACATGCACCAAGAAAATAAGGTGGACAGCAGGACTGTAAAAAAGAGCCTTGAAGGTAAGAAGATTCTAGATAGACTGGTCATGTAAGAAAACCATTAAGAGTAATATAATTCAAGGTTTTAAAATTACCAGATGGAGAGGCGCAAATGGAAGGAAGAATCCGTTTGAACCTGTCAATCTGATGTCCCAAAGAGTAGTTAGTCTCAACATAAATCCCTCTCTCCTCAAAAAATTCCGCGTCAAGCGCAGTCGCTCCTCCCACTGCAAAATTGACTCCTCTCCTAAAATCATAGTCGCTTGGGCATGCAAAATATGGTGGAAGGAAAGGAATCCCAATAGCTTGTGCTGTTCACATCCATCCAACAGCCATCAATCTCACTTCATCTCGTGTGTGTGTGTGTGTGTGTGTGTGAGAGAGAGAGAGAGAGAGGTACCTAGGAAGTCGACGACTAGCCGTCCATCAGAGAAACGACCTGTGGGGTGATGGAAGTAGGTCTGTCCATATGGGGATTGACCCACTCTCGGATGGTCGTTGGCACGTAGATGAAGAAAGTTACCTGTATCTGCTAGCGAGTCACCAAAGCTGAAGATGGAAGTGTAGGATTCAGCTACAGGAAATATTATTATTAGGATTGCAGTCAAGATAGGGAGATAGGAGAAGATGAGAGGAAAGGTAAACGCCATTGGAGAAATGGCCATCTACAGAGAGAGCGCACTAACCAAGTCCAATTTTATTGAAGAAAGACACCCTGTTTTGGATGCCTACTTATTTTAAGCAAAGTCACCAATGGGGCACGTTTTAAGCAAAAGTAAGAGGCACCTTTTTAAATCCTTACCATTTTTAATTAAATGGGTGGTAGGAAGCATTGTAGGAATGGATGACATTCTTTTGGCTTCGGACTCATTGTTTTGGAATGGTTGACTTGAAGTCAGGATCCTGGGTTTATTTGTGTGGGTACATGCAGTGAAATTTTAGGGTGATACCCACCTATTCAAAATTGCAATATCTTCAAGTTTGACATCTCACCTCTGTAAGTTTAAACTAAACCAATGCCTACCGTGGATGTAGGTTCGAAAAATAAGAGCATTTGGCACGTAATTCTACTCTATATCCGCTTTTAAAAGTTTTGTCAGATTCTAGTAAAATGAAAGGCCCCATTCGGTGGGTTTGTAAAAATAAGCGCTTTAGCATCCTTTTTGGTTCTTTTTGGATGGTTCTACTTTGAATGGCGCGACCTTAAATTGTTAATACGATAAAAGTTGGTGCCATTGTAAGATTAATAATGTCATTAATGTAATCTTAGGCCTTATTAATGCCACGTGTTAACTATATATTTGATCACATGCTTTCCTTGTATCCTCTTTTTCTTTCAATGACAGTCTTTGACGCCAGTAAAAACAATCAGAGTCTTAAGGCCGCGATCGGCAGTGCTGTTGGATGCCAGTGTAACAATATTTTTTGTTTTTTTTTTTAAACGTAGGGTTCCTAGCCCTTTGGGCTAGAATAATCCCTACAGGCCCAGGAGAGAAAACCGGGTAAAATTCCCCTATAGCCCCAGTGTGGTAGTGCAGTTTCGAACCCACAATCTCCGGGTGCAAACCGTGGTCCTAGGCCAACTGAGCTACCCCTCGGGATTATGCCAGTGTAACAATATGATCACGAGCAAAAGAAAGAACAGCAAATGTAATCGGGCAGGTTGAATTCGGATCGTGAGCCAACATGACCCCACTGGCGCACCAAGATGAACTAAAGCAAGGCGCAAGTGCAACCCTCCTATCATCCTACGAGTGCACATTGTGAATTAAGTAGTTCAGCTCAAAGGGCACACTTCAGTGCATTTCTATTACTGTGGATAGGATGGATGGATGGAAATGACTTTTTATGGATGAGAATCACGGAAAAAATCAGCTCCATCAAATTATCCTGGTGATTGATTTAACAACATTAAGATTTGATGGTTAATTGACCATAGATCTTTTAGAGATTTAATTCAATTAGTGAGTAAAGGTTTGATTGTTGAGCCTTTGTTATTGATTATGACTTTACTAAAAAGTAGGGAAAGATATCCTAGGCTCCTAGCCAGTAATAAGATGGGTATTGTTCTATAAGTAGACCATATACTTTTTATATGCAGTCCGGCTATGGGACCCACTCAGATGCCTACTAATCAGTAGGGGTGGGGTACATGGGAAGGTATCCTTATCTATGACTGTCAACAAAAAAACAGCTCCATCAAATGACCCTAACCCTTGATTCAGTGGACATAAAATTTTAGAGGTCTTTTAACAATATATTTCTTAGAGATTCACAATCCAAAGGTGGAAAAAGGTTTGATGAGAGTGAAATTGGGCCTAGTGCTTAGATCATGGGGGAATGAGAGTGTGAAAGGGCCTGAATTGGTCAAAGAGCCAGTGAGGCCTATGGGCAAAATGTGTAGAGCCCACCAGGCTCCCACAGTCCAACAGTGAATGGATGATTTAGGCATCAATTGTTTCAACCATTCTGTCTTTCTTGTCATTGGGCCATTAAATATGCAGTGAATGGATGATTTTGCCTCCTTTTTTTTTCTTTTCTTCTCGTACTCTTTGTTTGTATTCTATTATCTTTTAAAATATAAGTTACTGTTGTTACTGATTAAAAATAATAATAATAATAATAATAATAATAATAAAACAGAGAAGATCTGAATCAGCTCCCTTAATCATGCACTCGTATAGCAAAAACCCAGAGAGCTGCTTTCCCGGGCCTTGATGGAGAAAGCAATCTCTATATATGTTTGGCAAAAGATCCATAGATATATACAGAAAATCTGCCAAAAGAGATTTGAAGAAAACCATTAGGCCGGTGATCTCTAGCTTCATGGCACACTCTCTATTATACTTGCGCTGGATTTACATTCACAGGGAGGAAAAACATAAGGAAATTGTAGGTTGAGAGTTTGCATCAACAAGAGTTTGCCATAAAAAGTTGGCCGATGTTTTCATGAGAGAAGCTATAAGAAGTTGCCAGAGTATCATACAAAAATATTTAATCAGAAACTACTAAGAAAAGCTATACAAATAGTGAAGCCTGAATAAATTGATGAAGCAGGAGTTGGTATCAACAGGAGTAAATGGACAAACTTTTTGTACAACAATCCAAACAAAAACGTTGAAATAGAAGTAAAAATTTTTGAGAACCCATCACAAAGAATAACAAAGTCACCAATCAAGCATTTTCTTTTTAAACTTACAACCCTCAATGTGCAGTTACTATAATTATGGTCATGCAACCCACAAACAGTGCATGCTCTCATATTCTATGGGCCCTTCTTGAAATTGATTTCCATAGGATACCTTAATTTGTTCATTGAGGATCATGCGAAGTTGTCTGATTAGTGGAATGATCTGTCTGATTGCTGTAAGATCCCTGTCCCGCTTATAATATTTAATTAATTTTTATTAGAATATTACTATTATTTTAATTCAATGTATTTTAGTTATTTAAGTGGGTAGGATTAAGTGGGGCACATGTTAGATTAGATGTGTGGATCAGCGAGTTGGTTTAATGGGAAGATGACCTGACCTGCAGTTGACCCAATGACTCAAGCCTATAGAATATTCCCTTTTAACCTAATCCCTATTTTAAATAACCACACGACTTATCCCTCTCCACTTATCTCCGCAACTCCTCCCGATTATTCTTCGTCTTCTTCCTCTTTCAACTCCACAAGCCATTGCAGCTTTAAAAATCCAGTCATTAGAACCAAGATCAGAGGACTCCATCATTCTTCGCTCAACTTTTTCATCTCAGGTAACCCTCTCATCAAACCATTAGGAGTAGATCTATATTCTTGAATTACCTCCTTTTTCTTTACAATTGTAGATTTGGATAAGAGAACCATAGATCTGTTCATTTGAGCATTTGTTTCCATTTTCTTTGTCGTATTAGTGATAAGATTATTCTCGAGCGCTGTGGGAATCTCCATTTTGGGTATTGGGTAGGATCTGTGCATTTTTCTTCAACCCCGATAAAAGGCAAGTACCTAAACATAATTTGTGAATTTAATACATGTGTTTCTCGTTGATTCCATTGTGGTGCATATAGAAACCCTTTGATGCCCTTTTTATGATGTTAATTGTTTTTGTGATGAGATCGGAAAATGCAGATCATCGCATTGATTTTCTATTTTTTTTCTAGCATAACTGTCGACCCAATCTGTCACAAGTTCCTGGACGGAAACAGTGGCCTTGTTAATGTCTATTGGTCGCCCAGGTGGACCCCACTGATGATTGATCAAGACCCTAGATCAAGTAGTAGACCCCGGGGCAACTCCATTGATTTAGGTCCCACATGGAATGAACCACGTTTGGTCCTCCATCCAATGATCCAAAGAGGCTGACGGCATGGAAAAAGAAAAGAGGAGTTTCCGTTTTAATTTAACTGTGGGGCCCAGGTGGGTCACCAGCGTTGATCTGGACCCTACATCTCGTAGTAGGGCCCTGGGCAACCATGTTGGTAGGATCTGATTGGGGCCTGGATCAATGGGGCCCACAATCGTTTTATTCTCCATTTCCCAGGCGAGACGTATTCTCTATTGAAAACGTTGCAGAATGTGTGTGTAAGTGAAGAGAGGATGATGATAATGACCTGTATGGGAACAGGGGATAAGGAGAGAGAGAATAAAGTGGTGACGTGGGGTGAGATGAGTGAAGTTGTGCTAGCACACAACTTTGACTTTATATATATATATATATATATATATATATGGTACCATTGGTTTAAAATAAAAAATAAAAAAAAGAAAGGGATGAGTACTGTTACAACTGTTGCGACAGAACATGCATTTTACTTTAAACACTTTGGCCCATTAGTTCTTGAATTTAGAAAAAAAAAAGACCCTTAGTTTTTAATGAATTCAAATTAGACTCCCTTGACTTATCTTATAAAGAATTGAATTTGGAAAATATTTTAGGTGGGGTCCTTGAGTTTTCTAAAATTAGAATCTAAGATTATTATTATTTGCAAATTACTATTAAATGATATCTTTGGGTTTTAACGTGTTACAATTATATTTTTTTGTACTTTATTATTAGACTTTTTGATCTGAGCAAATACCGTACGGGCAAACGGTATCTTATTAACGTGGGTTTTAGTGCTTCGTATGACCTTGGGGAAATCCTAATAAAATCGAGATCAACGCATTTCAATTGGAAAACCCTTAATTGGGTCTATGCACCATTGATGAAGAAGGGATGCGTTGATCTTATATTTATTAGAGATTTCTGTGGTTGTTGGATACGAGACCCTATATTTACCTTAGGATCGATTCGTATCAATGTTTTAACCTTCGCATACATATATATATATATATATATATATATGTTGGTTTAGGATGTATATTCCTTTATATGCATACCCTATTGTGTATTATGGACTATAAAGTAGCTTGGCAAATTTTGTATGGCGATTTGATTATGATATGGAATATGGAATGACCAGCACTTTACTTCAACTTAGGACTCTTGTGTCGGAGCTTTATTATTTAGGTCTAATTATGTTTATATGTTTATGTTATGTGGGTCACTTATGGACGACTGCAGATCGATATATGTACGGTTAATCACCGATGTGACCGGATCACTTATAATCCGCTATGAATGTGAACAGGTTATCCTGATTTTTTTTTATTTGATCGGTTTATGACCACTGACGTTATGGACGGGCTTTCCAGATTTATTTAAGGCTGACCACTCACAACAGGGACACTTGTCTTCGTGTGAATCATATTGATCCTTTTACTTTATTTGGATTATGTTATACGTTCTTTCTCGTCATTACTGCTATATGATTACACCTGTCTATATTCTTCTCATTATTGTATTTAATTTTGAATTATGATTATGTACTTACTATTTATTTTGTAATATTTGGTGCAGAGGTACCGAGCCCTACTTTACCGAGAAGACGGAAGAGGGTCAAACGTTTGAACGTTTGATCCAACTGATGAACCCGAGTGGGATGCCGGAGATGGCTTCGGAGCCATCTGCGCTTGCACGAGAGAGCACGTCATCTTAGAAATTTTTTTTAAATGAATTTTCTTTTAATGTTGAGACCTCTTTTATAAATTATTTAATTCATCCTGCAACTTTAATTATTAATGTTTATTTAATTTTTATGTTGGGTTTCATTTATGAACCTTGAATACCAATTGAACAAATCTTCAATAGCATTTAATGAAATTTATTTTGACTCACCACTAATTGAAATTTTATGTGGGTCCACTTTTGGAAGCTTGTGTTGTATTAAACACAGGAAATTTGAATTTGTTTTATTTTTTCACATTGCCGCCACCCCCCCCCCCCCCCCATTGAGATTGTCATCCAGGATACTTCCAGTTAATGAAGTGCAAACCTGTGAATCCATCACAGCATTCTGTTTGGCAGTAAGTACTTTGTCCAAAGACCTTTGTAGAGAACATATTGCCGCATTGTATGCATTGATGGAAGTCGCCCCTAGCTACCTCTGCATATTTAACGGCCCAATGACATAAATTGCTGTTATCTCAAGGACACGGAGTCCGCACAATCAGCTTGGCCTATGATATCATGCTGGTCATATGACACCCGAGTCTTCACATTTCTCATGTATGGTTACATGATATAATGAGCCGGGAGCATGAGAATATTCAAGAGCCTAAAGACTATTAACGCATGTCTACAGAGAATGCGCACAAATTCAAACATAAGACAATTTGCTCTCATCTTGGATATATTGAAGGATACTGTGTGTGACCTAGTATCCTCACCAAACTTTGTCACCCTATATGTGCTGATATAACGAAGGCTTGCACATAATTCTTCCTGAAATTTTAGAAACACTGGTCTTGCGTATAATTCTGCCAATTGTTCTTCCATGGGCAATTGAGTTTTCACAATTGCCTTATCGTAACTCAATTCAAAATCTACATCACAATCAGAGGCGGATGCAGACACATTCACTGGGGGGCTGGGCCCCCAGTGAATTTTTGGGGAAACAAAAAAAAAAAAAAATATATATATATATATATACACACACACACACTAAGTTAGACCCAATGTAATCAAGCCCCCAATGACATGTAACAGGGCCCCCAGCAAAAAATATTAGGCCCATTCTTTATATATATTATTAGGCACATTCTTCAACTATTAGGGCATCAGAGGTAAAGACTGCAGAGTATACCGCCCTCTCCAGATCAATTTATGAATGATTGTCTTGTATGTTTTATAGAAAAAGAGTTGCTTGGAACTATTACTAATGATATTGTAATAGAACTTTTTCAAAATATGAAAACTCGTAGGGAACAATTGTGATAAATAAAGATTTCTTTGTTTTATTACTTGAAACTATTACATTATATTCATCCCATATAAATAACCAAAAAAAAAAAAAATCCGGGGGCAACCACTACTTAATCGTGCCCCCAGTAAGTTTGAATCCTAGATCCGCCACTAATCACAAACCTTGCAACTTTTGAGAGAATTAGTGCAGGCAATTTGGGCTGTACCAGTATGGCGCTTTGGAATGTTAGATATATGCATATGTGATCGAAGAAAGGGTATTTTATCTGGACTTTCTAGCTCATGAGTATGCATCTTTTCGAGTATGTGAAGAATCCATTTGTTAGGACCTCTTTTCTTTACCATAATCATTGCCTTGCATCCACCCCTTGTGTGCGATCTCTCTGGCCTAATTCTATGCTTTCTATCTATGAATCCCTTATCACGGGATCCCTCTCTGAAGCATAAGATTTGCCTCGAAATAATTTATTTAGTACGCTGTGAACGTTCTTATCAACCAACACGGATGCTAAAACCCACACTCCTTGCATAATCATTATACCATGCCTTCGCAGCCTCATCAGATTCAAACTGCATACCCATATAGGGTTCAGGATTTGTTTCTTCTTCAAATAAAACTACCTCATTTCGGACAGAATTCCCAACTGTTTAATCAGTATCATCTGCAAAAGCTTTGATATCCATGGTCACCCGGTAGTTTGTGGTATCATCAGCTAACCCCATACAAGTTTCTATTGATATATTACTTTCATTTGTGCTTCCCATGACATGACCTACAAATGTCTCAGAAAGACAATAAAAGTTACCCCAATTCAATCAAACAACAACATTCACAAGCGAAATACCACATAACCAAGTCAAATAGAAAAGTGGTCTAAGGCTATAACTCAACTGGTGAGTGGCGCAAAATGCAATGTCCCCACTGCCCAGGGCGAGGAGGGTGCATTAGCTCAAGTCATCCCGGAAGAGAGAGACTTTAGAAAAGGAGCAAAACCCAAGAACTTAAAAGACACCATCTTGAAAGGAAATTAAATAGTATATATGTAGCAATGCTGCTAGTAAGGAAAAGCTTTTCTATGTAGGTTGATAACCTCAAGGAAAATGGATATGCTAAAGAGGACATGGATGGAAATGGTAAGGATAGATTCAAAGAAGAGCAACCCATCAGAGGACTTGGTCCAAAATAAACTGGAATGAAGAAACATAATTTATGTAGCTAACCCTAACATAGTTTGGACAAAATTTCAATGATAATGATGCATAACTTATGCTTCATATCCTTATATGTGAGCCCTATATACATTTGATTTGGAAACTTTATTGGGGGGCTGTGGGTGGGTGTGGGGGAGAGGGTGTGTGGAAGCCTAGAAACATATTGGATGAATTCATCAAAAGTTTTGACATAAAAACGTAATAAAGGATCTTGTCTAATTAACTTCAAAAGAAAAAGGAAAAATGGAGAGCAGATAAAACGAGGTAGCACAGTTTAAAGGTACTCAATGTTGCAACCACAAGATTACAGATCAAATCATTTTATCTACAAAGGACAACTCCTAGCAGTAAGTCTAAATTCCTTTTAGCCTGTGGAGAAATGAAATGGATCTCTCTTCTTTTTGCAAGAGATTTTCAATATTAAGAAGAGCAATGCTAGGGACAGACGGCCCGGGACAAGCGGCGGACAGACGCTAGAGGAATGCACGCTTCTCAAGACACACGCACGCTTCTCAAGGCACAAAAACCACAGCGACTGTCCGCCGCTTGTCCCGGGGCGTCTGTCCGTGGGATTTCTCTATTAAGAATAGCTGTAACAACAACCAAACATCTCATGAGTGCAAACACATGGTTGGTACATTTTTATAATGGTAACTTAGATAGAGATACATGCATTTATGTCATAAAAGCCAGATATTGGAGAACCTGCTTGTCGACAAGTATGTCCAGTTAAGTGAAAACAATCAGCGACAGCTGTGTCAAATTTTGCAGCGCACATAGCTTACATAGGCACACATCACATCCGTCACTGAGCTTTTTTAGATAAAAAGAGAAACAATGTCCTAGTTACCTAGTCTAGAGTTGGTTGTAAAGTGGTTTTAGTCCACCATTTTATTTTTTACTCACTATCGTTCACAATTACCCCATTTCTGATGGAAGGTATTAGAAAATCTTGTTGAGAGTTTGAATGTTAAGATGGCCATCGAGTCTTATTACATAATAAGAAAAGATCATCATAGAAATTAAAATTATACCAATCAGATGGCTACAAGGTACTAATTTTGATGTTGTACATAATGCCTGAATATGACTAGTATGACAGTAAGAAACAAATACAGAGATACGGAACAGCTCAACGTTTCTCAATATCCAATATCCATGACACGATCAAACAAGTATCAACATGTTGTTCCCACTAGTAATAAGATCAGAACAGAAATAAATAATGCAATATGATCAGGTTGAAAGCAAACATGCCAAGATCCCATACAGTAATCAGTAGCAGTATTTACATCCTAAGTAGAAAACCACCACTATTAAAAGAAAGAAAAAAATTTCAGTACTTCGCCATCATCAAATTCAAAATGTTTAGAGCAAATAGATTTCTAGTGCCTTACAGAGCCTGATACATAGTTTCTGGAAAAGAATCCTGTTTTCAACCCTACAGCCCAAAGCACCAAATAATCTAATCTGGGAACGAAATAAACGTCAGTTTTAATAACCCTTTTTTGTTTTTTGACATTTAATATTGAGACCCAACGCTAACAGAAGAATCCCAAAAAGGCTGAATACCCAAACAGAGTAGAGAAAGAAGAGTTCAAATATCAATGGATGTCTGAAACTGGACAGTGTCAAGTGATAGAATGAAAGATTGTGACAAGAAGAAAAAAGGGTAGGAAGTCAGTTGTCTTCTTACCATTCATCCAATCCAATCAACTCCACTTTTTCTCCTCCTGCTTCCCTACAGTAATGTCCAAGAATAATGAAATAAATAAAGCCCTGTGAGAAGGAAGAACTAGGAAGAGGTCAGGGTGGCTATAGCTGCTTCACCCACAACCAGTCAGTACTCACTACCAATCCACACCAATTAAGAGGAGTCTGTCTGGATCTCATGTGCCAATTCTTGCCAGTTTGTGCAGTTGGCACAAACTAGAGAGTGCTGGTTGAGCCATTTCATGAGGACCCCCGAATCATCCTCTACAATAAATGTATTGTGATTTATTAATTGAATGGGGCCCACCCATCTTACTACTAATGATGTAATTTTATTTTCTGCTCAAAATACTAATGCTGTAAATTATATTCAGGTTTTTCCCTTCTTTTTTTTTTTTTCTTACTTGACATGGTAGAAGGGGAATTACTTAAATCTACCGGCTGAGGGATCGATCCCCGGCCAGCATGGTGAGAGCAGGAGACAAGAGTCCTATCGAAGGAAACATCCCGATATTCTCATTTGGCTTTGGTTTTCATCTATGCTTTGAAATGATGGTTTTGGAAATGAAAATGTAAAACATGAACAGCTAAAAGATTAAAAAATGAATAATAGAATTTTGAAATGACCTCTTAACTTTTCTCGATCGTTTAGATAGAATTGAATTCTTAATAATTCTAAGAAATGTATCTTTAAAATTGATTAAAATTAGAAAAACAAAGGTGAATATCTATAAATAGTCATCAAATAATGGCCCTTTAATAGACAATAAATTAAAGGAAGATGGTAAATAAATTCAGAGATTTCTATCATCCACATCTCCAACTTATGTCCTTCACCCACCTTCTCTAAAATAATCCACTGTTGAAACCCATCTTACCAAGAATTCATGTGCATTCACTTTGCTCTTTTAATGAGATGAAGTCAGTCCACGGAGTAAGGACAGCAGTTACACGAACACCTCTACCCCTCTTAAGTAGTTACAAGTTCAAAACCTCGAGAGATTAGGGTTTTTTTTTTTTTTTTTTTTTTTTCACCGCGTATAAAAAATCCTCTCAATCTAACCATCCATTTTTATTGAATAGACCCTATATGTCCTAAAGTTACATAGCTCAGTTCACTGGGTACATATGTGAGTGAACGAGTACGTGAACTCAAATCCCTAGTTTGGCGAAAGAAAAAAAAAAACATGGGCATTTCAAAACCAATCATGGTTCATTCGCCACCTCTGATTCATCATATTCAACCCTATTAATTGTGAGAATTGGAAACCAATCCAACGCTTGTATAATGCTACCCTTTTCACAAGCAACTGGCCCCACGAGAAGCCCCTCTTCTGGCTATTCATATATCATCTCCAACCAAAATAGGCATGTGGTTCAGTTATTTCATCCCAAAATCACCATTTTCTATTAAAGAGATTTGAGAAATAAGAGGGGTGAAAAGATAAGGATCTGCCAAAACAAACTTTTAAACACCATCGACACTAAAGAGATGAAAAGTCAGAAGATGCAGAGAAGTGGTGAAGTTGATGAATCCCAAGCACAAAATGGATGTATAGGCAAGATGAAAACAGTAGGAGAAATATGTGTGACCTGCTATCTAAACCAAATTAAGAGCGTGTGGTCCCGGACTGTAGATCAGTTCGTTCAGTACACAAGATAGATTGAAACTCACCTTGATTAAAAATAGTACATGCATACCACAGCTAGAATCCCTACTGCAAGATAGGTAAGCTAGCTAAAAGAATCAAGAGGCAGGCAACCTAACCAAAAGTATATTCAACTCATGCAAAAGAGATAACCCAACATTAAGGTCCAGCGGCAAAAGTGTCATCAAAGCTAAAATGATAAGTTAAAATTATTATTACAGTTCCTCTCTGTTGGACCTTATTCAGTGAATTTCCAACAGCCTATACTGCAGCTGCGGCAAGTGTTGAAACATAAAATGTGTCAAAAGCGGCCCTCTCGCCAGTACAAATGCAAAACTGGGTCAACCCGAGCCCTTCTAATTCTCCTTTGCAAACTTAATGCCCTTCTCGATAGAGGATTTAAGCTCAGGCTTGAGATTTTCCAAACCTTCTTTCTCATAATCAGAAAGAGATCCCAGCCCAAGTACTTCTTCCAAACCATTCTTTCCCAGCCTTACCTGCACAGTATTTGGCAAATCACAACAAACTTAGGAACGCAGTTATGAAAAAGTTAGCGAGCAACTTCTATATAACACAAACAGCCCTAGTCACAATTCAAAAACACATCACTGTACTTCTTAGTACAGCTGTGTACAAATACATGATGCAAGTATATATAGGTATCCTACATTGAGTCATAAATCAGTAGGGAGCCAACTTCTACATAACACAAACAGCCCTAGTCACAATTCAAAAACACATCACTGTACTTCTTAGTACAGCTGTGTACAAATACATGATGCAAGTATATATAGGTATCCTACATTGAGTCATAAATCAGTAGGGAGCCAACTTCAAAGTAGAAAGCATTTACAAGCAATATCTAGGTCGCTGTTTTTTCCACTTTCTTTTTCTTTTTCTTCAATTTTTTGGGCGTGTGTGGTTTGCTGACATACAATAGGCTACTTTGTTATCCCTATCATTGACTAGTTCCTCAAAATTGACAGTTATGCATATCATTCATGCATGTGGAGCAAGATATTACACAACCATGTGGGAAAAACGTTTCATGCCACCCTACAAAACATGTTGGCCGCCACATCAACCCTGCTTTCAGACAGACAAAAACAGAAAAAAACCTATAAAAATAAAAGCAGTCACACACGTTTCTTGAATCCTGACTAAGCAAATCTAATCTTGTAACAAAGAGAAACCACATGATCTGCCAAATATATTCAACCCACCAAAAAAATCTAGTGCATCCACGCCAAATCCAAACCACATGAAATTCAAGGTACATCCAAGCACACCCTGAATTTTGTTCTGATAAACAGAATCGAGATTCTAGAAAGTCATCCGAAGTAGTCACAAACTAAATTCATGATCCATGAATATTTTTTTACAACTTTTACCGGTAATTTAAGAAGCATAGACAACTCAATGTTCTATAGTTTGAAGATTCTCACATCAGATTGGAGCTATTCTCATGTCATATTGGAACTCAAGGATGAGAAGATCAGTTATCAGCAGTTTGACAATTTATCATCAGAAATGTTAGGGGGACAATTTCACCACTGCTAAATATTGGTTGACCATTCTATAAATAGTCAAGATCTATGTCAATAATCACTAGATGGCAGATACAACATTTGAAATGGCATTGAGCTTGTTGAGACTGAGCATCTTTCCTGAATTTGTTACATTGGGTTCAAAATCCAAGTGATGGATAGCCAATATATAAATCTATTAAAAAGTCTGAGGTTGGTGAGACAAGATCATGCCAGTGAGGAATCGAACACAGATGAGCCATCAGCCATCCACTATATGCTTAGAACTACTTTTCATACTCAAGTCCTGATAAAACAGCCATATTCAGCCCAATGCATCCAAGTCTATAACAAAAATAAAAGATATCATAAATCACCTTAGAAGCAAAGAAAGGTAGTTCAGTAATGCTTGATTGCACAAAGGAACATTCCACAATATCTGGAACTCCATTAAGACCCTTCAAGCAAGCATCAGCAAAGACAGCGCCAGCATAACTGCATGAAATATGATGGCTTAGTCTACAATCGCATACCACTAATGGAGTCAAGTCAAAGACAATTATAATTAACTGAAATTGAGAAAAAAAAAACATCAGAATAACCATTTTGAAGTGATAAATAGTATCATATGACCAAAGTTCAAGACAAGATATGAAGGTGCTTGTGATCCAAAAACAAGATGGGCATCCATGATGAAGGGCTATGAATAGCATAATTGAATTATTGGAGGAAAATCCAACATTTATAATTCTATGATGATACAGCAAATCAGCAATGCAATCAAAAGAATATGTAATTATGCAAACAAAAACATAAGCATCTTGAACTATGGCCCTTGGCATTTAAAAGAAACAATGCATGCTTTAAAAGCTCACAAGATGAAGATAAAATCAGATAACTTTTGGTTTAGTACAAAATTTTAAGCAATACCTGGTTAAATGTTATGCTGAGACTTATAACATTAATTGCAACTGTCTTACATGCATTTGCCAAGACTGCAGAGTCACCCACAAGAATGAAGTTCCTAGTTTCAATTCTAAATCGCTCACCATTCTTAACTAAAAAAAAATTAAAAGTGAGAGAGAGAGAGAGAGGCCTAGTAGAAATGTACAATAACCCCAATGAAACCAACCAAAATAGGTAGTTAAAATATTAAATAATATTACCTTATCTCCAAATCAATCAGTGTACAGAAATGAACAAAACACAATAAAACTTCAGCAGCAGCTATCATAAGAAAATGCCTTAAACTATGATAACAAGCCTTCAAGATAACTTCATATCATACCCCATGGTCCCCATCCTTATGATACTACAACTAGAGATCCAGAAATTTGTGAGTGGCAAAGTACACAGCAAACAAGAGTTTCCTTGGCTGAAGCCTAAAGTGTAAGAACATTCAATTGTTACACTGTATTCAACTCACTAGAAGCATGCAGAAAGGACAGCGCTTTCATGTAAAAAAACAAAGACAGTTACAAAATCAATGTCTAATTGAGTCGCCACTAAAATCCTAACAGTCACAGTTCAGCCCATTATTTTTGTCAAAATTCAGGAGGGCACCTTAAAAAGGATTCATCGAGCTTAGTATAAGCTGACATGTCCAAAGCAAGCCAAATACACTCACTACCAAGTTTTTTTGTTGCAGGAAAATACCCAGGAGATAAAAGATGAATGTACAGAGAAAATAAAAAACTCCAAAGCCTAACAGTTCTTACGCCATGGATAATGTAGCCGATCCTTTTCCAGCCTTTGCTTCGACAACCTCTGTTCCTCCTTCTTGTGTTCGCTTTGTAAGAGCTTTGATATCTTCATCTGACAAAGCATTAGATTTAGGTGTTGCCTGTGGAACAGAAACAAAAGAAAATTCGAAAATCTTAGACACCCCAGAAGAAATGAAAGAAAATTAGTAACAGAGGAAGGCATTTTTGATAACTACTAAGATTTTTAGCTAGTAATTTAGGAATTAAAAATATAATTTGATTGATAACTACCTGTGAAAAGAGCGGGAGAATTGTTATCCCAGCATGCCCTCCAACAACAGGCACGTTAACACCTGTTTAAGAGAGAGAAGTGAAAGCCCAAATCAGATCAAACCACACAAGAATCAAAATTTAAAAGACTGCAACTGTAGAATATCCTTGGGCCTGTTTGTTTGCATTAGAATTCATGGGAATTGACTACATATGGTCGTTAAAAATGAAGATTAAAGGTGAATTTCCAAAAATGCACATCAAGTTTTAGGGAAATAGAATCAAAAGAATGCCCAATTTTAAAAATTCACCTTTGATCTTCATTTTTAAGCACCCTGGGTATTCAATTCCTATTCTCACATATTTCAATGCAAACAAACAGGGCCTAAAATAAAAGAAGAAAAAAACCATACCAGAGACGAGAACCTTGGCCTTTTCAGCATAGAAAGTCTTGGCACGAACAACATCAAGTGTGGTTACACCAAACAGCTTCTTCTCATCATAGGTCCCTGCCTTCTTGAAAACCTCAGCTGCAATCGGGACTGTCGAATTCACCGGGTTGCTTATCATATTAACAACTGCCTATTTTCCAATACAAATTTTCAAAACAAAAACAAGCAAATCAATCTCACTGAAATCAGAATCACAGAAGGAGAAAGAAGTTGAGGTCTTTACAATGAGAAATGAAGTGGGTTTTTATTCGCGAAGTTACAAACTCACTGAAATCAGAATCCCCAAAACAGAAAAAAGTAGATTTTGTTATATAGAGGAATGAAGTTGGTTTTTTTGGGAAGCTATCTCACTGAAATCAGAATCCCCAAAACAGAAGAAAGTAGAGGTTTTTATTAGAGAAATGAAGATGTTTTTTTTGTGAAGCTATCTCACTGAAATCAGAATCCCCAGAACAGAAGAAAGTGGAGATTTTTATATAGAGAAATGAAGTTGGTTTCTTTGTGAAGCTATCTCACTGAAATCAGAATCCCCCAAAACAGAAGAAAGTGGAGATTTTTATATAGAGAAATGAAGTTGGTTTTTTTTTGTGAATCTATCTCATTGAAATCAGGATCCCCAAACTCAGAAAAAAGTAGAGATTCTTATATAGAGAAATGGAGTTGGTTTTTCTACGAAGCTATCTAACTGAAATCAGAAACCCCAAAACAGAAAAAAGTCGAGATTTTTATATAGAGAAATGAAGTGGGTTTTTTTTTGTGAAGTTACATTGGGGCAGTATTTGGCGATTGCAGTGCAGAGGGACTTCACAATGCCGGCGTTGATGTTGAACAGATCATCACGAGTCATTCCTGGTTTCCTCGGTACACCAGCCGGGATGATGACAACATCCGATCCTTCCAGAGCTTGACCTAACTGATCTTCCCCCATGTACCCAGCAACCTACAAAACAATCAAACAGCAACCAAATCACATGGATACATAGATTGATTGATAGGATTGAGAGAGAGAATAGAAGAAGAAGAAGAAGAGAATTAGGGTTTGGTACCTCAGATCTGGTGTTGATGTGGCTGACATCGGCGGCGACGCCGGGGGTGCCGGCGATATCGTAGAGAGCGAGCTTAGAGACGAGAGGGTTGAGCTTCATGAGGAGGGCGAGGGGCTGTCCAATGCCGCCGGCAGCGCCCAAGACGGCGACTTTGCGCTCCGCGTAGCTCGCCTCCGACGAAAAAGATCGGCGGGAGATTGAAGATGGAGAGGACGAAGCCCTTGATCTGAGGGCTGCTTGAACGAATCTGGACATGGAAGACCTCATTTTTTTTTGGGGAAAAATGAGGAGAAAGAGGATTGGAATTAGGGTTTTTGGTAAGGGGAAAAAGAGTGTAAAGTACTGCAGCTAAAGAGAAGAGAAAGCAGAGGAGGAGAAGAGCTCTGGTTTTACTTTACTTTATAAGTAAAGTAGAGGCTTAGAGATGTCCGCCTTTGATCTTAAAATGAAAGGGGGAGTTAGAGTCGTTGATCATGATTTTGACCACTCTGTAACTGGAATGGGACGGAGCGAGCCGTTGACGGTTGATCTGATTTTGACTAACATTGACTTTGTAAATGATTGGGAACTAACCAAGACACACTGGTCCAAATGGATCGTCCAACAAGGTCAGGTTGTGCCGTTTTAACTTTAGGCCAAGTTTTACCAAAACCCAAAAAATAAAAAATAAAAACACTACTTGTCAATCTGAGACTCCAACATTTTCATTAGCAACACCAAACGCCATTTTAAATTCTAAGTACGTCCTCATGCTGTACAGGTTTCCTCTCTCACATGATGAAGTAAGTTTTTATTTTTGGCATGGAAATTGAATCCTCCCTTGCAAAGAAAAGGATAGAGCACAACTTCTTCCAACTACCACTTCCATGCTTTCAAAAAATTATATCCCGCTTGGGAATTGGTGGAGTAACATATGCCATGAGTTTACCCCTACATCTCGCATTCCAAATTGCCTTAAATTTATCCATTATGCATCATTTGCATGGGTTTAACGGGTGCCGCCTGGGAAATTAGTTCAGTTGGGTCGAAGACCAGGATACCCACGCCATCCCAAAAATGAAAAACACCACCTTCAACTAAAGGAGACGCCCAAGAGGCTAATCTAATTTTTAACAATGGTCATCACGGTCCCGCCCTTGAATTTGCTCTAATGAAACTTGACATTTATTCAAGTTCATTCCATCATTCATGCAAATTTTGGCGCTCATGCCATGTCTACTGGCTGGGATCCACTACTGTGAAGCCCTTCAAAAGGGTACATCTGTTCATTCCATCATTATCCTTTTCTATTCTTTTCTCTTTTTCCCCACTTCATTAGTTACAGATACTTTCCAAACTCCTTTAACCCATAATTTTGTCATTGATGTGCTCACGGGCCAGCAACCCTGGAAACAGACCCATGTCCAAAACTTTTTTAAGATTACAGAAATAACAGGACAGCCAGAAATTTCAGATACAAAAAGACATTCCCAACAGAACATTATAAAAATCCATAAATCCCAATTTGATTCCTAACAGCCACTCTTTGGAATAAACTTAGGATGGCTCCGTTCAAAGGGAACCGTTAGCATCTAAGTCTATATGTGCTGTTTGTTTAGAGGCATTCAATGAGTTTGCTAGTCACTAGGCCCATTGCATGACAATGGATCCCACCCTTTCTAAATCTAAATTGTCAAGGATGGACATCCATCCATTCTCTCTCTCTCTCTCTCTCTCTCTCTCTCTCTCTCTCTCTCTCTCTCTCTCTCACGTGCGCGCGCGCACACACACACAATCACCATCATGAGATTTGTGTAGGCACTTCATGGTTAAGCATTATTTAACCCAACACACACAAAAAACTGCTTGATAAGTGAGCATAGATACAAGGACATTACTCAAACGTCAAATATGCAAAACCCTGAGTCCAACTCACAACCCTCTCTCGTATTATTAGCTCATACAGATACAGCAACTATAACAACAGTTACAGAATCCAATGTACAGAGCTTAAACCAGAATCACAGCCCCATCTCAACTCTTAAGAAATGCTATTGGGGATTGGGGGGCCGACTGTTGGCAGCAGCGACTCTAGATCCCCACTCTAGCAGCTCTTTGCTCGTGTCGTCCTTGTGTACCTGAACCTCGAGAAAACACAAGCTATTTTTCTGTGCTCCCATCACTGTAGCAATGGCTTCCACCAGTTCTTCCTCCGTACGAACCTGCATTATGAAATAATTCAATCCATTAACCCATGGAAATTTATGAGATGTCTTGGCCATTGTATTTGACAATGTCTGTGAAGCAACCTTTGTCGTCCAACATTTGCCCTCGCCATTGTGAATGGCATCAACTAGTCCAGTATAGTTCCAGTTCTTGATCACGTTGTAGGGGCCATCATGAATCTCCACTTCAATGGTGTAACCCCCATTGTTGATGAGGAATATAATAGTTCTCTGTCCACAGCGAATCATAGTAGAAATATCCTGTGCTGTTACCTGCATAGGAGATAACTTCACTAGTAATTACAAGGATTTTCCAAAGTCGAGGCATCCATTCTGAGTCAATGTAATGACATCAATGAGTCAAATGACAACAGAATTTATACTGGACAATCAACATTGAAGGCTTAATACAAGTAACTGCCATCATGATCCCAGCAGATGAGGGTCTGCCCAACAAACTCTACATGGGGGGACACCTAGTGATCAATATCATTGTCTAGAAACCCGCCGACTAACCTGAGTCAACACAAATCTGCAAGTCACCGAGTCTGGTGAGTGGTCAGGCCTGGCCAAGTTACTCAGCCAGACTTGCCTGAGTTATTCAGCTCAGTAACATCCAGGTCTTTGAGATTTTGAGATTATAAACTGTAACCTATATATGCGATTAATGAGAAATGCCCACATGAGGATAGTTGGATAATAACAATCAAACACTGTTACATGTGGGCTGATATATAATTGTCCTTTCTAATTGGATGCCTAATGATCATGTGATAGGAAAATGTAAGGGTATGCTCCATTCCATGACTAAGCCACCCAATCAGTGAATCATATTATACTAATGACAAGGTTAGCACCGTCGTCCACCTGTAACTTTCCATATTGAACAGAACAATGCCACCTTTCTCAATCAAATATCGTATGATGCATCAAGAAATGACCACTTGTTCATTTAGCTGTGCAAGATCTAACAATTGAACATGGCTATCATTTATGATATGTAGTTCCTTTCCTTTCCAAAGAATAGTGATTTAGGACTGAAGCATGATGCATAATCTAGTCATGGTTCCAACTGACCTGGAAGCTACCATCACCTATGCAAGCAATAACGCGCTTCTCCTTGGCGGCCTGTGCATAGCCAAGAGTAGCTCCCACTGACCAACCAATAGATCCGTACTGCATCTGGAACTCGTATCTGCATGATCTCATTGTATGTAATGCAACTTGTAACTATTCGTCCAGAGAAGTGGAAAAATAAACAGTGTGTAAACCTATGGAGATGAAACTTATGTAAGACAAAAAACTCACCCACAATTTTCCGGGAGACGAAGCTTTTGGCAATTAAACCACGAATCTCCAGTCTCTGCAATTACTGCCGTCTCTCCACTCAGCATACTCTGTTCATGAGTAAGATAAAAAATAAAAAAAAAAGGGAAAAAAACAGATCATCATTGATGCCTTATTTATCCCATCTATCCCAGGAGAAAAGAAAAAAGCATAGAAATATTATAAACTAGCAAACCAGGAAATGATAAAATCTGTATCATGGTTTGGCATGGCCTATTAAAAAGCAAGTTCTGTGAAAATAATAGGTCGATCATGTTTCATAAGTGAAGATTTTAAAGGAAAGAAGAAAAAAATAAGACAAAAGGACAAACGAAAGAAACATTAAAATTTAAGAAAGCAAAGAAAAAAACTTGAGATAAGCTCGGATGAATAGTGATGATGAAGGCACAACTTTTTTATAAGACGCCAATCAGGCTTTCAGTGTTATATGGAGCTGAATGACATGTGAAAAAAAAAAAAAAAAAAACAAAGTTGATAGAAAATAAATTGATGTTCTCTAAGATGGTATGGTGATATGCAAAGAAGATTGGAAGTAGGAACTACTAGAAGATGGCGGAGGTCAGAGAAAGAATTGGGACCTTCTTTTTTTTTGGTGTGAGTGTGTCTCTCTGTGTGGGTGTGTTGGAGTCTCTGTGTGTGTGGGTGTGTTGGACGTGCATGTGTGGGTGGGTGCCTCACTTTCTAAGAAGCGACTGTCCACAACCCACCCCACTCTCCCCTCTTCCACTTTCTAGGAAGCGATGTGGGAGGTCTCTACTGTCACACAATGGACGGGAGACACACTTGGGACGAAGTAATTAGAGTGAGGGGTTATGAGGTTGAATCGAAGGGATGAATGGAGAAGTAGAAATCAAAAACGCCGACACAGGATAGATGTAATAAGGCTTCCAAGATGATGGTAATAAATAAAGTAAGAGCTGGCAAAATTTAGATTCAAAGTATGGCATGTTCTAATTTGTGAAATATAGTTGCTTATAAGAAAAAAAAAGGGTTTTAATTAAAATAAAACTTAACGCAATCTAACATCATAAAGGAGGGCTGCCACTGGTTGGGGACTCTGGATAACCTGATATCCAAGCA
The DNA here is from genome assembly GCA_028538565.1 of Umbellularia californica. Taxonomy (NCBI): domain Eukaryota; kingdom Viridiplantae; phylum Streptophyta; class Magnoliopsida; order Laurales; family Lauraceae; genus Umbellularia; species Umbellularia californica. Next base: position 53,033,649 of record JAPQWN010000009.1, on the reverse strand, counting down.
GATTTGGGGACTGAGAGCTGGGGTCTGGACTCACAATCTAGGTCAATTGTGTCAGGTCAAGTCCACCACTTCAATCACAGATCAGGTTCACACTCACCCAATAAGATCCAACCCTGTTTACCGGTTATGCACTTTTCTACAAAGCCGGCACTAAATAAGGTCATCCCAATAGTCTGACAGACCTGGTCTTAATAAGATCCATATTTCCACCAACATATGATAGGATTGTCACTTGTCATTGTCAGAGGGGATAAGGGCCTGGTCTTGCAATCTGATTAATAATCAGGCTATATTGATCAAACCTGTTTATTACCCAGATCATAACACTCCACCTCACTAAGAAATCTAACTTCCAAATTCCCTCATGAATGGAGGATATACATTCATACAGAGATAACAATGTTTATAAAACTGGAATGATCCTGCACTTTCCTCCAAATCAAATTACACCAGTTTTAGAAGAAATGGCAATTTATTTATTTTTTAATATCTTTTCACAAAATTAGGTTGCTTCTAATTAGACTGAAAAAAAAAGAACTAGGAAAATTTTACGTATCAAGATAAACATTTCAAGTGGCTTGCCTGGATATGCTTGAAGAGAATATTGACCCTCAGAGGTTCATTGATCTCACTCTTAAGTGGAACACCGGGAGGGACATATATTCGGTGATAGTTCTCCAATGCCGTACTATTCTTCTTCAGCTTTTGCGCTAGTGCAGTCAAGAAATCAGCCATAAAAACCCAACCAAGGGAGGGCCCATCACCAATTGTTACTCGGTTGGGCTGTACGATTACTGCCTTTTCTTTCTTGATCAGCAAAGAGTAACCCACAGAGCTATAGTCATTAAAGATGGGCCCAACGAAGACGTATGCGTCAGCTGACTCTACTATCTCACCACAGAATGTAGTGCTAACAGCACCCCAGTATGTTCCAATGAATTGGGGGTGGTGCTCTGGAAACAGACCCTTGCCTGATGGCATAACAGCTACTGGGTACCCACAAGCATCAACTAGCTCTACAAAGGCCTGTTGGGCCTTCCCTGCCCTCAACTTAGGACCCACAACAAGTACTGGCTTCACCGCCTTGTTCAAGAATTCTGCTGTTGCCTCCACTGCAGCTTCTAGTCCTATTTGATTGCTCAACCTGTCAAGGTGGTATCATTAGTCAGCCTATAAGATCTTGCATATTCCAAGATGTTAAAGCATTGAATTATTATAGGAAAAAACAACACACAGCTCCAACCCATTCACAGCAGCAGAATCCCACGTTTCAGAAAAATCCATAAACATAACAGACAAGATGGTAAGAAGCCAAAATTTGGCACGAAATACAGATATAAGATGTAGTACTGTTGTAATGAAGGATTGTTTAGCTGTCTGGCTTCCAAGTATATAAGAGATGACAGCTTGAGAAATCCTCACGTTTATAACTGGAATCAAGGTATAACATTGCAAACTTTTCCTCTTTTTTAATTTTTTCCTTTCTTTTTTCTCACCAATTCGACAATGACCATGATCTAACACAGCTCAGAAGGCCTACCAACTATGACCCCGTATTTGATGTACAAAATGCCTAAGATTGCTATAATTAGCAAATCAATAAAAGGAGATGGATCTTCAAAGTTGGGTTTAGTCCATTTCATTTAGAAGAATAACCAATCCAAATTGTGACTGCTTAAAAGAATAAATGCTGAAATGATGAGAAACAACAAGCTACTCAAATTGGAGGGAAAAAAACAGAAATAAAACTGTGATCCACCAAAATCTATTTATGCCAGTAGATTATTGCAATCCAAGTCTCCAATTCAACTAATGAAAATTCCCCCTTGCTCATCTTATCCAGATTCATTTGATTGCGTTAAATCTACTAAATAACATAATTAAGAAAAGACCCAGCAAGGCAGTAGTAACCCACTATCTAACTACAGGATACAAAAAGATCTGCATCTCATAAAATATCATCACCTACTTATCCATAAAAGTATAGAAAGGAGTTACAGAGAGAGGAAACCAACCTTGGCGCAAGGAAGAAGGGGACGGGATCCCTGGCGAAAGTTGGGTGAGGAATTCCAGGCAAGTTACAGCTCACGCTTATATAAACCGGCTTGGATTCCTTCAACGCCGTTGAAATTGCAGTGTCAATCAGCTCATGCGCATCCTCCAAATGATTCACCACAGCCTGTTTCATTAACCCATGCCATAAATTCAGAAACCCACATCCTCAACTTCCACTCCAACCCTAAAATTCACCTACATCTCTAAGTTATACTTGAATATGCATATGACTGTCGCAGAAGAAAGATTTAATCTTTTCCCACAGGAATGGGTTAAAATCAATCTTTAACAAGTGGGGTACTTTGAAATACATCCAATTCAATTCACACAACAACAATTCAAGTCCTACTGTCCTAAAACTATGAATTCAAATAACAATGAATGCGATCTTTGACAATCCAATAGAGAGAGAGAGAGAGAGAGAGAGAGAGAGAGAGAGAGAGAGTGTAAACTGTAAACTAAAACTAACCTGGTAACAGGTGACGGTCTGGAAGCAGCGGAGCTCTTGGCTGAAATCCGGCAATCCGATGGTGTGGTGGAGAATCCGATTCGTGCCGTAATCGTTCGAATTGGGGCCACCCACGATGCAGATGACCGGCAAATTCTCGCTGTAAGCGCCGGCGATGGAGTTGATGACGCTGAGTCCGCCGACGGTGAAGGTAACGACGCAGGCGCCTACGCCCTTCGCGCGGGCGTATCCGTCCGCCGCATAACCGGCGTTGAGCTCGTTGCAGCAGCCGACGAGGTTGAGCTCGGGCTCGGCAATCAGGTGGTCGAGAAGCGTGAGGTTGAAATCACCGGGCACGGAGAAGACGTCGCGCACCCCCACCTCGACGAGCCGCCGGGCGAGATGCCTGCCCAGCGTGCCGGCCGATTCGAGGGGATGCAACGGTACCGGGACGCTCGTGCCGGCTGGTTGGGAAATTGCACCGATACTGTTTTCCATGGTCTGGTCAGGAGCTGAAAAGGGAGGGTTTAAGAAGATGAGTGAAGGGCTTCGTTTCTTCTGGAGTTTTATAGTGGGGTTTTAGAAAGCGGTTTGAGGAAACAGTGGGTGGTTTCGCGATTCGCAGGAAGCCGAATGACAGAAGGGGAAACCAGGGATAGCCGACACGGAAAAAGGGAAGTGGATTTGAAACCGGTTTTGAAAATTATTTTCACTAGTTTTTATACGCCCCGTTAATGTTTTTAGGATTTGTAAACAGGCCCATGTTATTTTTTTTAATCAGAAGATGCCCCTCCTCGCCTTTTCATTTTAATAGCTTCCATATCCTAAGATTTGTAGCCTTACCACCACCATGAGTTTTTAGAATAAAATGAGAGTTTTGCCCATCATTTTGTCCATATATGTGTAAATTCAAATGGTTGGATTTAATTTTCTTTAAAACTTGTAACATTAATAATTATTATATTATATTTAGTAAGAGAGAGTAGCCTTACATGAATCCATTTTTATTGATATGGGGTCAGTTTCATTAAATCTAGATCGATCACAATGATATATATCCTAACACATTTACTCATAGTCTTTTTACCAAGAAAATAAATTTACTTATAATTGGTTATAATTGACCTAATCCATGCACAATCCATTGTTATATTGATGAGAGTTTCAAATACATATTAGATTTCATGTATTTGGGAAAGTTTGAGAGAGTTGATTCGGACTTGAAAAAAAATAATAGTATTTTTACAAATAATGACATACTTATTTTTTTTTTTAATGAATGAGAAAACTACAAAAAAAAAAAAAAAAAAAAAGGATTCTAGATAGCCACTAACCAAAAGAGGTACCCTTAGTTTATGCAATAGAATCAATATTCCCGCCAGAATATTCTTTTTTTTTTTTTTTTGCCTTTTTTCAACAAGCGACGACGTCATCGTTAATTCGTCAAATATGCATCTTCTCCGATATTCAACATCTACAATTACTGGTTTTCTGTACCAAAATGAACGAAAACTCTATGTTACTATTTTTTATACACATATATGAGTGTGGGTCACAGATTTGGAAGAACAAGGGAGAGGCTCAAGAGGCAGCTAAGAAAGAGTCTATCGATTGCTTGAAACTGTTGGAAAGAGAACTCGAATACAAGCCATTTTATGGTGGCAAGAGCTTGGGGGTATGTGGATGTGGTGCTTGTTCCATTCACCTACTGGTTCTACACGTATGAGACTGATGGCAATTTCAACATAGAAAATGAGTGCCCTAAGCTAATTGCTTTAGTGAAGAGATGCATGGAGAAGGAGAGTGTCTCCAAAGTTCTTCGAAATGCATGGAGAAGGAGAGTGTCTCCAAAGTTCTTCCAAACCCTCACAAAGTCAATGACTTTGTTGGCGATTTGAAGAAGAAGTATGGAGTAGAGTTGTGGTAAATATGGTTTATGGGGGAAAACGATGCGAGGAAGAATGCATCAATGTGGGAAATACATGCTCAAAAGGACCCTAGATTCAAAACTCCATTGATGCCTTCCTCTTTAGATAGTTTTCTCCCATAAATCCCATTGAGCCTCTTTCTTGCTCTTCCATATCTGTGACCCACACTCATATATCTTTGAACAATAACATAGAGGTCCGATTTATTTTGGTACAAAAAACCAGCAATCGCACATGATGAAGGTCGGAGAAGATGCAGATTTGATGAATTAGCGACGACGTCGTTGCTAACCTCTATATTAAGCGACGTCGTCGTCACACGTTTAAGTCTAGAAGAAAAAAAAAATGAAAGTGGTCAGAGGGAACCACTTCGATGCAATATTGACCAGTGGCTTGTTTTTCTGTTAGGGGCCATTTAGGATCCTTTTCTTCTTTTTTTTTTTTTTTTTTTGTTGTGTAGTTTCCTCTTAATGAATATAAGGGCAAAGCTCTTATTTTTTATAAAAGCTCAATACAAATGTTTTGATGGTAGCCTATTCTCATTATGACTATCAATTTTGGGGACATGGAAGATATTAAAATAAAAAGGTATGGGGGTTTATACAAATGCTAAAATTGTATGATCTATTTACAAATCCTATAAATCACAGGGGCATGTAGAAAAAACTTTAACAACGTTTCACTACTTATCTGGTTTTGGCGTTTCTCTCGTGAGTTTAATATTAATACTTTCGTGAGAATAAGTTCGCTTTCCACAACGCAAAACTTTGTAGTGATCTGCATGTGAGGGTACGCTCATTCATCCAACCTAAATGAAATAGTAGTGGAATATTAATGTGTGGAATTGTTTTCTTTTTTTTTTTTTTTTTTTGTTAAAAGTGTGGATTGAAGCTCACCTCTTCATAATCTAAACCGGTTAAAATAAGAATGGGATCCGCTAGGCTATGGTGATATATTTTTACATAAATTTATTATAATAGAAGTTGGACTCACCATAAAATTTAGCGCATGCATGATAACATGATTAGTGTATGGGCCTAAGCAAATCGGATTGTATGTGTTGAATTCATATAAGTAAAGGTTTGTTGGGTGGATAAAGCTCCTATAGCCAACGCCGGACCTACAAATTGGGCTTTGGGGGCAATTGCTCCTTTGGACTGTACATGAAAATGTATCAAGCTTCTGTTTAGATTCAACTAATAATTGGGTCTCAAACAACTATGTCTAATCAGAAATAAGTTCTTCCTCCTTTCAAACAACAAAGTAATGAATAAAGTAATGTTATAATGCCCATCCCCCCTCCCCTCCCCGACAAATAACTAAAGGGGTAGCTCAATTGGTCTAGGATAATGGTTCCCCTCCTCCAAGGAATAGCTTAATTGGCCTACGACCACGGTTTGCCCCCAGAGTTTATAGGTTTAGAACTGCACTACCATATTGGGGCTACAATGGAGTTTACCTGGCTTCCCTCTAGGCTCAGATGGATTAGTTCAGCCCAAGATCCGATAGAAAAAAAAAAAGAAAACAAAATCCTCCCCCCCAAAAGAAAATCCTAAGTCTTGCGAAGGTCTAAACCACACCTAGTGCACAACCATTTTAGGTAAGTATTCCAATCCCTAGTCCCCACCCACAGATATAATAACCATGGATCTTAATGATTGAGACTAAAATAAAAAGTCTGAAACCCCAGCCCATCATAGATTACTTTAGAGCCAGAGCAGAGCAGGGGCGAATTGAAAAACCAACTCTTGACAATCTTCAACCAATTGATTTCCTCAAAGTTCTTTTCGCGTGCCAAGACTAGTACTATATATGAATTGCATCGTAGTGGGATGGTCAGCGGTCGTCACATGAGTTTTTATTTTTAATTTCTTTTCAAGGCTACGATGGTGCGGCCGGGCCCATTTCTATGCTAATGAAAAGGTAGGGTCTATTTATATTCCACATTTATTATTATTATTATTTTTACGTAAATGGACTTTGGGTGAAAATTTTCTATTTTGATGGAATCTTTTACCCGCGAGATAAGAAACACGAGTCCAACCTCTTCATTATACGTGCATTTTTATATAAGAGGAACATGTGTTCACTCTTCCCATTTTACATAAACGAGTCCTCAATGATTAATCATATATACTACTTGCAATTACCCTAAGAAAGTAATGGGTTAACAGTTGGACGGGACTCTTCCCATGCGGATGAGAGAAAATCTCACCATCTCACCAAGAATTTAAAATAATAATTTTATCATATATTTATGATAATTGATCGTCTCTATGTTCTTTAAAATTTTATATGTTTAGAACATTTTGATTGAATTCCTACAATTTTATTTATCATTAAGAGCTTGAGAAAAATTAGAAGTGAAAAAAAAAAAAAATCTCTAACTCATAGATCCACCATTGAATACTCCTTGGCAATAAAAAGAAAAACAAAGGAAGGTAAAACTTCTCTTAATTAATAGAACCACCATTGATAACAGCTTAAAAGTATTCGTGACAATGGGTGGAATGGCACTAGGGCTAATAAGAGGTTTGGATTTTTTGAAAGTGGACTCCACTCATGTTTTTAACATAGGCGTTACGTATAGCCTGCACCACCGCCCAAAGTTTTATACCTTTTTTAAATTTTAATAAAAAAAAAAAAATCATGGGTAGACTTGTGTATGCTCTCGAAAATTGCGGAATTTTTCCTCTTCCATAGAAAAAAAAACACTCTAACCCCTTGTCACGGAAAAGACTTTTGCAATGAATCGCAAAACATTTAACTCATTTTTACAGTTTTACTCATTAAAAAGCAGCCACCCATTGTAACGTGGAAAACCATTTTTGATTTCTACAAAAAGGGGCCCTTCAACTTATTCAAAAAACTGCTGTGGAGTAAAGAATTTTATAACAATGACACCTCTTTGCAAAAGAAATAGTTGCTTTTGACTTTTGCTACGACTCACTAAATATGCAAACAACAGTCTTCAATCTTTATCCTCCAAATTGTATAGTGGTGGCCTTTCGTTCAATTCCAACTGTTGACCATCGGTTTTCTATCAAACCAAGTGGACAGCACAAAATCATACTAAGAATATTCACAAGTGGAATCCAACAGAATTGTTTATTTTCATGCCCTAACTTATATCATTTTCTCTCTCTCTCTCTCTCTCTCTCTCTCTCTCTCTCTTTTATCCAATCTTTATGTTCCCTCATCAACATGAAGCACCAAAAATGGATCAAGGAAACTTTTTTAGCTTTCAATTTTTTAGATGAAGATCAATCTTTTTTTTCCTAATTTGAGAGATTTTGTAAAATTCTTTTCATAGGGTAGGTTTGATGTTATGCATGTATGAGACAGCGCATGAATGAAGCTGTGACTTCTGAGCCCAGCACCTCACAATTTGTTATACAATGTACCAACTACAAGCAAATAACTAAAAACAACTCTTAAAATCTTTATTTTTACACCCCCTTTGGAGCATATTTGCTTTTCTAGTTTGTTTAGAGTAGTTATATTATCTTGTGTTGAGGATGAAAGTTTTGAATTGTGCAGATGCAAAGATGACTAGAAAGGTAACAGAAAACAAATTTAGGTCTTGTGGGCTCATCACCTGATTTGGTACTTGTGGGTTCACCTTTGATAGATCAAAAGCCACTCATGTCTCACATTATCATTTGTATAAAAATGAAGGCTAATTTCACTCTGATCAGTCCCCATCAACTCAACAGTACTATAACTCTACCTAGAGTAAAATTTGGGCCATTGCCCTAAACGTAGCCAGGCCTGTGATATGAGTAGGACAAAGCAAACAAGCTGTAAGGTGTAAGCTGCCATTATTATAATCTCTCCTTGAAAAATTTCCATGAGAGTCAACAAAAGCATATTCCACAGGGGAAAACAGCAGGCGGTGCCACATCCATGGGTTCATCTCATTTCAGATGTAGATTTAAACATACAAACCATCCATTCATTGCCTTTGTTTACTTTTGCCTGGTTTTCTAGGAAACTTACTTTAACATTTTTCTGGTAAACTTCTAGGAAATTGACTTGTCATGAGCTTAGGACGTGCTCTGCAAAGTTCAAAAGAAGAAAAAAGCCACATTCAACGTTTAATTTGGCACGTGTTACCCATCTGATAAGCTATAACTGGCCTGACTTTAGGAGTGCTTACAAGGGAGTGAAACAGAGCACTGGAACATGTACAATGATAAGAACATGTTGAGATGTGATCCACAATAGGGCCCAACGAAGAACAACAAAGCAGTAGAACTGTCTCATTTGAGGGGAACCCAGGGAAGATCTGAATGTCGACCATTCATCTGGGAGAGGCTCAAACTGGCAGGTTGAGATCATGCTAGGGTGCTATGATTAGGCAGCAGGGATGGGCTCTCTCAAAGTGGAACTAATTCAAATACATCAACCATACAAAAAATCTATAAAGAACGATACTATATCAATAAGAGCAATATGCAAATCCCTATGAGATAACAGTCGATTCAAACAGCTGTTGCCTGATTTACTAAGACTGATGTGTATAGACTAGTCTGTACAATAGAATATGAAGCATAAAACTTCAGGCAGATACATTTCAAAATTAACTTGTACAAGAAAATTAAATGATCACCTCGGATGGCCATGACTCAAACTAGAGTTTTCTTTCTCCATGGAAATGATGGAAGCAAGCCTATCGTAGACCTATAAAAAAGAGCTTCACACTTACACAATCTCCTTTTAAGTACAAAATTCAAGTAAGATGCAACATTTAGTAATGTAAATTGTAGACTCACTAGATCATACCTCTGAAAGATCACCCTTATCCACTGTACCTGTAGATGATCCATCATACCTGGATATGACAAGAAACATGATTTTCAAATTTCAAAAAAAAAAAAAAAAAAAAAAAAAGAAACAGAAAAAGAAAAGCACTGTAAGCTCACAAGCTAATTTCAATATTCAATCATAACTACCATTCATCATACCAGTCACGAGGAATTCCAGCTTCATCTCGAGCTGCATAATTGAATGGGCCCTTCAACTCCACATTGAGCTCTTTTAACAAGTCTACAGACATAAATTTGAATGAAACAAACTAAAACATAAACATAACGTAAGGTGTTTATTTCCCTTATCAGCAACTACTTTTATGAAAAGGACATGCATACATGGCCAGACTGAACCATTAATCCAGTCAGCATACAAGGAAATAAGCATAGGCTAAAACTTAATGATGAGTTATGATACACGAATACTTCAAAATAGGCAATGTATGGATAACATATGACATATAATCATGGTTTCAGGTATTTGTACCTGAACCCATATCAATGATACACATTGGTTTTTCACCCTTCTTTTTTTTTTTTTTTTTGTAATTTCAAAAAAAAAGGTAAAGACAATGAAAAAAAATGTCTCTAGAAAAACAAAAAATCCTAGAAAAATGGTGATTCCATTATTATATTTCTCTTTGTTTGAGGTTGTGAATCAGAATATTACAACTCTAAGATAAAATGTATTTTTTCGAAAAATTGATCAACTATGTTATTAATGTATTGATAGCCTTTAACATGGTGAATCAATGGAAATAAATCTCACATGTACAACTCCAAAAAATATGGTATATGACTTTGTCTCTTGAGTCACACTAGATAGAGCTTAAGCATTTTTCCCAGCACCCACTTCGTGAGGGGTCTACTTGAATCATGACTATCAAGGAGACATTGAAGCGGATATGTTAGCAGTGGATTAGGAGTCCTCGGTATCAGTCTGATCAAATGATCCTAGCCCTTAATTTTAGCACATAAAAGCATATTACTTACATACCATATAAATTTATTGTGATAAATTGCAATGTTGATTGATGTCTAGATTAGGGTCAAACTACTGCTAGTGCTAATTCAAAGGAGGTAGGTCTTTGTGATTGGTTTGGAATGATCATAAATGAGCCCATATGTCTAAATAAAAAGGGACGACAGTTATCCTTTTATAAATAATTAATAACTTAAATACAAACAAGTAGCCTCTGGTTTAGTAGTATGGATGCTAGGCTCGTGTAAGAGGTGGCGTTTTGGAGCACTGCAATTTTTTTCATACCAAAAGTATTGTTACTGCACGTATAGATCATATCAATATCATGTTGATACCTCATACTGGTCAGATGAAAAACTATACATATTAGCTGAAATGCTCTGCATAGGTTTCTATTTGAAACCATGCATATGATACTTCATTTTTATCTGTAAATGTATTTGCCTCCAGCTGTATCCACGGCATATCCATCTGTATCAAGGCATCATAGCAAATGAACCAACACCAACTCTATTGACTGACTGGAGTTTGGAGGGGATTTTGAAGAAGAGAGAGAAAACGATTGTGCTTGTGTACGGTCAATTAAGTATTTGTAGTTGTGTGTGTTAACCTTTAAATGTAGTGCAAGGTATGCGGCCCATTTTCTGGCAGACCGAGAGGAACCAGAACACACCAACAGCAACATGTGCAACTTCCTCTTCGGCAATTTTAGCCACAATGTTTGATGTCCTATGATCTCCGAAGCCAACAAGTTTTTGAACTAGCCTAGGCCCCGCATCAAGCCCTCTAGCCTCCTGAAAAAAAAAAAATTGCAGAATGATAAACAGATAAAACATAAATAAAGCGGAAACTGTAAATCACTAAATACCAACATGAACAGTACTGCATCCGAGATAACTCGATAATTAATCAGTCCTTCTTTCCCTTTATTTGAGCCTTCGAGTGTTTTTTCTATACTTAGTGTTCCTAGAGTTTTTCAGTATACTCTCCTTTGCAGGATGGGCTTTTAATTTTTAATAAAGTCTCATTTACCACTCAATATAAAAAAAAGGAAAGAAAGAAGGAAAAAAGAGCATATGGGTGGATCTGAGTTCATGATTCAATCAAAAGCATTGATTTCATTCATTGACCTCTAAGATTTCATGGGAGAAAATGGTTTATGAAGCTTTCATATATAATAAGTTTAATCACTCATGGTTTTTAATGCTTAAAAGAGATCAAATTCTCATAGCATGGTTTTTATTGGTGATACCGGAAATTTTGGGAAATACACTGCTTACCAGATGATCGAAGAAAATGTGGGGTAGCATTAGAATGTCATGTGTTAGCAGTTGCAATGCAAAGGCATCATTTCTCTCTCTAGGCAGAAGTATGAGGCCTCGTTTCGTATCTCTACACTTATTCCAATAGAGCCATCAAAAAGAGCCATCGATAAAAGAGGCTAAAATAAAAAAATGTTTTTCGTCTTAAGAAAAAAACCTTCCGCCTCTACTTTTTGAGACCCTTTGGCTCTTATTTTTAGAAGCCTAGAATTGGGGCCTCTTATTTTAAGAAGATTTGCCTCTACTTCTCTAAAGCGGGTAGAGGGTAGAATCATGTGTCACTGCCAAACACCCTTATTTTCTAAACCTCTACCTGCTTTAGACATTTAGACCAGTAGAGGTTGGAAATAGAGGAGCCAAACATGGCAGAAAAATGCGATTTTGAATATTTTGAAATCGATTTTACAAGAAAAGCGCAACTTTAGCGATTGCGGGCTTCTTTTTTACTCCTTACAACTTTTTTGGGAAGAACCAGTTAAAGATATTTATATATATTTTTTAATTTGGGCTGTTATGACAAAATTCATGCCATTTTTGCGATTTATTATTGTTTTCGACCAAAAAACGTGGTTTTTGTCTATTTCAGAATTCTTTTTACTAACAAAATGCGGCTTTAACGAGTCTGGCCTTTTCTTTATCTACGTAGAGAAGTTTTCTGAAAAAATATGTTTCATATATTCTATGTTTTTACAATTTTCGCTGGTTATGCAAAACATAAGGCAGACAGAATCCAGTAAAAGCCCTTCAATCCCAGTACATCTCCCTTGAACGGAAGAATGCCAAATTGCCAATACATCAAGGAATTTAACTTTAATAAGACATCACTTTTTTTCATCCTTTTCTTTTTTTATTGGTAAAATGACTTGAGCCATTGATGTCGACATTGCGGCAATGAGCACCAACCACAGACACTCATACATAAATTTAAAACGGCTCTGCAATATTATCGATTGGATACTATTTATAAAAAACCAATGCTTACCCAGGCCTCTGAAGCAAAGAGCTACCTGAACTAACGGAATCACTGCTAAACGTGCTGCAACATTTCCAGAAGTTCTTTCACACTCCCTCCAAAGCAAGTTATGGGCAGGCATATCTCCATAGCTATTGATGAACACAGAAAAATGGAAACGATCAGTTCAACCAGGCAGCATGAAACACTATTAAAATGGTAAGACTTTCCACAAGATTTAGCCACCTAGAAGGTAACAAAAATTAGAAATGGAAAAGAACCCCTAAGTGAGCCAGAAAATCCTTTTAGGGCCCGTTTATTTCATGTAATTGAATTCCTAGGAATAATAAGAGTATGTTCTCTATACAAGTCGTTAAAAATGAAGAATCAAAGGTGAATATCCAAAAATGGCCATCAATTATAATCCCCTTTAATGGAAACTGAATTAAGAGAATGCACCTTCTGTGACAAGGGCACTATCAGTCAAGAACTCCACTCATCAAAGGCAACAAACCAAACAGAGCACAAGCAACATGCATATCTGAAAAGAGATAAAAGAACACATTCATTGGAGACCTTTCTTCAGACCAACCAACCAAATGTTCTTACTTGAAGCCAAGCTCAGCTAGTCTCTGCGAACACCAAGCAAAATGTCGGCTCTCATCATCGGCAACATGCGCAAAATCAGCAAAAAATCCATCCCCAAGAGCATCCCTGAATGGCGAAAATCGCACTACCGTATCCCATGCCAAATCAATGGCATTCAGCTCCACATGTGCGAGATTGTGCAGCATATAAGCATTGAGCGGCAGACCCGAATTCTTGGGTGCAGGCACTTCTTTTGGAGAAACCTGAAATCAGCAAATCCCATCCTATTAAAAACCCAAAACCCCTAATAACTCATACTGATAACTCCAAAATGGAATTTCCATGATAACCCATTGATGAATTTTTCACAACTATAAAATGGGTGTGTTTGGATACATCGCAAAATGCAATCTTTTTGTAAATTTTGCGCGATTAACAGTCAGTTCTCATTCCCTAGTCTAATTGGGGCTGTGCTTGGAAACCCCATTATAACCCATTCATGATTTTTTTTTTTTTTTTTCAAAATTGTAACATGGGTGTGTTTGGTTACATCCCAAAATGCAATCTTTTTGTATAATGTGCACGATTGACAGTCAGTTCTCCCTTCCGCTGTCCAATTGGGACTCTGCTTGGAAAACCCAAATGACACAAACGGCGCTTGCGTTTCGAGGCACATCCAAACGCACCGAAATCACGAATTTACAACTACAATCGAATTCATTGAAGCTTATCTTAGAGAGAAGCAAGGAACTGACGAGAATGGGTTTGGAGGGGCGGGCGGGTCGATCGGGCGGTTGAGAGACGCCGACGGGGAGATTGTGGCGGCGCCAACGGGTGTAGGCGAGATGGGAAAGCTTGGACTTGGTGAGAGGATCGCTGGTGGATAGAACTAGGGTTCCCCATTCAGCAAGAGAAGAAAGGTGGGCCGTTGGATCTTCGTCGTGTTGTGCTCGGAAGGGCTCAGGGCCGTTGGATCCCCATCTTCTGTCATCGTTTATGGAGCTTTCTCTCCAGCTTTGGAGGCCCGGCCATTGGCACTGAGCTGAGGAAGAAGACGTGAATGGTCTGTTGCAGGAGAAGGAGCGAGTTGGGCGTGTGAAGCCCACGGCGCAGCGTAGCGAAAGCGAGAGCATGATTTTGCGGTGCATCTGCAGACTATTCTATCATTTCTGCCCTTGGTGGCTTGGCTTCTGCTCTCTCTCCTGCTAAGTGCTGGTAAGTAAAATATTTCCGGTAAGGCTGCTTGGGCCTGGATTTAGAACCTGACCCATTAAGATTTTAGGTTTTCCTTTTCATGGGCTGACTGCCTGACTCCAATGGAAACTCTTGGGGTGTACCTAGACCCATACTTTATTATCAATCAAATAATATCTAGAAGTGGGCCAGAACCCAATTGGATGGAGCCCAAGATTAATCACACAATAATACTATATATATAATTAAGTGCATTATTATATACAAATATGAAATATTTACAATTATTGTGCATATGATAGTTAGATAAATATATTTTTATATATTTTACTTGAGGTTAATGGGCATCCAGTATGATTGGGTCAGTAGTAGGGTCAAACCCATACCCAAATTTTGGCATTGGTGTACACCCAGGTTCCCATGGGGATGAGCCCTCATGGATGCTCAGGACTAGTTGAAGTCAAACTTCAAAGATGGATAAAACAGTCGGTTGGGCCTCTACTCAATTAAAAAATTTGTCTGAGAGTATGATATGGTCATGACTGTTTAAACTTTTTAAGTGGTGGTATAAGTGTATAATATGGGATTTTAAACCCAAGGGAAGGGCTGGGCGAGACTGGGACTGATCCAGGCCTAGATATAGAATGTGGGCTCTTTTGATATTTGGGTCAGGCTTGAATAAAGAGATAGAAAGCCCAAAGCCTGGCTTGGTACAACCTTTGTAAGGAGTGCATCCTATTTAGTGGTTACTTTGTCCAAACAATTGCTAGAAAGCCCTAACAAATTCAGAAACCCAGTTTGGCCCAACCTGGCTGACTAAATAGGCGTGCTCAGTCCTGACGTTTATGGCCTGTGTTGGGCTTAGGCTAGATACGGGCCTGTGTTTCTAAAGTTGAGCCAGGCCTAGATCTGACTCTGCCCAGCCCATGAACACCTCCCGGTCCCATCAGTCTTAAAACAGAGTCCCTGTTTGCCAAACAGTAATAGTTGAGTGAACCCAAACTCAACACACTTGTTAATTGAGCCAAAAATGACAACCCGAATCATGAATAATCACGTTGGGCTCGGATAGGGTCAAGAATTGCCACTCTTATGAACATGCCCCTAAGTATCTGCAACTCTCCTATCCAATTGACTATACAGAAGAACAAAATAACTGACTTATGGTCAGTCAACTCAAGATTATCAACTATATGAACCTTCATTTGAGCAGTAAGTGAAATGGCCTGTACTCTTACAAAGATGCAAAAGGGGTTACCCATTGACATGTAACTTGGTAAAGTGGCCGTTCAAGTCATATTTCATAATTTCCTACACCATGACTCACTAGAAGGTTTATACACCAAATGCTGTCTGACTGAATCAACAATCAAGAAGGAGATGACGAGCACATGGCAGAGTTTTGCACCAAATTGAATACCACACTCACACTCCCAAATCCATCCTCTTTTGCAATGTGATTTCGTTTCCAAATCTGGAAACAGAGCCTGATAAAATTTAGACCCAACCTAATAATCACTGAAAAATGTTCGCTATTGCTCCCTTCCTTTCTGTTTTACCACTAGACCTCCAAAATAGGCTGCTCTTGAAATGTTTCTTCCTTTCGCAGTTTTACTCATTAGGACTTCTTTTGTTTGACTTTAGTTGCGAGAGAAAAACTTCCATAATCTACCAAGATCCAGTAAAAGATGAAATCGAATCCGTTGCACCTGCATCACTTCGAGATTCGAAACAAAATGATCTTTTCCAACGTACGATTAGCAACATGCATGGTTCCATTAAATAGCTTAGACCGAATGTTCAATGAGTCCTCGCGAAAACTTTGTGGGAATATCCCCGTGATGCCGAGATTATGCTAATTTCGGTAAGAGTGCCAATCAATCTTGATCTCGGTCTTATGCAGTTCGGCAACAGTGCCAGCCTATACCGAACTTGAACTAGCTTTAGTAAAAGTACCAGCTAGACTTGCTTCGGTCTTGGTTCCATGCACTTCGGCAACGGTGCCAAGTGTACATATATCTGATCCCGGTATCGTCTTCGGTTCGGTTAGCCGAGACGAACACTGAGTGTCAGTCATAATTGCGTAAAAGTACGGCTACGTTATAGAACGTACTGTCAAATAGGATGTGCGCTGGATATAGAAAAGGGGTTGTCCCTATCCGACGGTCACATCCATATTTATGTATGAGATTGAGGTATGATCCGATGGGACAGTGCTTCTACCTACCTCCACTACGGAACCAAGGTATGATTCGATGGGACAGCGCCTCTAACTACTTCTACTTAGGGAAGGCTCAATGGGACTTCCGCCTATATATATACAAGAGGTAAATCCTGAAGAGGTAACGCATAGACAGTTGCTTGTTTGCACTCAAACTCTGAACTCTCCCTCTTTCTCCACTCATTCATCCTCTGTTCAGTGATTGCACTAACTTAGGCATCAGAGTGCCTTTGGCTGACTGCAGCCGAGGTCTCTGACTCTTGCTTCTCCTTCCCTTTTAGGTCCAAGGCATTTA
Source organism: Umbellularia californica (assembly GCA_028538565.1). Classification (NCBI taxonomy): domain Eukaryota; kingdom Viridiplantae; phylum Streptophyta; class Magnoliopsida; order Laurales; family Lauraceae; genus Umbellularia; species Umbellularia californica. The sequence continues at coordinate 53,016,853 of JAPQWN010000009.1, read as the reverse complement.
TTGTATCATCAAAGTCAATTGGATGCAAATTTGAATTACAGGAAAAATGACTTGGTGGTAAAAAAAAAAAAAAAATCACATGTAACCAAAAGTACACCAACCGGATTCTAGCCAAGGAAAAGTATTGGATAGTATTTCTATTGCGTTTACTAACCCCGGGAGGTTTTGGTTGGACCCATTCCCTTTCTGGTGAGGATTAACTATGGTCATGCATTGCATTTGCATTTTTGCATGGGAAGTAAATGAGTGATGAAAGACGCGCACATGTAAGGTTGGGTTGACGAAACGCCCATGTGCAAAGCTTCCACGAACACCAACTTCAAGAATAAAAAGTACAGATCTAGCAAAGAATAACTAATTAATTAATCATCTTTGATATGATGGATCAAATACAAATCCTGTTGTAAATCCCAAAACCCGTTTCTTTAATTCTTCCCCACATTCCATATGATATGAGAAGAAGGCAAGATCCAATGCCACAGTCATTAACTAACTCAACTATGGCATACAAGCCTCATCAAGCCTCCAAATCCAATTCCTGCCATTCCATACGCTCCACCACCATCCTCACCTCTTTCCTCTTCATCACCACCTCCCTCCTCTTCCTCCTCCACCCGTCGCACCGCCTGTCCGAATCGCCATTCAAAGAAGACCAATCCCATTTCTCCGGTGATCTCCGAAAGGCGCAATTCGCTTGGAACAAGCTCTGCTTCGGCCCCATCTCCGACAAGCTCAAGCTCGCCGTCTTCTCCAAGAAATGGCCAATTGGTGCAGCCCCAGGCGGCATGGAGCGACACGCATCCACCCTCTACACCGAACTAGCTGCTAGGGGCCATGAGGTCCATGTGTTCACCGTGCCATCGGACCGCCAGGCTCGACCCAATCTCTTCCGAGGCAACCTCCATGTGCACTTTGTGCCCAACGACGCCGGCTCCCTCAACTTCTCTCTCGCATTCGAGGCCTTTCGACGGGAGAATGCGGCCGCCCCCTTCGACTACGTCCACACCGAGAGCGTCTCTTTGCCCCATTGGCGTGCCAAGATGGTGCCCAATGTTGCAGTCACATGGCATGGGATATGGTACGAGATCATGCACTCGAACCTTTTCCAGAGCCTTTTGTGGGAGCCCAATGGGCCGAGCCCAATTCTCCAAGAAGCGATGGCACGGCTCGTAGATGAGATTAGGTTCTTCTCAAGCTACACCCAGCACATATGTATTAGTGATAGTGCAAGTGACATCCTGGTAAACATATACCAACTCCCCCCTAACAACGTCCACACCATCCTCAATGGGGTGGACCAAACCAGGTTCATGAACGACCCAAGGTCTGGCGCGCTGTTTAGAGAGAAGCACGGCGTGCCCGCAAACGTAAGCCTGGTGATGGGCGTCGCAGGGAGGCTGGTGAGGGACAAAGGGCACCCTCTCCTCTACGAAGCCTTCGCGAGCATGAGAGGCCGTCACCCAGGAGTGCTTTTACTCGTGGCCGGGTCAGGCCCATGGGCCAGACGTTATGAGGAGTTGCAGCCCAATGTGAAGGTGGTGGGTTCATTGGGCCCGTCCGAGCTTGCAGAGTTCTACAATGCAGTGGATGTGTTTGTGAATCCGACGATGAGGCCTCAAGGCCTGGATCTTACATTGATGGAGGCGATGCATTGCGGGAAGGCGGTGGTGACGTCGAACTTTCCGAGCATAAGGGGGACGGTGGTGGTGAATGAAGGGCTTGGGTATTTGTTTTCGCCTAATGTGAGGTCGCTGACGGAGGCGTTGGAGAGGGCCATTAGAGATGGTCCAGTGGTGCTGAGGAAGAAGGGAATGGCATGCAAGGAACGTGCGTTGTCATTGTTCACTGCAAATAAGATGACGTCTGCTTATGAAAGATTCTTCCTTTGCATGAAGAAGGATGAGTACTGCCGGTATCCCCTTCCTACTGATTGCTAGCCAGCAGATCAGAGTGTCTGTTCATAGAGATGAGCTAGTGTTTTAATAATTTGACTTTCATTCTTACTGATATTCAAAGTCTAGTGATGTTGTTGTTGTAGTACTTATTCTACGTTAGAAAGAAGTAAAACGACTAATTAGTTTGAAAAGTGCAACAAATGGGATCGTTTGCAAAATGTGATGAATACCCACAATTTTCCATTTCTATACGAGAGGAAATTTGAATTCCAACACCTTACGTAGGAAGCCGAAATCCTTTCAAGAAAGGAAAATCGATTCATTTTTCCCTCCTTGAGGAAAATGCATCGCCCCAAATGACTGAAAAATAGACCACGGAAAATAAAAAATGTAATGCCCGTCAAATCTATTAGTTTGGATTGAGGTGTAAGTTGATGGGTTAAGAGTACAAATCTAATTAGTCACAAATGGGGGTGGGGTGAATTGGGTCATGAGCTAAAATCCAGGCTTGCACCGAAGCCAGAGTAAAATACCTTTAGCCCTTCACCACCCCAAATCCAACAAATCTACCATCTAAGACTTCCCCCAATGGAGGTGGATTACCTTTAGCCCCTTGACCTGACCGATCAATGGCCATTCCTACTAAGTGCTAGGCCCAAACTCATGAACTATTCATGATAGACTCAACCACCACCAAGCTACAATTTGGACTTTGTGATCCTCCCAATTGATAATGCAAACACCCAACCAACTTTTATGAAAAGGCTACACGAGGCTCCGATGTTGTCACTGTTGAAAGTCGTCTGCAAATTCCAAATTTGGGATTTACATATTTTCAGCTTTTAATCATGCACTTTGCCACTTCCGTGGAGAATTTGTGTTGAAAGTCTTACGAAAAAACCGCTCTTGGAAACCCATGTGGGAGTCGGAGCCCCTATGAAGATATTACACGAGTTGTGTAACAAATGCTGGGAACTCCATGATGGGGCTCGCATAGGGATAATCCAGCCATTCAAGATAAATCGTATCTCATCTCTTCCAATAACATAACCTCATATTTCACTTTAATAGGATAGGTCCCACTGTGAGATTGAACACATGATTCAAAATGTGATGTGATTGGGCGCTGATGATGTGGTTTTATTCGTGTTTTCATCATGTGTTCAATCGGATGGTGGAACCCACTTCTACTGAGCTGAAATTTGAGAATATGTCTTTGGAGGTGATGGGCTTCATCTTGAACTGTCCGTTTTATCTCTATGTAGAGTTCACTATGGAGATCCTGACATGTGTTACATAGTTCCTTGTAATGGCAACTACAAGGGATCGAGACTGGGGGGATTTAGATCCCTTTACCAACCATCCTAAATTGGCATGGTGTTGGATTTGGCTCAAAATGTCCAACTGGGTCTTGTTGGATAGTTTTCTCATGGCACACTTAATTAGGGCAAATCTCTTATATATACTCTCTTAAGATTATTCTTTGTGAGCAAGCAAGTAAACAAGTGGAACACGGAGGGAACTTGTAAGGGGAGAGGTTGTGAGAGTAAAATTGAGATTTGTTGTGATAGAATAAGCAGAGTGTTAGAGAGTTTGAAATCCTTGTAATGAGTTGTCCAATTCTCTCTAATGAAATGGAGTGAAACGCCCATAGCACCATAAAATAAACGAGTTTGCCGAATCATGTAAATCGGTGTGCTGTGGATTGCTTGTGTGTGCTTGTAATAGATCGCGTGTTTGCCCTAATAATCCCAAACACATGGACCCATGACAGTGGCTCGGGCAGTGGTGCACCGTCCATGTACGAGTGCGTGGGCTTGATGCTTTAAATGCACTTTTTTTACCCTCCTCACTCATGACTAGTGTTGGGCCAAGCCTCTTGGCTATTGTTGACTTAATTAGTCCACCCTAAGTGGGTGGCCACATTACGTCTTAATTTCGACCGGCTAAAGGGTTGAATTAATAATGAGGCCTCCACATGTAAACATTAAAAGACAGTGACAACATTAATAGAGAGAGATGTTAAAAAATTGCTTATAGAATATTTTGATCAAAATGGTAGAATATCACTGCCATGCTTACTTCAAAAACAATTTGATCTTTGTGCTTTTGCAGAGCATCTCTATTCTGCATTGCATTCATGGCACTTCTCTGGTCACTGAAGAAGACAAAAACACAGTGATAATGTATCATGCTGGTAGATTATCCTAAGATAAATGCACGTAATGCAGATCTCATTATTTTGGACTCACCCTCAAGAAAAACACAGCATTTTCTAAACTTTTCTTCTATGGCACCCCTAGTTTCACCACCAACTACAAATTATTCTAAGATAATGCATATGTTGAGGTCAACGTCCACCCTCCTTCCTGAACACTTATAATTGTGGTCGAGCCCTCGCCCTCACCATAAAACTATTGTTGTGCCGTTTCAATCACCAATTAATTTTGGGATAAGTGGTAGCTCAATGGTGTGGCGTGTAAGATCCTACAAGTGATATCAACACCTGATAAGTCGGTTGTTCGAGTTTTAGGACACGCGTTTTGCGAGTATGCAGTAAGTGTCATAGCAGGTGTGCCTTTGAGGGAATAATTGCTGAGCTCACCTAAGCGGTCATAGCTCCTGAACGGTTATAATCGTGGTCGATCCTACACTATGTAATGCAAATCTCATTATTTTAGGTTCACCCTTCTAAAAAAAACACAGGATTCACTGGACTTTTCTTCTATGGGACCCTTCGTTTCACCACCAACTAATGGTATGTAACTAGGTTACCACTAATTTACCAAAAAACAAATCTAGGTTACCACTTCCTTCGAAAGTGAGTTATGTGGTTGTCGTTTTCACTAGAGTGCGTGATTCGAGTGATTTGACCCAAAAGGCAAGGAGTGGTTAGGAGAAGAGGCCAATATAGAGAGTGCCGCTAAAGTGTTGGGGCAGTAGGAGTCCTCTTGGGCCCAATCATCATATAATTCCTACCTTCCGGTCTCCTTGTGACTGGATTTTCACCAACTTAATTAACTGGACAAAATGATGAACGTGTCCTTGGATTTCGATTGTTCAAGCGCTTAGTTAATTAAATGAGAATGGATCCTAAACATGGTGCCGACCACAGTTTATGCATGATTAATTTCAGCTATGCAGTGCAGGGCCAGCTTGAGATGATTTGAGGTCTAAAATAATAATTTTAAATGATGTCTCAAATTATCTATTATTCTTTTATTCTTTTTCTTTTTTAAGTTTTGGGTATCCAAATTCGTATTTTCTAATAGACATATTTATCATTTATAAATTATAACCACTAATATTTACAAATAAAACAATGGCTAACTATAATAAACATACAATACAAGCTTGGAATTAAAAAAAATTCTAAATGTATAGAATAGTAGAACTTGATTTAGTGATTTATCATTGTTGGCCACAAAATATTGTAGATGTAAGTGAGTTTCGAAATTGATGCAATTTTCTCAATATGAAGAAAAAAAAAATTATATTTGAGTTAGTGAGTTATGATTAATATATACTATAAAAAATATATTATAAAAAATACATACATATATTATCAAAATATATCCACATATATTATTAAAAAAGGCAACCAAATCAGTAAATCCTTAAAGAAAATTGCTTTAGAAATAAAAAAAAATATAGTTATAGAGAAAGATGCTATGAGAGAGACAGAGAAGTAGAGAGATTTAAAAATACCTAAGATGGAAAAGTGTTGGTGACTTGGTGGGGATTAGATTTTTGGTATAAATGTTCTAATATGGAAAATGAAATATTAATCTATAAGAGAAACGCTCATTTGAAAAACCTCAAGTGAGATGGTAAGGAGGTTGAAATTTGTTGATATTTAAAAAGACACTTTGTAGAGGAAAAGAAGAATGAAAATTGCTTTAATACTTTTTTGGAATGTGAAAAATGGCTTTATTGAGATGTGATACTAATTACTATTATGAACACTTATTTTTTTGAGAGAGAAAACACTATACCAGATGCTTTAATCCTTTTTTTTTAATGTGAAAAAATGACTTTAATAGGATGTGATACTAGGGGGGTCTTATTTTTTAGAGAGCTTAAAGCAAGAGCGTTTCTTGCCTTTTGATCAAGCCACCCCTGATGCAGTGCCACTCCTTTGTTAACTCACTCGTTAGACAATAGCTTTGATTTTGCTATACTTTCTATATGGAGAATGTTGAGTAGTACAGGTTACTTTGATCAAATAAAGGTGGGCCTCAAAGTCAAGCTAGCATCAATAATACTATTAAGAGTTGATACAAGCTTAATTTCTTTTGTTGATCAGTATCATTTCATGAATCCATTCGATGTTCATTGTTGAATTTGTCTATATTTGGGTCCCAAATTTGTTGATACGCACCATTGATATGACAATAGCAACATAAAATTGCTTTTCTATCTCCTGGCCATCCTCTTTTAAGCCTTGTGCATATGCTTTGAGTATTTGCTCTCTCACTTCAACCAATGTCTAATAAATATGGCAGTTCTCCAAGGATTTGGGCCATTTGAGATTCCCATTTTTTTAGAATTCTTAGGTTCAACTGCCACCCCCACCCCCACAGGATACGAGAATCCTCAACTCAATGAAAACACTATAAATTCTCAAATTTACGGATTCCTCATTTATTACAAAATTTGATCTAAGAAATACTCAATTATACAAATTCTTAGTCAGGAAAGCATGTTCTGTGTGTAGTGATGATTGATAAACTCTCAAATCTTCGGATTCCTCACCAATTATCCAACTTAACTTAAGTGTTACCTTTTTTTTCTTTTTTAAATTATTCTTTATCAGCCCACTAAAATTATCTTCTGTCCCACTTGATGAATTGATATTTTAACATAGAGCTCTAAAATAGAAAGTTGGCATTGCATCTTGGAAATGTGATATCCTCTAGGATGACATCTCCCAATAGGTTGTATTCAGAAGAAACTCTCTTGGTCTACTCTGTTTCTTCAGGCAAATGTATGGAGTGAGTAAGGAACTTCAGATGGCTTGACAAACAAATGACTGTACAAGGATATGAAGTTGTTCTTTCTGTTAGTTCTCCGAGCGTCGAGGCTTGATCGATGACCTTTACAGGGACAATAAATTGGAACATGATGATGAAAAACACAAAAAGAAAAATGGACCACATTAATGAATAAGGGCGTCACTTTTTGTGACAAGGGCACAATTAGCTCAGCAGATGAACCCTAGATTAGGGGTGTATCTATCACAAATAATTTCTATTGCCAATCCGATGGTAGCTCGGTGGTGAGGCACTTACCAATATAAAACAATCAACCATCTATCCATGGTTGTATAGCTTATGGTGAGGGACTTGACAAGGTGTACGTGTATTTATATGAGGGCACAAAAAAGGGTTTTATTAGGCATTTCTGGCAATTATAATACATTAAATCCGAGGATTTTGGATAAAGATTATGAGTGTACCCATTACAAATAATTTTTATTGCTAATCAGTTGGTAGCTCAATGGTGAGGCACCTCCCAACATAAAACAACCAAGCATCAATCCATGGTTGTATAGCTTATAGTGAGGGACTTAGATAAGGTGTGCGAGAATTTACATGAGGGAAAAAAGGGGTTTTAATAGGCATTTCTGACCATTTATATTCAATTTTGACCTTTTGTTATCGAGCCATGCTAAAAAGCTAAAAATGCGTAGGTTGTGTAAGATTTGAGCTCACAATTTTTTAACTTTTTAAACAACTAACCTAACCATTGTACCATACAATAACAATATGTAATTATTATTTTTTTTTTAAAAGTTAAAAGTAGTTAGATGGAGTGGGACCCTAGTCATGCTTATGCTTAACATAAATTATTGTGCTAATCTTATTTAAAGTGAAGAGTAACCACAGGAACCATTTTTTTTTATTTTTTATTTTTATTTTTATTTTGAGACACCCTATGCACGCCACCTGCATCCATGTGAGTCTTGTGGTGCTAGTGAATTTGAGCCCCAACTTTGGTAAGTCCATCTTTCCAATGCTTGATTTCTTTTTTATTTAAGAAAAAACTAATTTTAAAGTAGCCTATCCCTACATTTGTGGGACCAGTAAATATGACATCTTGGCATGCTAAAAGCCTGAGATTCTTCACTGCAGAAGCTAGGATTCGTATCTGCCCCATGGCTTTAAAAATGGGCCACTATAGTGCTAGTAGGTAGTGGCCGATACGACTGCTACATGATAGTGATATTCTAATTTGCATGGAAAGAAAATGATATAAGAAGGGGCTTAAATACAACTTTTACAATATGCAAATTAATTAATCACGTGTATCACAAGAGATAGGATTTTCTTCCAGAGGGAGTAAATGATAGTCAACTAATAGTTGTGAAGCAGGATTTTTTTAAGCATGGATCAATTATATTAGTATATTTATTGTTTTTTTTTTACTTGTCATTTAAAAATAAACTTATTTGTCATTTTACAGTTTTTTACTAATATTTAAAGAAGAATTCTTAATTTGAAAATACTTCAATATTTTTAAGACATAATTTCTCAAAACTTTAGGGATAGGTAAAGTATAAAAATAATAGGGCTCACTATAATGAATTCAAACCCTCAAAATAATCATTTACCCTTTCTTTTAGGACTCATGGTTGTATCTCACTCTAATCAAAGTATAAGTGGAACCTATATCAAACTGATCATATGTTAACCAATCTTATCATAATTAATTAATTAATATATATATATATATATATTGATTGATTACTTGTGACCATTTTAATGTGCCACGATGCTTATGGTAGACATGAATTGTTGAAAATCCATTGATTGGTTACATGTGATTGTTTAATGGGCCACAATGCCTATGGTAGTTATGGATTATTAAGATCACACCTCTAATAGCCATAAACCATGTCATAAAAAGGTAAAGAATTAAGGTGTAATATCTAACTGTTTAAAATAAATGGCCTATTTTTAAGTGGACTTTGCTTGAATTTTATTAAAATAGGGGTTGGTCATACTATAAGATTGAGGACATCATATTGGTTAAATATGGTGGGACCAACTCCTATTTGAATCTAAAGATGGTTAGCCAAGAGGGTAGAACTAGTATGCTACAACGTCCACGTTAAAAATATGGGTGGGGCCCACCTTTAGAAAATCCAAACCTCTTGTTAGCCCAAGTACCATTGTAGTGATCAAATGTTAGGTTGTTACTCAAATTAGTGACATGGCCACTGTTTGATCAACTAAATTTGGAATCTGTGATTGACTTTCTTTACTTTCCTCTTTTAATGGGCAAAAATGGAAGGAGCCTCTTATATGTGAAAGGTGATCAACCCACCGAAATATATTTTGATTATTCAGATACAAAGTACACAATGGATCTTAGGGTAGTGGAGAGGTTTGGATTTATCAAAGGTGGGCTCCACCCATGTTTTTAACATGGGCGCTGTAGCATACTACCATGCAGAGACAAGATGCCAAGATTATTCAACTATCTCAAAAATGTTGTAAATGAGAAATGTCTCATATGGAGACTTCTAGTTTGGAGAAAAAAGGGAAGGAAATGAATGATTTGTTCTGGAAAAACTCTTCTTACATCTAAGAGTTATCTTATGGAAGCAAGCAGAAGATAAAATTGACTTCAAAACCTATAAAATTGACTTCAAAACCTTTTAAATTATTTCCTTTTATGAAAGGAAAAAACTACTTGAGGAGCAAATTTGCAATATATTAAAACAATCTTAAAATTTTGGAAAATTGTCCAATGTAAACTCATGAACTAAAAATGTCGAGAGGTGGCAATTGCCCCCTCTCTACCTCCCCTCCCTCCGTCCGTGTATCACCAAGCTAGAGAATACATGTTATCTAGTTTAAGTTATTATTATTTATGTAATGATAAATCATGACATCCCAACTTATCATAATAAATTTTAATGATATGTAACCGTCAAGCTTTAGGAGCTAAAAAAGGCTAAAAAGGGTTAGGATTATCTCAGTGAATTAAGATTAAGAACTTGCTTGTGCATTGACACGATTTCACTCGATCCCCATGGATTTCTATTTTCATAGCAAAAAGGAATCCTACATTTCTACCCCTCATAGGAAATTGAATTCCTCTTTATTGAGAAAATTTAGTTCGTTTTTTCATTTTTCACGAGTAAAATATATTGCACTAAACAATGAAAAGTGGGCTGCTCGAAAAATTATATCGATTTTTCCAAAAGAAAATTGCTTCCTTGGTGTTTGCATGACTCAAAAGACAGAGGCACAAATGATATTGTTTGAGCTTTTACCCTTGTATTCATATTCTTTGTTGAGACTATAAATTCATACTTAAATTGTTTGAGTCGTTAGAAAGTCGAGCAATGAGTTGGAGGTCCTTGTTTCAAACCATTTGGGACCTTACCCAATACATAGTGGTAGTAGGTGGTGTTGTGTATCTGAATTTTACCAATGATCAGCTATAAGGGGGTCAGTAGGTTTCTCGTCATCCAAAAATAGGAAAATCACTATTGACATATCAATTATTTTCTAAAGAATAATGCTACAAAACTCCCCGGGCTTTTTTTCTTGTGAAAAAAGCCCCTCTTTTAGCCGATGAAAGTGTGACACGTGTCATCAATAGTACACTTATCCATTATCTCCTAAATATTCTCATAAAACTGTAAATATTTTATAGATTTTCTTAAATCATTGGCTAATAGATAGAGCAAAAACTCCCCTTTTGAGATAGGGGAGTTTTTGAGAATTTCCCTTTTCTAAAAGTAATATATTTTTTTGAGAATGTTGTTATATATGTGTCGTGTGTGTGCAACACATGCGTGAAGCCAAATTCCCTTTATTTATTTTTTGTCATTTTACTTTTCTTTATTTTATTTATATTCTTTCTTTTAATTCTTTAATGTGAGCCATAGGATTGAGTCAATTCGATGGTTGTAAAGTGCCTTTCTTTTAAGAAAACCCTAAGGCAAAAGAGAATGGCATTTTATTGTATTCCTTTGTATTCCTTACTAGAAAGAGTGTAGAAATTAAGACCAGAGACGAGAGAGTCTATCCAAAAAGACCAAGAAAAAGAAGAGGAAACAAATCTTTGAAAGCTTGAAACTTGTAAGTGGGTTGTGTTTTTCTTGTTTGGTTTAATGGTGCCTTAATGTATGTTTGCCTTAGTTGCATTGCCATAGTAGTTAGTTAGTAATGGATGCTGGAGAATCACATTGCCTACCAAATGCTAGTAGAAATTCTCCAACAACAAATATAATATTATAATTTGCAATATCTACAATAAAATATGATATAAAAGTATTCGTGGTTCATGATTATGATAAAATATTAGTACCAACATAGCACCAAGAAAGAAGAAACATATTCGTACCAATTACCGAGAATACTAAATTTACAAATGATGAACCCATGCATAACAGAAGGTTTGTAGGCGATTATGCTTAGGATACAACTAAAATGTTTACTTCAAATCTTAAAGATCATAGATAGTAAGATATTTGAGAGATTTGTAGGGTTTTTATCTTTCTTATTTTTCTATTTTTTTCTTATGAAAGTGGGCTTATCTTTTATTTATGATCCCCAACTCCTGCTCCTTCCTCCTCTCTTCATGTGCATGTGTTTTTATGGTTGATGGGTCCATGGGCCATTTTTATAAGCAACAATAAACTCCATGACAAGCAATGGAAATGACACCATTGTTTGATGTTTCCATATTGGAACTTTATATCTGATCAACTCTTCTTTGGGCAGACAGAGTCCAAAATATTGCACAGGATTAAAACCATGTTATGTGATATTTCAGGACCTTCGAAAGGTGAGCGCCACCCATGTGTTTCACAAGAGTACTGCAATGTACTAATTCTGCCTTTCATCTTTTGTACCTTGCAATAAAAAGAAGGTTCACACATTTCACTTAGAGGGACATCACTTTAAATCTTATTTTTTCAATTTCATGGCCCAAATTCAGATAACATCCTAGGACCTAGATTCGTTTGAATCTTGGTTATTATTTTTTTTTTTTCAAATTTTTTCACCCCATATCCCGTGATATCACAAGAGTCCCATAATATCATAGGATTCATCAATTTTTGTATAATACATTTTCTGTAACCAGCAAGCAAATTCTTTTTTTTTTTTTTGTTGTAAAACACTAAAAATGATATTTTATGAAAAGTAAATTACACATTCGACCACCATTTCTCAAGTTTCATCATTCGAAAAAAACTTCCTGCGATAAAAGCCATTATATCATTGGATTTATCAGCTTCTATAACATACATTGTTCCCTCTCCCATCCAACATCCCTTTTCCCCAACCCCTTTCATCTAACCCTAGCATCCAAAACCCCCATCCAGTTCTGTCCTCAGAGCCAGCTCCAGCCTGGGTTCCAGTTAGCTCCATCCAAGCCTTAGTTCGCCTAAGCAGCACCATCTCCAATCCTGCAATCTCAGCTGAGTCCTCCATCTCTGCAGCGGATATCCTTGCCATTCTCCAAGCTGACAACCCTTCCCCTGTTCCACCTAATTTCCTTCTTTCCTTAGACCAAATCAAAAAGCTTCTCCTCCTCCTAAACCAGGCCTGCCCTACTACCCCCTCCCCTCCTCCGAAAACCTTTGCCTCCCTCCTCTCCCAAACCCCCCTTTCACTCCCTCAAGCTCTGCCGCCTACCTCTTGGTCTGATGGGATGCCTTCTGTCACTATCCCCAAGGATATGTTATCCTCTAGCAAGGAATCCTTTTCCTATGCCTTGATTGGTAGATTCGAAGGGAGACGTCCTTATCTGGAGTGGGTAGAGCATCAAACAAAGTTAGCTTGGAATCTCCCCATTAGAAACCTCACTTCTCTTACTGATCTGGTCTTCTTCCTCTTCAGGTTCCACTGCCTCCAGGTACGGGACTCCATCCTGTCTTCTTCCCCTTCTCGCCTAGGCAACAGGAAACTCCACCTCCTCCCTTGGTCCATAGGCATGGAATCATTCTCCTGGCCCACCCTGGCCCCCACTTGGATCAGGATGAAAGGCCTCCCTTTCCATTGCTGGAGTCAGAACATCCTATTCTCCATTGCTAACTCTATAGGCTGCCCAATCATGATGGATAAGATTACAGCTTCTCAAAAAATCCTCTCTTATGCCCGTATCTGTATTAACCTAGATCTCAATAAACCAAGACCTTCTTCTATTGACGTTGACCTAGCAGGAGATTCCAAGTTGGTGGTTGAAGTAGTTTATGAAAACGTGCCTTGTTCTCTATGTCTTGGCACAGGGCATGGCGAGGGTCTGTGCCAGTCCACCCTTCATCCTAGCAAGCACAGGAAATATTTCAAACCCCCAATTCGCTCCTCTGCTCCTGGCATTCTTCAATCTCCCCCCGATCCTGTTCTTCCCCACCCTGCAGCTGATGCTGGCTCATCAGAGATCCCACACCTTGTTCCCTTAGATACAGGTATCACTAACTCAGGATCTGATCGCACTCCCTTGGAGGACCCCCTATCCCCCTTGGCCTCTTCTTTAGATCTCCACAACCCATTCTCTGTTTTGGAACCAGTTCTAACCGGCCCCTTCTACCCCTCAAACCAGCCCTCTCCCTTCTCCCCCAAACAGCCCAGTATCTCATCATTCCAACCTCATTTCAAGCTGTTTCAAAGCTGACTTATCCAACAACCTATTTATAGATCTAAGTATCCAAGAAAATCCTCCTTCAACCCTTCCCAATCCCATCAACCCTTCCTCTTCTTCAGCTCCCCCTCCCCTTATTTGGTCCCCCTCATCTGCTGACCTTGCTATAGCAGCCCAGCCTTCAAAGAAGAAAAAGAATCGAAAATCAAAACAATCAAGGAATCCCAGAAATGCTGCTTCTCCCTCTGGCCACCCTTCTTTTTTCATTTCCAATGTTTAAAACCATGTTTTGGAAATGCAGGGGAATTGCTAATTCTCCCACAATTAGAACCCTCATCTTTCTGGTCAATTCTCACTCTCCTGACATTCTCTTTCTTTCTGAGCCTAAAACTTCCAATGCCTCTCCCCTCTTTCAAAAATTAGAAACTCTAGGTTTCTCTTCCTTCTTTTCTAACTCAACCCTCCCTTCTGAGATTCCTTTCATCTAGTGCTTCACCAAATCCTCCTCCTCCAACCTCTTTACCCTGGTTGATTTTTCCTCCCAGCACCTCACCGTTTTCCTTTCCTCCTCCCCCAACTGCCCTTCCACTTTCTTTACAGGCATTTATGCTTCTACCTCTGCCATCCTTAGGAGACCTCTCTGGCAGTACCTCAGCTCCCCCCCTTTCTCTTCTCACCATCCCTGGGCTGTCATTGGGGATTTTAATGCAGTGTCCTCTGCAAGTGAAAAGCTTAGTATCCATCCTATCAACTCCCCTGCTTCTTCGGAATTCAATTCCATGTTGGTGTCCTCTGGGTTGATGGACATTGGCTTCTCAGGCAACAAATACACTTGGTCCAATAATAGGCAGGGGAGGTCCTATGTTGCTGCCAGGCTTGATCGATCCTTAACCTATCACGCTTGGTCCCTATCCTTCCCTGATGGTCTTCTCCAGCACTTAGTTAGACAAAACTCTGATCACAGCCCCATTCTTCTTTCCTCTCGCCCTCCAGTTGTAGGTACATCCATCCCCTTTAAGTTTGAGGAAATGTGGATAGGTCACCCCTCCTTCAAAGACCTAGTTAATTCTGCTTGGAACATCCCTGTGGAAGGTAACCCTCAGTTCATTCTCCATCAGAAGTTGAAGTCCCTTAAAATCAAGCTGAAAGCCTGGAATAAGGAAGTTTTTGGAAATCTTAAGAGTAACATCACTGCTGCTGAATCCAACATCCTCCACCTGCAAGATAGCATGGACTCAGACCCCCTGGATTCTACCAAGTCGGCTCTCAACCTTGCCAGATCCACTCTTCAAAATCTGCTTCAAGCTGAAGAAACTCACTGGAAACAGAAATCTAGGATCCTTTGGCTTAAAGAAGGAGACAAAAATACTAAATTCTTCCATATTGCTGCTAAAATCAGAGGCTCTAAGAATAGGATTGACAAAGTCAATTTTCAAGGCAATTCCATTGAAGGTCACACTCAGATTAAAGCTGCAGCAGTGGATTTCCTCTCAAACATTTTCAAGCCTTCTCTAGTGCAGATGGACCCCAAGCTTTTCCAAGTGCCTCTCCAAAGAGTCTCTCCAGCCCAAAATCTCATTTTGCTAGCTGTTCCCTCCAATGAAGAAATCAAAAATGCTGTTTTTAGCCTCAAAAAATCCAGCTCCCCTGGTCCAGAAGGTTTCTCTGGTATCTTCTTCTGTAGCTGCTGGGACACTGTTGGCTTAACAGTTATTGCTGCGGTAAAGAACTTTTTCATGTCCAAAAAGCTTCTCAAGGCCTCTAACTCTTTCTTCATCTCTCTCATCCCTAAAGTCTCAACTCCCTCTACCTTTGGTGACTACCGCCCAATCAGCCTGCTCAACTACTCTTACAAAATTATTTCGAAGATTTTGGCTTCCAGAATGGCTATGGTTCTTCCAGATCTAATTTCGTCTCACCAAGTAGCCTTCAGCAAAGGGAGGAAAATTCAAGACCATACAGCTTTGGCCCATGAGCTTTCTCAAAGCCTTCAAAAGGGTGCCAAAGGAAAAGGAGTTTGCATGAAGCTAGATATATCCAAAGCTTTTGACAAATTGAGTTGGGATTTCTTATTCAAAGCTTTAGACTTCTTTGGTTTCAGTAAGGATTGGGCTTCCCTTATTCGAGAATGTGTGTGCTCTCCGAGAGGTTTTGTTCTCATTAATAGAGAGCCAGCTGGTTTCTTTGCTTTGGGAAGTGGGCTCAGACAGGGTGATCCTCTATCCCCTTATCTTTTCATCTTGGCCGAGGAGATCCTAAGTTTGAATATTGATTTCTTGGTTTCTCAGCAGCTAGTGACCCCGATCTACAGGGTCCCAGCTTCTCCAGCAATTTGCCACCTGCTGTTTGCAGATGACATTCTCCTGTTCTTCCAAGCTCTCCCTAAAAGCATTAAAGCAATAAAAGAAGTTCTGGAAGCTTACCAATTGACAGCAGGCCAACATTTCAATCTAAGAAAAAGTCAAGTCTTCTTTGGAAATAGCAGGCAGTCTTTCAAAAGCAGAGTTTCAAGATCCATTGGCATCTCCCAGGCCTTCTTTCCTGCTAAATATTTGGGTGTTCCTCTCTTCATAGGCAGCCCCAAAGGCCACTACTTTGATTTCTTGAAAGACTCCTTTAGGTAGAGGCTTGCTGGCTGGAAAAAGAACTTACTTTCCTTTGCAGGCAGAGTAACTCTGGTAAAACATGTTCTTCAAAGCCTCCCTATCCACATTCTTCTTGTTCTTCCCATTCCTAGCTCAGTTATTTACTTCTTGGAAAAGTTGATGAGAAACTTTCTCTGGTCTGGGGGTCTTGATCAAGCCAAGAGAAGTCTTATCAATTGGAATTCAGTTTGTCTTCCCAAATCTGAAGGTGGCCTTGGCCTTCGTAGAATCAGAGATATGATCAAAGCTAACTCTGCTAGGCTTGGCTGGGTGGCTATTTCCTCTCATTCCTTGTGGGCTCGTTGGTTCAGATCCAAGTACTTTAAGGGTTTCTCCCCCTGGCATCCCATCTCCCTCTCTTCGGGTTCTTGCATTTGGAGGCTCATCAAAAGAATTTCTCAATTCCTTTTCCATCAAAGCCATTGGATTTTGGGAGATGGTAAAAGCACTAGCTTCTGGCATGACAAATGGCACGGTCCTCTATCCTTGGCGTAGATCTTCCTTGACATTCAATTCCCCTGGAAGGATTCAGTACAAGAAGTTTTCGTCAATCGCCAGAGCCTGCTCAGCCCTTCTCTCCCGCAGCAAGTGGCCTCTGTCATTTCTTCTATCTTTTCCACTTTCTCCTTGGTTGAGGAACCAGATGTTCTCTGTTGGTCTAGCTCCAACTCCACCAATCTATCCTTTGCTGAAGCCTGGGATTCAATTAGAATCAGGCACCCCTTTAGCACTTGGTCCAAGTTTGCCTGGAATAGCCTCCTTAGGCCTACTACCGCTTACTTTGCTTGGAAATTGTTTCATAATAAACTCCCCACCAATGACTGGGCTTAATCCATTGGAGTTCATTTGGCTTCTTGCTATTACCTCTGTGGCTCTCACCAAGAATCTTCCTATTCCTTGTTCCTTCCTTCTCTTTGTTGATGCTCTTTCGTTTCTGCTGTGCCCTCCTCTCCTCTGCTGTCCTTGTTAGCAGCTTATGCAATTCTGGGTGGCTGTGGAGTTTGTTTTCTTGTGGTTTTGGAGGTTTCTTTGTTCTCTTGGGCTTTTTCTCTGTTTTTTTTTTCTTCTTCTGGCCCCTTCTGTTGTTGGGGTGGTTTTTTCTTTTGCCTCCTCCTGTGGCTTCTCTTTGTTCCTTTGGGGGCCTTTGGCCTTTCCCCTTTTCTTAATTCAATTTGCAATTTAGCAAAAAAAAAAAAAAACATACATTGTTCCCATGATATAATAGGATATGGTCAAAAAAGTTCTAAAAAATGTTGACCAAGCAATTGTGGTGATAGTATCTTAGTCTTGATCATGAAATTAAAAAAAAATACTTTAAGGAGGATTAATATATCAAAACCCCAAAATATTATAAAAAGGGGGAAATCCCACAATGATGTTAGAGTAAACAAAAATATAAACTTTGAGATTTTTTTGGAAGAACCTGACCATCAGGGTTGGCCAATTTCCTGTTGAGTTTTGATGATTGCTTGTATAATTGAATTTCCTTCCTAAAGTTTCCTAAGCTTATTTGCATGGGATTCTTCATTTATATTCATGCAGCTTAATAAGCTTGTTTTGGCTATAAACTTGTTAGAGCCCTATATTTCCTTTCGCACTTTTGTGAGATAAAAAGAGGAACAAATCGAGTCTGGTCTGTAGAAATAGGGAGATGTTGTGTCGTCGAATCCACATTTACCACCTATATAAAATCTTATGGAAGCTAAAGGCTTACTTGTTTCTTTTGGAATGAAAAAAAAAGAATGAAGAGATTTTATTTAAGTGGCAAATGTGGATTGGATGTAGAAACAGGAGAACCGGACTTTGACTCGGAAGGAATTGTTCATTCCGTGAATAAAGCTTATCCAATGTAGGATAAAGATAAGAACAGAAAGAGGAAGTTACACTTGTTAGGAAGCTATAACTATTTGAGGATCTTTAAGTGATTGGATTGAGACTTGACCCAATCTTTCGATGAGTTCATCCTGAGATGGGCTACCAATAGCAGCCCATTTTTCTTTCTCTTGATCTCGATTTGCTTAGTGTTTAATCTTCCACTACCCAGGGCATGGTTAATGATCATGGGTGGGCTACAGTTTGTTGTATACGCCATCTTTTATGTTAAGCTTTAATTAGAGTTGAGTTGGCCCACTGCTTTTAGATTAAAAAATAGTACAAAACACCAATACCTTTCCGATCTCTTTTGTGTTTGGACTTCGATCCTGTTTTTAAAAATGATTAACTTATAGTAGGCCTGCTTAGATTGGACTACAGTTTGGCCCACTGCATACTGGTCGCACCTGGTTAACCCAAAAGCATCTATTTTAAACCATGAGGAATAAAATAGTCCATTACTCATAGGGGCAAGATGATCATAGCCATCCAATCTCATATGTTCCTGATGGTTATGATTTAAGAGGAAAGATGGTGCACACTTTTAAAATGTGGGGTTGATTTCACAGTGCAAGAAAGCTTCTTGTGGAGGACGCACAGGGACATTAGCCTGTTCTAGATGCAGTAGATTTGACAAAAAGTTAGGATCCAAGTACCAACATGTTGTCTCGTCTAGACGGAAAACCACTCATTGTTGGAAGAAATAGGAGAATCCCATATGTGTTGGAGACTTGTCCACGACACTATATAGTAAAAACTAGAAAGAGTCACCTTCTCTCATCTAACCTTGGTTCCCAATTCTCATCTTGCTTCTGCTTTCATGACTTTCTTTTACTGGGAAGAATTCCGTATATAGAAAGAGATCAATGCCCTTGTCTTGCTTTTAAAATTTTTTTTTTTTGTTTTCTTGGAATTCCCTTGTCTTGATGAAGAGAAGACAATAGGAAAAAAAAAGGGTCAAGTTGCAGTCTGATATATATAGCTGCACGTCAGCCCATGTGATGTGAGAAGAGGGAAGATAAAGTCAAGGAAGAAGAAGAGATAAGACAATAGAAGAGCCATTGGAGATATCTGCAAGATGGTGCGTTCTAAGATCATTCTCTTTGGAGATTCCATCACTGAAGAATCCTTTGGAGACGGTGGTTGGGGTGCTGCTCTTGCCAACCTTCTCTCGCGCAAGGTATTCTTTTTAATTCTCCTGCCCACACCCTTATTATGAAAAGTGAGGGTTTTCTTGATCTGGCCTGATCATGGATTCTATGGGTGTGTTTTTTTTTTTTTTTTTTTTGTTTTCCTTTGGCTGAATGGAATTCTACGTTTTGTTAATTGGAAAGACTATCAATCAAGATTCCAAGACATGGGTTTGGTGTTTCGCATTCCATTAATTTTTCTATCATCTCACATCACATGATCTGTAGGCGGATGTGGTACTTCGAGGGTACTCTGGATACAATACTAGATGGGCACTTCTGGCAAAGGAGACGGCGTTTGGAACTGGTGGTGCAGAGGAGGGAGCACCAGTGGCAGTGACTGTATTCTTTGGAGCTAACGACGCATGCCTTCCTGATAGGAGCAGCGCCTTCCAACATGTGCCTCTTAATGAGTATAAGCAGAATCTCCACGACATCATCTCCTTTATCAAGGTCTCCCCCCTCTCCCTCTCCCTCTCCCTCTCCCTCTCCCTCTCCAGCCCTCTCTCTCCCTCCCTCTCCAGCCTTCTCTCTCTCTGGCCTAGTCTACTGTGCATGCATAGGGGGTGGGGGTGCGTAGGGCGCTCAGATAAAAGGGTCCTAATGATTTTAAAATCCAAAAGTCTACTTGTCCCGGGACTCATGTCCCGGGACAAGTAGCATTACTCTTTTAAAATACCATGCGTCATGTGAAAATGATCAGCCCCCTTGAGTCCTTTTGTGGGGCCATAATGTAGAAAAAAACTCTTTTGGGGAGGGGGTGCACATGTAAAGAATCCATGTAGTTTTTAACATACATGGTAGATTTTTGGAAGAGCCCTATGTAAAAATTCATAAGATTTTGTCTCCCATGAATTTTTTCCCACCAGCAGTGTATGGACATTAATTCGCTGAAATTCAAAGGGTCCAGTTTATTAACTGGTGCCACCTCTTTAATTGCGTCAGAAGAGCCGTATAATTATATCATGGAACCGTGGGTGCAGGCCTGCTCAGTGGGCCAATTGGTCTCAACATAAGGGGTTCTGATCATTTCTAGATAAGAAAATGGATATAGGAATTATGAGAATTGCCTTCTGGTTTTCACTTTTAAAAGGATTCTTGTCATTCTCAATATGACATCTCCATCATCCACTTGTATCACAATGCCCATTCTGATTCCAAATTGTTGTACTCTTGCATACTCCAGTTTAAACGGGACTGTCCTGTGCGGGTTTGGTAGTGGTTGTCTTTGTTTGGGGTGGGTTTGGATTTCGTTGCTATACCATATCAAAGTTATTAATAAAACTCATGTTGTTCAAGGGGTCATTAAATTATAACGCTATTACCAAAAAAAAAAATTAAAAAACTTGTAACGCATGCGAGAATTAAAAGTAGTGTGCTTTAATCTATACCATATTTATTCTCATGCATTTATATCTTTTAAAGTTTTTAACCTTTTAAATTCGACCTCATCCCAACCAAACAGAATAGATTTCGTATCACACAAACGGGACGGGATGGGTTGGATTTGGATGAAATAAACTTTAGATGGTGCGGGTTTGAGTTTACCGCAGCTTATGCGAAACCCACCCCGATGCTATTGTAGGGACTCAAAATGAATGGGCCGCCATGCCCGGCACAGTTTGGCCTGGTCGCTGGTAAGACACAAGCACTCCCATGTTAGCCAGGCTCATGCTAGTCCAGATACCCATGCCAGTGGTGCACCCAGAATTTTTATTTAGGGTTGCATACCCAAATACGCAATTGAGTTTTTGGAACAAAGGTAGGGTTTTCACATGGGTATTGGGGGATGGGTACATGATTTTTATGTGAATTTTCAAAACAGAACGGCGTTTTCGTGAACTAAGTTCTGAGGGGGGCAATCGCCCCCCCCCCCCCCCACATGGTTGTACCTAGGTCTGCCCCTGACGTGGGCCATCTCACGTCATGGCAGGCCCTATACTAGGCCCGGCCTTACCTGATTCTCCATAGTGAGATTTTTTTTTTTTTTTTTGACTACTCCTTGCTTTAAAAGTCAACTCACTGTTCTGATTTTAATTCATTAAAATTTCCTTAAACCTTTCAAAGATATCCTCTCCTTTCAAAATCTAGGTAAGATGCCTTCTCTTTTCAAAATGTCCCCATTAAATCTCAATGCATGCCCTCATAAATGCTCAAATCTTGAGATCCACCCTTGCTGTTGCATACCCTCATAAAATTAGCCTGTAGGCCTAGCGGTTCAATTTCCTTTGATCAATGCTCCATATAATCATAAACAAGCTGATCAACATCACATTAATTTAATCTAATCGTAAAAGCATTAACCAGTGTCACAGATGTTATCAATTTTGAAAAATTGTGATTTTATAAATGAAATGGTATATTCCTGATAGTACTGCATCATTTTCAAAATGTCCTGGAAAATGAAAATAGGGACATTTACCACAAAAATCCTCTTAAATAGGGTAATCACAGCTGAGGACCTTAAACTTTTATAATGACAGCCAAGGACCTCTAGCCCAAATCATATCTTTTTTTTCCTGTTTTGCCCTTTTTTTGTTGATGTCAACATAACCAGTTTCCTATTCTGTCATGAATAATATTTGTTGACATCAACAAAACATTCGTCGACATCAACATAAAATTGTATTGACATCAACAAAAATGCCTAATTATTACAATCAGTAACCTTGTGAATTTGTTGATGTCGATAGAAGATTTGTCGACATCAACATAAAATTGTATTGACGTCAACAAAAATGCCCAGTTAACAACATGAGTGACACTGTGAATTTGTTGACGTCGACAAAAGATTTGTTGACATCGACAAAAGATTTGTTGACATCAACATAAAATTGTGTTGACGTCAACAAAAATGCCCAGTTAACAACATGAGTGACACTGTGAATTTGTTGACGTCGACAAAAGATTTGTTGACATCGATAAAAGATTTGTTGACATCAACATAAAATTGTGTTGACGTCGACAAAAATGGCCAATTAGCTCAACAAAATTGAGTTTTTCATTGTTTAGAGTTTTGTTGACATCAAGCAATCTCTCTCTCTCAGTGTGATTGAGAAAAAAGGGGTAAAGCGTTGATCTCCTTCTTCTCCCTCCTCTCCTTCCTCTCTTTCATCTATTCTATTGTTACTGATGATTTAGGGGTGAAGAACGTTTTTTTTTTTTTTTTTTTTTTTTTTAGGGTTATGTTGACATCAGCGAACCAAGGGCAAAAACGGAATGAATTATTGGATTTTGCACTGTAGGTCCTTGGCCGTCATTATAAAAATTTAGGGTCCTCGGTTGTAATTACCCTATTTAATGGGATTTTTGAAGTAAATGTCCCATGAAAATATAATGAGAAAATTGCAAGAAAACTAAAATAGAATGGGAAAAAAGGTAGGAAAGCTCTATAAAACTTGTTTAACATTTTTATTATTTGTTTATTATTTTTAATCACTGAAAACTTATTTTATTTTCTATGGCATTTTCTAGATAAGAAAATCCCAAAGTTCAAAACACCCTGTTGTTTGCCCCAGATGATCATTTTTGCACAACAATATTTTGTGACAATGGTATGTGATGTATTCACCCTTTCTTTTTTGTTATAAAATGATATTATTTGTTTGAATCAGAAGCGCTGGCCCACTACTCTTGTAGTCCTTATCACTCCACCTCCTATTGATGAAGATGGCCGGCTCAGGTATCTTTCCTTTTTCATCTCTTATGTATCTGTTTGTAATTTAACATATTTTTATGTGCATCTAGAATATAAATCATACTTGAGATCCAGGGGGTGGTTGGTTAGCAATCCGTCTCTCACTCAACTACTTAGGGTTTGAACACTGAGTTTGCTGCCCTCTTCCGAACTCTTCTCGTGTGCAGTAGTGCAGGGTGGACCGACCGAAGAAATTAAACTTGGGGGATCTATGTAAAAGATATATTGGGAGATGGGGCAATTGTAAGAAAAAAAAAAAATAAATTTCTAGAATTTGAAAGGGATTTTTTTTTTTTTTTTAATTTTAAGCTTCTTTCAAGTACGTGGGTTTAAAATTTTAAGCTTCTTTCAGGTATGTGGGTGGGGGCTTCAAGCCCCATACCTTTATACTTGGGTCCGCTCCTGCTCATGTATGCGGGCTCTTTCTGAGTCCTACCGTCCTTGGCCGAGGTACAAACATTAAAAAAGACATATATCATACTTGAGATCTACTTGCATGATCAGAATTAAGAAGAGAAGCCCGTAAAATTTCTGAAGAACTTTTACCCGTGAAGTCCTTCACAATTTGTATCTCAATTACTATCTTAAACAATGATGGCCTTTGGGTCTTTATTCAAGAAGAGAAACTGGGGCAGAACCAAGGGAGGACAGATGGGGACCATATCCAACACACTCCCTCCAAAACTTTGATTACCCTTTGTAAGATGGGCCCCTTGGCAGATTTTTCTTTTTACATGGAACCCACCTCAAGGAAAAATTAATGTCACTGCCCCTGGAGAAAATTACTGTGATGTAGAAGATCCTAGGCGCCATTTGAACTGATGGGTTCAGCACTTGTCTAATCTCCTGTTCGAATCCTATTGATCAAAGTGCTTTGACCCCATTGCAAGCATGGTTAGCTGTTTTATTGGCAACCATGGCCTAATTCTGCACACTAACCACATCATATACTAATTCATTTGTGTTTCACATCTTTAGACATGGGAATTGCAATGCATAAAAATGCTAAACCTACTCTTCCTAATCCAGACATCCTTATGGAGACAACCATCATGGCCTACCTGAAAGGACCAATGAATTTGCGGGTTCTTACGCAAAGGCCTGCATCTCTGTTGCCGGCGAATGTGGCATTCCTGTAGTGGATCTCTGGTCCAAAATGCAGCAGTTTCCCGGCTGGGAGAAAGCTTTTTTGAGGTATTGAAGAACATTAACAAATGTAATTGTGGTCTGCATTTTTTGCATTAGGGCTACTGCGATGTGAAAAAGGACTCAGATTTATTTGATGTTTTATCACATGTGATTTGCAGTGATGGTTTGCACCTTACTCCAAGTGGGAACAGAATCGTGTTTGAGGAGGTGGTGGATGCTCTTACAAAGGAGGGCATAAGCGTGGATACCTTACCTGTAGATCTCCCACTCTTTTCCCAGATTGACTTTAGTGATCCCCAGACATCTTTCAGGGTTTGATGATGATATGTGGGGTTTATTGCCTGAAGGAATGAGGATATGTCAAGTAGTCTGTCTGCACAAGGGAGCTAGACCTCTTTTGTTGGTTGGTAGTTTGCTTTCTTCATAGCTCATTATATCCTCTAGAGATTGTAATATCTTTTTCTATTTTAAGGTGCAGCTTATCTGTTTCAGGTCCAATGTTTTGAAGTAGGAAAAAGAATAACAAAAGCTACACTCTCTGGTTCAATGATGAGAACTTGCTATGTTTTTAAGGGCACCTTTGCACAATTTCTGTTGAAAAATCTGGGCCCGTTTGGTAATTTTACTTTCAAAATTAAGTGAAATGAAGTGAAGTAACGCATCAAATCAAGAGTGAATAAAATATAAGCGGTTATGATAGTATTTTATTTCTAGTTGTTTCGTGTGGAATCGTTTTGACATTTTTTTTATAGAAAAATAGTCTTTTTGTCTTTTAGTGGATAAAGATGGTTGCTTTTTACTTTTTTTTTTTTTTGAAAAAGATAGTGGGAATTTTGAATTAAAATGCTTTTAATATAACATTTTATCTGAAAAATGGAGACTTTACTGTTTTAATAAAGTGCCAAACAATTCTTAGACCTATGAAATAAGCTTCTTTTAAAGTGGAAAAGAGTGGAGGATCAAGGTGAGATTTACGAGAGCCAAATAGATTAGACACCCTTTGAAAGAATTGAGAGGGAGCCGTGTTCCTAATAATAGGACCCACATCTAAGAATGTGTTGTGCTAGGAAAGAGTATGTGGGCGAGTGTGGACGGTTTGCTGTTGAGATGGGACTTGCTGTTGTCATACTATTCTTTGAGTGTGGACGGTTTGCTAGTTGAGATGGGTGTGCTAGGAATGTATTTTGCTAGTTTTTTAGGATCTCACTTTTGGTGTGACTAATTAACTATGGATATCAGTCTCTCTTTCTTCTACGAGCATGGAAGAATAGTATTATTTATTTCTTAGATTAAGACTTGAATATGTAAGTAGCGTTCGTCAAGGTCACCAAAAGAGAAGGGGAAAAAAAGGATTATGGTCCTTTTTTTTTTTTTTTTTATCATGGAAGGCCAGAGATGAAAGATCTCATCTATTGATAAATGACAATTGCATCAGTATATATGAGAGTATGTTACAGAAGTAGGCAGTGGCAGCTGGATCCAGGATTTTTGGTTTGGGGGCTGAACCCAAAATTCTCAAGTGGGCTTTGGGAATTGATCCTAAGGTTTTCATTTTGAAAGCAGATCCAGGTCCAATGGGGGTGACCGCCCCAAAATACATGAGTGAAGGTCAGTCCTTGGAAGTAGATGGCGTGTCTCAGGATAGCTTTACCACCAGGGGCCTGTTTGTTCACTCTGGCTGGTTTCAAATCCAGGTTATACTGTGTCAGCCTGTCAGACCAGAACTTAAATTTGGGCTATGAAGTCTTCATGGGATAAACGGAAACCTATCCATTGGCTCACTGTGGATTAGTGATACCAAAGAATTTCTGGCGCTGCCCTATAGGGTCATTTGTTTTGCACACGTAAATGATTTATTTCTGTAAATGATACACATGTGGAACTTTACATATGTAAATGATATATAAGTGAAACACATTATAATATTTGTCAAAATTACCATTTTCACATTAGTAAATGGGTATATCTAATGGTTTTAGATGATTTTTTTTTTTATGCTTTTCATAAAATCTTGAAGAATAAAGCTATGAAGTTTTACCTCTTGGCTTCTTAATTTTAACTATATAAAGACATACTTTTTAAAACACAAAGTACATAAAATTAGATCTAACAATTTGGGCATTTTCACAAGTTTCTCAAAATCCATAAAGAATTAAAACAATAAATTTGATATCATAATCGTTTAGTTATATAAAGAAAATGAACGATTTGGGTCATGAATTAAGAGCCCACAGAGATGAGCAAAAAAATGATTTTTGATGGGCCTCATGGGTATCAAAATCAACTTTTTTATTTTATTTTATTGTACCAGCTCCTTTTTTTTTGAAATGGGGCTGTGAAATGGCTCGCTGGGAGGGCTCGCCTTTGTTAAATAGGGCTGTGAAATGGTAAACTAGGAGGCTTGCAGTGAATATTGAGGTGTCAATGTGTGCTTATTTATGCACCATTTTCACACTTGATTTATATAAGTAAATCATTTATGCATACAAACAAAAATGATGATGCATAAATGTTACTCCTGTAAAACACTTACATAAATGAACAAACGACCCCTTAATCTAGAAATTCTAGAGGCATGCCATACATGGTAGTACCCATTAGATCTGTGGTCAGGACGACTCAGTGGCTTATTACAAGTAGCCAGAAAAACAGTAGAAAAGTAGTAGAAAACTACTACTAGTTCCATTACACCTACTAGTGACTGTGACACATCTAATACTCGACTACATGGATGGAGACCTGTTTTATTGTTCCAACTAACAAGAAGTTAGTCCCCCCCATAAACTGCTCGACCAATACTCACTCAACCCTCGTACCAAACAACATCTAGCACAACTCACAGCACCCCTCTTCACAAATATCACATAAGAAACTCACAGTCACTCAAAGAAGTCTATTTCCATAGCTAGGGAGTCGTTGGAGGAACATCATGATGGTGTTGAGGATCCGGTCCACCAGGCACTATCCTATCCCCATCCAGCATTTCCCTCTCACACCGTCTTCTCCCAACCATAAGTCTTCGCCCGCCAACTCCACGTTGCATGGTTGATAACCCAACACATGCATTTGCTTCCAGCATTGCCACATGCCCAGAACAAATGAGCAGTAAGAGTATCAACGCCATCCTCAAAATAGCCATCTCTATCACTTACAAAATTCTTATCTCTCGTTTTGTTTTGCTTAGAAAATGCAAGAAAGGGGAGGGGAGTGTTGGAAGGGATTGAGGGGTGATATATATATAGAAGGTAAGGTGGATAATTGATAGTGGGGGAGCTATAAAACATTGTATTCTACAAATTTTATTAGGGAATGATGGTCGATTTGGCCATACGTCCTTTTTAAGGTTTTAGGAAGAGCTCACGTGCGGACAAGTAGTCCAACGCAGATGGGCTTGTCTTGTCCCCATTATATGACCCTTATGACCAATGCCTTCTCTTGTGCGCGTCCCATTACCTTATCATTATAAGAATAGATCAAATCTGTTGGTGGTCCTCTCCATATCTCAAATCCTTCCATCTTCCATTTATTGCAAAATCTATGAAGAACTAGTGTGAGAGCTGTAAGACAAGGCTCTCTCTCTCTCTCTCTCTCTCTCTCTCTCTGTGTGGGTGTGTGTAAAAAGTCTTTGCGCTTTGCATTCTTGGCTGCATTGGAGTAGTTGACCGTCTAGTCATTTTATTTTGTTTGGTATGGTTGGTCGGTGCTAAAATAACAGCATTGGTGATTCACCTTCTCTACAACTCATAATCATATTCATATTCAAATTCAAACGCAAATCGCCTTTCTTTCGACTCGCCACACACTAAACGTGTCCCCTGGTGGTTTGAGAATGTCCATTTTTCTTGGTGGTCCTTGCTCTTTGTAAAGCATGGATGGATGGGTCTATCCAAATCAAGTCAGCAGCAATCACTCTATGTTTCGATTGGTCCTGTCTCTTCGATGGTCCAACTGAATGAATACTTGTATGTTAGAGGATAATGGCTAATATTGAGATTTTAGGAGCCACTATTTCAATTGCAAAATCGGATTCGCTGGTTTCATGATGTGGGGAAAATTAAGAGAGTGGAGGCTAAGTCTTAGCCTAAATAGTTACAAAGAATCTGAATTTATTAATTATATAAAAAGGTTTTATTTCCATCAACTTACTAGTGGAAAAACTTTCTTTCATCAATTGAATAGAAGAAAGAATGCAGATCATTGGTCTTATAGTGAAAAAACCATGTCAATATTGATGGAAATCATCAGATTATTGATCTAATAATGGCTGGAAGATATGAATCATAAAACAAATGGTGGAATTGCCTACCATCTATCTAGTAGCGCGCTGCAGTGAAAGACCATTGTCTCATATCATTGATCCAACAATAGTATAGATGTAGATCATACTTGATAAAAAAAATTTTTTTTTTTTTTGGGGTTTGGGGTGGGGTAAATCTCAGGTCATTGATTGAATGATGACCAGGTCGATCATTGATTGAACAACAACCAATGAGATGTAGATCATTGATCTATAGATGAAAAGCCTAGAAAATTACATAAAAAAAAAAAAAAAGAAGATGTAAATCATCAATGTAACAATGGAAATTGAAATAGTAAAAAATCTATTTTTTTTATCTTTAGTGAAAAGAAAATGAAATCAGGTAAGATTAATCTCCATAGTGCTTAAGAACTTGGGGAGAAGTCGAATTTTGTTTTCTAGTGCCTTATACTTTAATCCCCTCCTCTTTACTTATTTCATAATTTAACCCATACTTTCCTTTTACTCTCCCTCTCGTCTAACCTAACAGGCAGTATCTCAAAGTGTAATGCCAAAAATATTAGGTCAGGGATTACGAACTGCCTTTTTGTTGTTTCTGTTTTTTACAATACACCAAAAAGCAATCCGGGAGAGAAATGTGATTTGCTGGTTGCGTTCATGTCCATGACTCATTCATTAAAGCGATCATTGTCATTTTGCTCATCGACATCTTACTTTTTACCTATAAAATATGTACCAGAAATCTGGCTTGTTTCGTAATGTGGCAAGAAAGATGAAAAGAGAATTCCTTGATATCTGAAAAGCATTATATAAGTGTCGTTTGAAGGGATGGGGATTTCTCTCGTGATTCCTGAATCAAACTTAAATTTGGCAAGTGCCAAAGGTTCTTGTTTTTGTTCATTTCTGCCGGTGCATTATTGGAACAGCTGGTACAATAATAGAGAAAGCTAATGGCATGAGAAGGTGGAAATGGTCCACGAAAAAAACAAGGACCCTAAAGGGACAAGAATAATGGTCTTGGTGGGGGACATGGAAGGCCACCTCTAGATATCGCAAGTGGTGTTAAGGAAAATGAGGATGATGCAGCGCGTGGAAGGGAGAATAGTTAACGGGCTGATCGACAAACTAAACTCTTAGAAATAGGGAGGTCTAACACTATAGGCAAAGGCACAGGCATGGAACTCGGAGAAAACTCGAGATATTTTATTAATCAACAGTTACTGTCCCTAACGAGTGATTACAATAATTTATATAGACTTGTACTCTAATCTATTCTTAGAAACAATTCTAATTAAAATAAATACTAAATAAAATAAGATAAAGACTTTCTAACTAATCTCATAATTATTCCTAAGATTCAGATAATTCTAAAAATTGAAAAAGTTTGCATGGTCTGAAGATTCTCTTTATGGGCTTTAGTAGTTTTGGGTCCAATGGGTACTTGGTTGACAATGGATCTAGCCTGCATCAGAGGAGCCATCCATCATCCACTAGGCGAGTCCCATATGTCACCTTCCTCACCATTCATCTATAAAGAGAGAAGCTGATGAAATGGGTCAATGTGCATGCACTTGCGAACATGTGAGCCAGATGATGTTTCGTAATGGATGAGGAATTTGAAGATTTGAGGATTTCTCAATCCCCTGGGAATAGGGTTTACATCATTGGGGACTTGTATAGTTGAGGATTCCTTAGGTCATATTTAGTAACCGGTTAGATATCTATAGGAAGTGAAAACTCACACATGTGAGGAGTGCGGGGCCTAATCTTCCAGATGAGAGTAAGGAGTGTTGGGAGACCAAGGTTCTCTAATACCATATTAAAATTGTAACCGCTATCCAATCCTACCAAAAACCTCAATGCATTAGTAGACACATTGGAAATACTTTTCAAAAGTCATCTCTACTTCCAAAGCAGAGTTGTTTATCTTGCTACTTGGGAGTGGATGTAGGCAAACCTTTTGCCGACATCCACTAGTTGACGGAGGGCAGCCCAACTTATTCAAAAGTAATAGGGCAAGATATCATTAATAGACTAAAACCAGGCCAGACAGTGGGCTGGGTCAAGTGCTTTCCCCCATTGTATTGTGATAAACGGAAAGGAACACAAAAATGGAGACACAGCTCAGAGCTGTTTCTCATTGTTCCATGAAATTAAGGTTTTATTCTGAGGAAAGGCAGACCCGGTGCCTTCATTTCTACTGTGATCCGTTTGCTAATCTTGCATGTCCATGTATCAAGAATAAAAGCCCACTAAATAAATAATATGATCCTGATTATTCTTTTTGAAATAACAAGGGTGTGGAAGTTTAAGTGTGTCTGTCTTGAAATTCTAATAACCCACCCAATATCTAAGAGTTGTATAGGGAAGTGAAATTCCAATTTTGGGGACTTTATTGTTACCTTGAAGATAGGGGTGCTCATTTACCGGGCCCAGCCTGTTGTGGGTCTGGCTTGAGCCTTAGATTTCTGTACTAGGGCCGGGCTTGGACTGTAAATTTGGGCCTGATTCATATACAGGCCAGTCTTTGATTCAGGGATAGAGAGCCCAAAACCAGGCCCTGCCCGAATGAGAGACCCCATTTAAGCAAAAATTAGGATTTATGTTGGAATGAAGACTCAAAGCCATGCACTATAGCTCACTGGCACAGATGACAACCGGCTAAGCTACCACTTCCAACAATTATTTTTTTTTTAATGGGTTGGGCTCGGGTTTCGATTTTTTAAAAGGAGAACCTATTATGGCCAGATTGGGGCTAGGGCTGGGCATGGCCATCTCTCTTTAAAATTGGGATGGGCCCAAATATTCTTCCGCACGGCCCATGAACACCCCTACTTGGAAGAATAAAAAGAAATGACTCTGAAAATGTCCTGGTAGTCTATGTAAGACTGTGGTAGTTATTTTGATAAGAAGCAAGCATGCGAGGTCTCGGAGATATTGTCCAAGTGTTTGGAATAGAGAAAGTCCTCTTGTTATTGTAAGGTAACACTTACAGCCCTTCCCCTCAATATATGTAGGGTAAGGCTGGCCAAGCCGAAACCCTTGAAGATCCTGCACTGCTTAGGCCTTATCCTGCTTTCAAGGACCACGATAAGGATCAGAGCCTTAAAATAAGAAGACTATTTTTTTTTTTTTTTACTGAGCATCGAATGTCAATAGAATATTATTTTGTCTAAGCTTTTGCGAAGGGACCACTAATAAAACATTTAGAGAATGGAGGTTGTCTCTAAAAACTTTTTTTATCTGTTAAAGTCATAAGTGCTTTGGTGACGGTGATCCTAGACGTACAACTTAATTTATTTGGTAAGAGAAGGAAAACAATTAAATAATCTATTCTATCTCACAACTTTCATATGAATTTTCTTATACCAAATCATTTTAATTTAATGTTTTTTCATGTTCTCTTTACTTTATACAGCAGGTCTTTATCTTTGAAAAACTCAAACCATATATGTTCATGCACCTTTTATGAATTGGCATTATTTTCAATTCAACATTGATCAGACTATTAATTACCTTTGTCAAATTCCAGTCATAAAACAAATTTACTTAAAAATCACTAGTAGCTTAGGCTTTAAAAAATGGGAGTTATAATTATCTGATTTGGATCACCCCATATCCTCAATGTTCTTGGTACATAAAGGGAAAAAATAAACTGCCTTTATGAATTGGTTGGCATGCCGAATCACTCTACAATGGAAAACGTGTATCCTCATTAACAGGAGCACACTCCCTTTTGCACCAGTGTAAATATACAAAAAAATAATATAAAAATCTTAAATAAGGAGCAACAAAATTAGAAAAAGGGATTGGAAGAAACCATGCAATATTTATTATTTATACATCAAGTATATTACAAAACAAAGATAATTAAATAGAGATGAAATGAACAAAGTATGTATGTCTATGGGTTTTGAGGGCATTTAGTAATGGGTATTGGAGAATAAAATTACCACCATGACCACCCTCAAAGAAGCCAAATGAGGGGATAGAATCCCTCTTCATCCAATAATGAGTGAAGTCTGCAATATCATTGCTAAAAAGTGAAAAATCTCATGCGGCAACATTGTGTAGAGAGAATGGGCCATAAAGAACTTATTAATAGAATCCAAAGGAAGACAAGTCTGAAAGAGAGAAATGTCTTATATGACCTGCATTCTCACTGAAGATCTTGAATTGTCTATAGGCTAGTTGACAAAAGCCCTTTATATTCATCCATGCGACTTCCATTACCATCTCAATTCCTAATTAACTTCTTTTCAATCTAAGAAACAAGATTGCAAATGTATCTCTTCTTTGTTTTGATTCAAACATTTGTCCTTTTGTAGCTTTGTAAGAATGAAGGACCCCAACAGATAAGACCATAGTTAAATAATTTGCAATTCGCTAGATTCACATTGGAGTTCGTACTTCGCAGTTTGACATTTGCTTTGATTTGAAAATTCCATGGGGGCAACGTTTACTTAATTTGAAATTCAAGTTCAAGGAGTTCAGTATAATAATTTGAATGCGCAAGAATAAATGGGTAAAATGATAAATTTAGTATTTAATCAAATCTAATACAAAGGAAGATTTGCTTGAAATGGCCCACCATCAAGTAATTTGGGATCACTAATTATTATACATGTATGGGTTTTATAAATGGGTTCCAATCATGGATGGATAGAGATTACCGCATCTATTCTTATATTTAATGAAGTCAAATATTTGATATTTGACTTCGACAATAATCTCGAAAATTCACACAATTGTAGGAAGAGAAGAGAGTGAAGGAAATTGAAAAGAAATGAAAGAGAGGAAGATTGAGAGAGATAAGACTCCATCAAAACTCATGAGGCTCTAAATTGGAGCCCATCTTTTGAAATCTAACTAGGTAAAGATAATTAATATGGTTTTATCGTTAGATTGACCGGTATAAATTACGTAATTTTTACGTATTATTCTAGTCACGTGCAAGTTTACAAGTGCTTAATCTTATTTTAGGCCCAACTTTTTCTTAGATGGAATTTAGCTAAATCCTATATGTATTTATAAAAGGAGACTCACCTTCATTAGTTTGAATTTCTAATTGGGTACGTCCACAAAACGAGTCTCACAATTTTTTCATGAATAGAAAACATAGCAGTTTCTCATGAACTTGAATGTAGATCACATGGACATGACTTTTGGAATTACAGAAATGCAGAGGGAAGGGGGTGTTGACGTGCTGTACTCTATTCTTCAACAAAATTGTGATGGGAAGACACTTGATGGAAGAGAGGCTCCTGTTCCTACTTTCATTCATGAAGACCATTCACCGTCTCTCTTTCCTTCTTTTCCATCATCAAGAATTGCTTTGAACTAAAGACTTTGGAAAACCCCGAATCCACCAAAACGAATCTGGTATTGTTCGATTTAAACAATATGAGATTTGGCTGTGGATAGACCGAATCAGGTAGCTATGGATAAGCCAGTATGCAATGAGCATAGATGTTTGAGAGACAAAGATTTCGGATTACGTGCATGGGATATATGTCTCAGTAGCTAGGTTTATCTACCTTTACTAATATTAATAAATCATTAAAATGGTTTAGAGACTTTCTTGTTAATTTGCCATTTCCTTTAAGAAAAGAGAAAATTGTTATAGAAAGCTCCCTCGTAAGAATATATGACACTACTTGTGAAAAGAGATAGTTGCATGGATGGTACGAAAATCATATTCTTATTGTTAGCATTTCCTATTTATATTAATCACTTGCCTGTGGGGTTATTTCTTGTATTTTAGGTTAATTGGATTGGTCATCTAGGTTAGCCACACATCTAGGGTTCAAGGGAATTTTTGGTCTCTTGTATTATTGCTTTTTTAGGTTTTAAGAAAGAGAAATTATATATGATGTGATTGTAACCCTAATCTTGAGCGAGAAGTGTGAAAGAAAATAGTTGAGCGTTCTTTCATATAGAGGTAGGCACAATGTCGAACAACATTAATTGTTGTGTTCTTCATGTGATAAACTGCCCGATCACATGATTTGGAAAAAGCCCATAAGGGGACTTAGGACTACAAGCCTTTCTCCGATCAAACTCTCTTCTTGTCAACTTTGAGCCCCCACCAGATCCCGAAGAAGCCCATGAAAGGGCATGGGAACTTTGCGTCTTCTCCAATCAGGCCCTTGAGTCTTCTCCTGGCCTTATTTTGACTTCAAGTTTTCTCCAACTAGGCCCTTGAGTCTTCTCCGAGCCTCATTTTGACTCCAAATTTTCTCCAACCTCTGAACCCCTCCGGCACCGGTGCATTGGCATTGGTGGGTCACACTCTCTTAA
Organism: Umbellularia californica; assembly: GCA_028538565.1. Lineage (NCBI taxonomy): Eukaryota > Viridiplantae > Streptophyta > Magnoliopsida > Laurales > Lauraceae > Umbellularia > Umbellularia californica. The sequence continues at coordinate 52,982,240 of JAPQWN010000009.1, read as the reverse complement.
CTACTTACAATAATACTTTTAATTTTATGTACAACCATCTAACCTCTCTTGACAAGGTAGGATTCTCGATGGACTTAAGTCGGGCTATATGTGCTTGAGCTCAAGTCCTAATTTTATAAATGGGCTGATCTCATTTGTATCTTTAGATATATTATTTCATTTCTATCGTTAGTCATTTAAAAGTTATTTTATATGTGGACTATTTCAATTGACCATCATCAGCCCCCTCAAACAAAAATCCTGAGTCCTCACTACTCACACGTTCATTCCGCTATACCACTACCTTCCCACGTGTCCTCTCAAATGCAATTATTGTTCCTGAAGTTCATAAAGCAACTATGGAAATGCGTATTTTCCATATATAGGTTGCAATTCACAAGACTCTTCATAATGTGAGAGCTTTTTTTGTCTGTGAATTATGTAGCCTTAATGTTTAATAACGAGGATTTTATGAAAGTTCATCATGCCAAATAGAAGAGTGGCTTTCAGGTTTGACTATTTTGTAGAAAATAGGGTTTACTTATTTTTCCAAAATCATACCACCTAAAGCCTCCTATTTAGTGGTACAGGAAAGATAAAGAGGAAGAGGGGAGAAGCCACTCATCACTTTATTGATCAGGTATCTAATGCATCTCAATGAATTCAATTACATAAGAACAAGTAATTCTAATTAGTTAAGGAAACTAAGTCTTCTAAAGATACCTAAAGAATTACATACCAACTCTAGTTAAATCAAAAGGGAATATCCTGAAAAATATTAACCTTGCTACTTGGTAAACTGCATGTCATCAGCCCGGCGGATTCCAACATTGAATCAGGTCAAATGGACACTATTTTTGCCATTTGTGCTATCCAGAAGAATAGTAAAAGCAGTAGAGAATGGTATTATGAAATATAAGTGATTACATATTGAGTAGTCCTTTTACTCACAGACGGATTGTGAATTTTTTTTTTTAAAGTTTATTAATGGTGTCACGAATCACGTTCCTGTAGCCAATCCTAAATAGATCGGATACGGACTCTCTAATAGTACTGCGTCAGCTTTGAAGACGAAATATTCCATGTTTTCCAAAGCTAGCTCTCTCTCTCTCTCTCTCTCTCTCTCTCTCTCTCTCTGAGATCAAGTATAGTTTGCCACCGACCTTTTTGAGTGTATGTTGATTACAACAATTGATATGTGAGCCAACCTTCATGCAGGATGCATATTATTGCATGCATGTCATCCAAGGGAAGACAAACTGTTTAAACTTCAAATCCTTTACTCTTAAAGGTTCATCTCAGATGGCAATGATAATAATCACGTGAAGTTGCTGATGACAGTTGGTCAACATGTATGTATGTTTACTTTGATGTTTAAACTTAAGTATCACACTTCGATTAGAGAGACGACACTGAATACTTTTTCAAACGTTTCCTTCCTGCGGTTCCTCGTTTAAAAGTAACATTATAGTCTATGGCCTTTGGGAAGAAGAAAGAATTTTTCTATATGCCTTTTTTCTTCACATACCTCTCGACTGAATTCATAAAATAATTAACAAAAAACTGATCGATGGACAAATCTCATCTCCCATAAATCAAAATAAGTTCACTAAATAAAAGGGCGTCCATAGAATTTCCAACTTATTTATTCATTTATTTATTTATTACAACAGGTCTTGAACTCACAAAGTAAGGAATGCGGAGTACAAGAAAACATAACTGGAGACATTATCTGTTGGAAAAGTAGAACTCACAAAGCCGGCCAAATCCAATAAAATGAGATAATTTGTTGCATTTGGCAGTGGCGGCGGTGGTGGTGGTGATGATGATTAGGCAATTGATGGAGGCTTAGAATGATGTTGGGGATCTGGTCCCCCAGGACTCGTCCTCATGGGATCCACCTCGCTCGGGGTGGTGTCCATTCCCCATCTCCTCACTCTTGCCTTTAACACCATCCCATCGTCGTAGTTGGCTTCCGATTGGAACAAACCCATTAGTTCCTTTTTGTCTCCAAGCAGTCGAGGTTCTACTCCAAAAAGTAAAGCCGAGATCAAGGCCAAACACATCCATTTCCTCATATTATCCATTCTCTCCTAACTGAAGACGTTGAACTGGTGGTGTAAATCTAATAGAGCCAAGAAGGTTTGAAAGCTTTGAGTATGATGGGTCTGATGGCTTACCTCCCTTTATATAAGATTATACAAGCCTGATACAGACAAGATGGTGGAATGTCTATCTATACTGTGATTGTCCTTATTACATTCATGGCCGTTGGGCTCTCAAGTAACAACGGCCTAGCAAGTTGTTAATGTGAAACCTACCCATTGACGGTTTGTCCTTTGATACTTGATTACTTGTTTATGAGCTTCCATTGCAAGAGCCAAGTCGGATTAGTCAAATACATTTCCTTGGTGACGCTGGAAAGGTATTTGAGATTGGATTAAGGCTAGCTATCCACGCAAGCATTCCCACTCAATCCCCACCATCCCATATATCCCTTTCCATATCTCTTTTTCACACTCCAGTTTTTACTAGTAGGCAATAGTTAGATCTTATCCAACCCTATCCAAAGAAACTTGGACACTCATCGACCTGCTCGTAGGAGCACGAGCACAATATGGGATAAAAGGATCAGGAATTGAGATTAGCAATGACAGATAGTGTGATTAAAGATTCAGCCTTCTAATTTTGATTATCGCTTGTTGATCGGAAATTTGTAAGTAACAATGATCACATAAAGGTCAATTTTATTGGATGGATAGGATCAACCAACCCGAAGTAAAGTACTAGCTATTATGGGATTTCTCAAATTGATGGTCCAGATCAAACTCATGGCTTTCATGATCGATGTGTAACTCTCCACGTTGAGGGCCATACAATTCCTTAATTAGCTGATCATTATCATCAACTTCAAGTTTCAACTGATCATCAGTCAGCATTTCATTTGGCTCCCAAGCATAGCCGGACCTACATATATAGATTTTGGGGCAGGCATGCCCATCCAACCAAAGTCCACTTCCAAAACACACTTGAAAATCATGCGTCCGTTCCCGAAAGTCACATGCAAATCATGGGCCCCCCTAAAAACCCTAATGAGAATTCTGGTTTTATGCCCAAAACCCAACCAGTTTTTTGGATCATCCCCACTTCAATGAAAATCCTAGGCCGCCACTGTCCAAAAGTTTCCCTAAACAGCTACATCACAAAAGTATCAACCCCGACGGAGTCCGGATCCTTTTGTCATACCTATTACACCAACCATGAAATAAATTTCTAAAACACCATTGTGGAGCCCACATAGAGATAATTTGGACCATTCAAGATTAACCTCATCTCATCCTTATAACCTAGATGCTTGAGTTTTTGTTCAATAGGAATGGACTGTGGGACCCTCTCCTTTAACTTTAAACAAAAACCTAAAGGATCTAGATATAAAAGAGATCTTTAGCTGTCTAGATTATCTCTATATGGGCCCAATAATAGAGTTTTAGAAATTTATCATATGTAATAGCTGTGACAAAGGATCCGGACTCCGTCCAATGATGACGAGACAGAATCAAAGTAAGACAGGTCCTGGGTTGAATTGTAAAACTCCACTTGGTTAAAAATCAGAAAAATTAGTGGCTATGGCTTGTAGATAAGCATTGGAAGTAAATTACATGGGAAAGTAAAGTCGGCTTTTCTTTTTTAGCTGGACCTCAAGTTCAGATTGGAAGTTTCTTTGCCGACATCAATACCAATATCTTTTATCATCATCAGCATAAACTTTTGAGGTTTTCCTGATGTGGACTTAAGCTTTATCCACTCTTTGGCCATTTAAGGGATGAAAATGAATTGTAAAGAGGTTGACCATAAGAAAAATTAAAGATGGAACTTAGTTGATGTTAATTATGGAAACCCTAAAATAATATAAAACAATTGTCAACGATACTCATCCTATCAACAGTCGATGCATGCACAGAAAGGTAGCTTTATCCAGTTTTTCTATGAGCTCTCACAACAAAGTCAAAATCTATTGGCAGATCTCAAATAATAGAAAATGCATAATACATTGATGCCATATTCATAATAGCATGAATTTGGGATTTGATATGTGAGGTAATGTATCCATCCATTAAAAAAATCTTCAAATCTCTGGTTTATACTCGCAAAGTTGCAAGAGTAAGAACTTGAAACTGCACCACCACTAGGGCGACGAGATTTATCCGAGGCTCCCTAGGCCCGTAGGGATTATTTTGGCCCAAAGAGCTGGGAAACCCTCCGTTATTAAAAAAAAAAAAAGAAAAAAAAAAGTTGCAATAGTAAGAACCACCAACATTTTTGTTTCTTCCTATTCATTTGGTAGGTCAGAACTTCCAACCTAGACAAACACAGACATTTGCCATTGGATTGAATAAGCACAGATGTCAATTCCAGTTTTGGCTTGAGTTGATCCAACATGGGCTGCGGGGATGCCCTTCCAACATGAGCATTTTTAGGCCGTCTACCACATCACAAGGTTTCTGATAAGTGGAAATGTAATACTGTCGACAAGGCCTATCGACAAGGACTATCACTCCCATACAAAGTTGACTGCACAACCCCTGACTGGGTTTTCCACTCTATGCATGACACGGAGGGGGAAGGGGAGGGGGACCATAAACTTTCCACGCACGCGTGCACACGGTTCATTATCTTTCAACATATATATATATCTGCTCTGGTAAATAACCCCACACCCACCCAAGTTCCTTACCATCAGTGATGCAGAAGTAATGCAAACAGGAATTGATCACCAATTACTTTTGTGGAAAGGAGGTAGGTGCCTCACCACTGAGCTACAAGTAGATTGGAAGCTAAAACTGGATATATGCTTTGCAACTATGTGCAATGAGTGCTTCCGCACAACTTTACCATAAAATGTAAGCTCAAAATGAAAAACACACCACTCATAATGTGCAAAGAAAAGACATAACAATATATTAGAGATACACCAATAGTATATTAGTTTAATCTGACAGAAAGGCACATTAAGGCTTGTATTTCTCTTAATACTTGAGTGTACAAACACACCCTGCTAATGTACATACGAGGCGGAAATACATCCAATCTGAGGCACGAAATGGATAAGGAAATACTTGAAATATGGATCATCCCCGAAGAATATCATTAAGGCCACACCTTTGAAATGCAGAGTAAATCAGGAACCAAATCCTAATTATTTAATTGGAATCAGGTAAAACGCGATTGGAGCATAGAGAATAGCTGGAATACATGGCAGATACCCCGACTGTAAAAGCAATCCAGATTGCACCAAAAGTAGAGCAGCCAAAGGCACTAGTAAATTTCAAGAAAAATGGAAGCTACCAGTCAGAAAGGAGGGGTAACTTAGTCGCACTGCTATATGAACCATTGAGATCATCCATGTTGCTTAGATCATCAATCATTTCTTCATGTGCAATCGCTTCTGTCTCAGAGGCATGAAGTGGAAGGATACGAAGTCGTACATTTGGCTCCTTCCCTATTTTCTCCGACTGAAGCTGATATTTTTTAATAAAATTCATCTGAAAAGATATAATGGAAGATGACCGAGGTAGTAGCTCTACAGGCTTCCCTCTGGGAATTACAATTTGTTCAATGGCTAATCTAGCCTCCTGCAGAATCAAGGGAAACCGAACAAGTTTCAGTCAATAAAAAAATTCTGAAATAAATAACTTATCCACCCACATTAACAAATATGTATATAAGAAAAGAAAATTTCTTGCATTCAAGGCTGTTGATGATTAAAACAAAAGAAGCCCCCTAAAAGATACCGACTCGGCTGCGTTTTAATATATAGATATAGATTACTTTTTGCTCTTTTTTTTTTTTTGGGTCAAGTTTTACTGCCAGTCATCAGTATATTTTGTATTCATGGCACGCAAGAATAAGATCCCAATACACATCCATTCCCTCTTTAGGTTGGCCATTGTCCCAAAAGCATACCGTGGAAGCATCCCAACCATTCAACTGGAGAACATTTGAGAGCTTCCAACTGGATGCTGACTCTTTTTTCAGGGAAGAATTCTCTGATCAATGAATTAGGATCTTTGATCAGTATGAATTTTTAGCTCTGCCTATGATTCATCCATGGCAGTCCACCGAAAAAAGGTTAGATCTCATAAATGCCTGCTGAATGTAAGATGTTGAATCACCGACCAACACCTTACATTTTCTCATAAAAATGACCCAGTTTCACCTCTAATGCATCAAGTTTCTCTGACGATCTGGTGTTCTCTCTGTCTTCGGTCACTGAATCCCTAACCCCATCAGCATGTTCTCTCATAAATGCACGAATGGCCTTTGTGATCTGCAGCAAAGAGCTTGTCTACAAGAATATAAACAACTTTAGTTACTTGGAAAGTGATAATCAAATTGTGTTGAAACTGAAAAAGATGCACATTGCTACCTTTGTCACATAAATGGGTATGTCATGGGATTTGGCCACCACTTGAATTCGTGAGTTCTTCTTGAACTTGGAATGAAGGGCAAGTAATCCATCTGCTTTGCTGATATTATCAGTTAAGCCAATTGTATCATTCATTTTCAGCTCTCTAATTGCTTGCACCACGCTTGTCTCCAGGATCTAGAATAACTGTTCATCCTATAAGTCCCAAAATGGGTACCAAAAAAAAAAAGTCCCAAACTGAAACTCTATAACCATTAGCTATGACGAGACAGAAGTGGTAGAAGGTATCATCTGATTTCAAATATGGGAATGAGGTTCAGATCAACATAATGCCTACTATTACCATCCCACTAATCCATGTGCGACATGCCCAGATTCAAGGAACCATCTTGACAGCTAAATGTAAAATTTCAAAGAGAAATACAATCTTTAAGTAGCATGAGTAGGCCAATGAGTATAGGAAACCTATCTCAAATTCTCAATCTCTCTCTTTGTCGGTTTATCTTGTCTGTATTCATTCGCCACATCAACTGGCTAAGGTATATGTAACTTCCTTTGAGCTTCAATAGAATTGAAATTACTCATCAAAGGAAAATGAGCTCATGGGGGTGCATGTGTGAATATAGAATCGAAGGAAATACAGCTCTTACCCCATATACATATAGATGAACAGAAAGTGCATCTTCTAAAGTACTTTCTAGCATTTCAGCAGCATTAGTGTATTCATCATGGACAAATCTTTCACCATTTATCTCTAAAGCGTCTCTGGGTATGATCTCATGCTGCTTGCTAGAGTTTTCGTCACTGGAAGGATCTCCTTCCACCATAAAAATCTCATTTTCAAAACCCTGGGCATTTAGCTTGCGAACTTCAAAGTTAGGGGATCGACCTATATCCAACACGGAAAAACAACAATATATAAATAGAAAGTCAACACCATGTGAGACAAACTTCTAGAACATAAGAATATAAGAAATACAGGGAGGAAATAAACCTGAAAGGAGAGCATCAACTGTTGCCTCTAAATTACAATGAACGCGTAACTCAGTCTTAGATATGATCTCCACACCACATGTAAACGTCGAAGGTCCCCTGCGCTCTAGCACAGTCTTCTGGACACCCCTGCGGCTAGCTTCTTCATCCCCCAGCGTCACACTCTTAAACACATGCACCAATATAAGTAATCAGAATATGCAGCTCAGCACGATAACGAATTTCTATAACATAATTGAACTTTGAACGAATTTTAAAATTAATGATGATAAATTTATAACAAGACATTATATATATATATATATATATATATATATATATATATATATATGGGAGATGCTCCTATGAGAGCCTCTCACCTTACTATGAGAGATAAAGGTGGGGGTCCTCACATTTAAGTTGTTGCCATTGGATATGGATATGAGGGCCCCCACCTTTATATCTCATAGTAAGGTGAGATATGCTCTCATAGGAGCACCTCCATATATATATATATATATATATTTATATATATGAAAATGGAAAGTTAGCCTACTTCAATTCAAACTATTATATAAACTGTAACAACAAGTGTTTACTATGTTCAGATCATGATTATAATAGAATATTGGCATAACTTAGTCATTTCTTCTCAGTTAACCTCCTGTGAACATCTTCTGTTATTGCTTTATTGAGGGAATTTTCAAGAGAGGTATCAGGATCCTATCTTAAAAGAAATTTTAATAAAAGAAGTGATTCACTCTAGAACCCTACAAATTGCCCTTCGGTCTTCAAAATGCTGTAGATAGGTTCTCCGAAACACACCAAGAGAGTAGAGATGGATACACCATTCCATGGAAAGAGAGATAATCTCATTTGGGGAAAAAAAGGAAAAATTCTGAATTGTTTTTCAATTGATTCGACCATTATGTAGACTCTTGGCTCTGTTGAGATCAAAAGGATTAGAAATCCTATTTCCAATTGTACTCGATCATACCACTTTACATTCTAAAGTAAGAAAAAGAAATTTTTTTTCATTGATTCTATTGGAAAGAGCCTACTAACTAAAACTTCTAACACAACTTGGCCAGCTTGAGTTTGAAATTCTTCTAACAAGAATCTATTGGAAGATGGCTTTGATAGCTTGGGCAATGGGAGATACACACTAGCTACAGCTTAACCACAAATTGCACTAAGAACAAGCACCCACTTTATAAATCTTACACAAATACACTATTACAGTGCTACAAGTTACACACACTTTAAGCCTACACTCATACAAGAAAAAGAGTCACTTACTACACTTTACTCAATGCACTCACTCCACTTCAAGGGACACTCAACACTTCTCACTACACACTACTGTGCACTTCAGTGCTTCACTCTTCACTGGACTTCTGTCTCCCAATTGACTTGAGTTTGCCACTTGACTTGTGTTCATATGAGGCAAGGTCCTCATATATATAGATGTGTAAGGTCGGTGGTGGCATTCTCATGTGGATGGGAGATGGCCACGTGGCTTACTTGTTCACCAATGTTTATGTCAATTTGTGTGAGGCGGTAGAGTTGGTTCTTGTGGATTCTAGACACAGTCCACGTGGCTCACTATCCATCATACATGAAGTCGGTTTTGACTTCTCTAGAATGGGTAAGTCATTCTGGAATGGGTGCTGGACTTTTCTAGAATTCTAAACTACAAGTCACATGGGCTTTCTAGGAAAGTTGAGAATAAGAGAGAGTATTGGAGAGCAAAGATGAAAATAGCGGTAGCAGCGGGCGTAGCGGCCTACCGCCATGCGATTTGGAAAAATCGTCAAAAAAATATAAAAAAATTCTAGAAAATCTAGAATATTGGAAAATGAGAGAAAATGTATTTTTTTTTTGCAAAAGTAACTAAGGTAAGGGGGCGAAGCGGTCCCCTCACTGTATGAGGTCCTGTATCGCTGTATAAATAGAAAATAATAGTAATGATCATTTTTTTCACATATGTTCATGTTGCTTAGTTATGCTAACTTAGAAACTAATGAAAGGCTTATAAAAGAAAAAATTATGTCATGAAGTCAAGACTTAAGAGCACTTAGAGAGAAAAATACATCTACCAAAGGGGGTGTCTAATCGGATGTACTTAGAGAAGAATCATTGAGAAGAACTCTCTATATCGATTGTAATTCAACAAAATCATGTGCTTTTTGGTGTTCTTTTAAACATAAAAGGGTAGAAGAGTTGTGTAGAAATGTTATTTGGAGAGAAGAAAAAAGAAATAAGTCTTATTATGCATTTTAAAAAAAAATTGGAAAGTAGGAATGTTTCTCACCCCGTAGCGGTCGTAGCGGCCCGTAGCGGCCTCATAGCTACAGGTGCGACGGCCAATAAATCGGCTGTAGCGTGGTGGCGGCAGCCGCTACGGCCGATATAGCGTAGCGGCCGCTATTTTCATCCATGTTGGAGAGGACTCTTTCTAGAGACTTGGAGAGTGTGATGTATTAGTGTTTGATAACATTACTCCCCCTCAAACATTAACATTATTAATCTTTTAGATTGCAGCTGTCTTCATGTCAAGCTTTTCTCTTAACCTTGTGAAGGTGTCGGTTGGCAAAGCCTTAGTGAACATGTCTGCCACTTGTTCAGTAGTGTTGCAGTACTCTAGTTTCACAGTCTTCTGCTTTACATGATCTCTTATGAAATGGAACCTGATGTCAATATGTTTATTCCTTCCATGCTGTATAGGATTCTTAGGGAGTTCAATGGCAGACTTGTTATCCACATGTATAGTTGTTGATTCATCTTGTGGGTGATCGAATTCTTCTAGCAGGTTTCTTAGCCATATAGCTTCGCAGACTGTTGCTGACGCTGCTACGTATTTGGCTTCACATGTAGACAGTGCTAAAATACTTTGCTTCTTAGAGACCCACGTGAAAGCCGTCGATCCAAGATAGAAAACATACCCTATAGTGCTCTTTCTTCCATCTTAATCATCTCTCCAGTCAATGTCTGAATATCCATATAACTTTGCTTCGTTGCCATAGCCGTAAAAAAGACCAAGATCCATGGTACCTTTGATGTACCGTAAGATTCTTTTGGCTGTGACCTAGTGCTCTGATACCACTTTGTTGGAAGATGGCTTTGATAGCTTGGGCAATGGGAGATACACACTAGCTACAACTTAACTACAAATTGCACTAAGAACAAAAACCGACTCTATAAATCTTACACAAATACACTATTATAGTGCTTACAAGTTACACACACCTTAAGCCTACACTGTTAACAAGAAAGAGACTCACTCACTACACTTTACTCAATGCACTCACTCCACTTCAAGGGACACTCACTCAACACTTCTCACTACACACTATTGTGCACTTCAGTGCTTCACTCTTCACTGGACTTCTGTCTCTCAATTGACTTGAGTTTGTCACTTGACTTGTGTTCATATGAGGCAAGGTCCTCATATATATATATATATATATATATATATGGGAAGTGCTCCTATGAGAGACACTCTCACCAACTTTATGAGAGATGGGTGGGGGCCCTCACTTCCATATCCACTCTCACCAACTTAAATGCAAGGACCCCCAACTTAAATGTGAGGGCCCCCACCCATCTCTCACCAAGTTGGTGAGAGTGTCTCTCATAGGAGCACTTCCCTATATTATATAGCTGGGAAGCACGGACACCTCTCCGGGACTGTCATGTCCGTGTCCGACACGTGTCGGACACGGACATGCTTGGACACATGTCGGACACGCCAAAAAGAGTATCATATTTTTTTTATATATTTTATATTCCAGATACATTGGGGACACGCTGGGGACACGCTATGGACACGCTGGCTTCTTTTAATTGGAAAAAAATAAAATTAGAGTAAAAAAAAAAAAAAAGAAAAGGGGGTTGTTTGTAAAAAGATATAACTTAAGAGGAAAAGGGGGCTCTTTTAATTCGTCCATCCAGCTCCGGCCCTAAACGACAGAGGAAAAAAAAAAAAACCATTCGTCCGTCCAGCCCTAAACAAAAGAGAAAAAACCTCATTCGTCCGTCCAGCCCTAACAAAAGAAGAAGAAAAAGAAGATATGCTGTGTCGGCATGTTCGTGTCCGTGTATATGATTAGATATGATTAGCTTTATTATTATTAATATTAAATATTAACGTGTCCCCAACGTGTCCGTATCCTACGTTTTTTAGAAATGCCGTGTCGGCGTGTCCGTGTCGTGTCGTGTCCGTGTCTCGAGTTCGTGTCCGTGCTTCTTAGTTATATAGATGTGTAAGGTCGGTGGTGGCATTCTCATGTGGATGGGAAATGGCCCACGTGGCTTACTTGCTCACCAATGTTTATGTCGGTTTGTGTGAGGCGGTAGAGTTGGTTCTTGTGGATTCTAGACACAGCCCACGTGGCTCACTATCCATCATATATGAGGACTTTTCTAGAATTCTAAACTACATGAAGTCACATAGGCTTTCTAAAAAAAGTTGAGAATAAGAGAGAGTATTGGAGAGGACTCTTTCTAGAGACTTGGAGAGTGTGATATATCAGTGTTTGACTAACAGAATCTTGACCCAACTAGGACTTCCCTAACAAATAGGGGCTTCTGAATGAAAGAAATAAGGTTCACCTCTCCCTATTTTTAGCAGCATAATATAACTTGACTAAGCTATAATCTCAACCCATAGACTCTTCGACTTGCTGCAGGCCTAGGACTAGAAGTTCTATTTCCAATAGTATTCAACGATAACTCTTGACATCCTAAATAACTAGAAGACACTTTTTTGACTGGTCCAATTGAAAACAACTTAATAACTAGGACTTTCAAGTTTCAACACAATTTGTATCAATCTTTGATGGCGTCACTTCAGGTGGTTCTTCGGCATACAAGTCATTCTGCTGGATCACTTTAAGGTCGCTCTTAGGCATATGAGTTGTTCTGCCGGATATGCTAGCTAAGCACCTCAAATGATGACATCTGGATCCCAAAAAATCGCGCATTCACACTTCAGTCTTCAAACTGAGGTAGCTAGGTTCTTGGAGTAGCACCAAGAGGGCAGAGATATAGTTTCACCATTCCTAGGAGAGAATGCCTCATTTGAAAAGAGAAAAGGTGACAAGATTTTCAAAAAGCCACAGACCAACAGAATTACAAATCCCATTTCCAATAGTATTTGATCATACCTATTTACATTCTTATACATAAAAAAAAAGAAGACGTGTTCAACTGGTCGTATTGAAAACAACTTGGTAAATAAATGAGCAAGGCTCAGCTCAAATGTAAATGAAGAAGGAGAAACTATCCTGAAAGCCATTTCACATAAATTACCTAACCAATCACAGCAACTGGGAACTGCACAATATTGAGGCCACCAAAGTTTTGTGGTTAAAATTAATGGCAATAGATATGTACACGAAAGTACCAAATAACCCTCATTTACATGATTCCAAGCATAGACTCAAAGATACATGATCCAAAAGGCACATTAATCCAATGATTTTCTTTCAAAACGTGTGCGCGAGCGCCCCCCCCTCCCCCCCCCCCCCCCAGCGTGTGTGCCTGTGCGTGTAAGAGAGAGAGAGAGAGAGAGAGAGAGAGAGAGAGAGCAGACTTCAATAAGTCTCAGATCTAAAACAGTAGATGCAGCTAAAAATAAAAAAATGTACAAACCAAAATGAAGTAATTTGCACACTTTTCCTTACTTGTATCCCTCCAACAAGCATCTCTAAGGAAGGATTCATTATCAGGTTCTCAATTGTTACTCCATGAGCAGTAGCAACAAGCTGGATTCCTCGCTGTGCAATAGTACTGGCAGCCATTGCTTCAAGTTTGGTGCTAATTTCATCAATTACGATTACCTGGGGCATATGATTCTCTACTGCTTCAATCAGGACCTGAATAGTATTAACAATGAATAAGGATCCTACAAACAAAAAGGTCTATCAATGGATTATAAAATAATGTTAATTAGGACCATCATTTTAGTATTAAAGTACATCAGCATGTACTTTAAGGGCAAGTTTGTGCAGGCTCGTTTCCATAGAAATGGAAAGCTATATTCCACATGCCCACTTTTTTGTTGTTCAGTGCAAATGGACTCTCTGTGAAAATTCCCTATTTTTTGTGGGATATTTTGTGAGATAAGAAAACCGTATCCAACCTCCCCCGTCAGATTTATATTTCTGCAGAAGAGGAACCCGGATTTCCTTTTCTGCATAGTTACACAAACAAGCCCTAAATGTCCCCACGGCCCCCACCTAGGTAGTTTAGGGGGGCCATACTCTTTAAATGTCTAAATTTGTTAAGAGAACAAAAGAAGACCTCTTCAAGAACTTAATTGCCAGCAATTTCCAATCGGGAATAAATAAAAAACAGCATTGACATCCAAAAGCAATCATCACACAGACCTTATGCTGCATATCAGAATTGGGAACTTGCAATCTGCGTGCACCACCAATCCCTGGATGAGGAATATCTCCATCACCACCAATCTCATTTGAGGTGTCAACAATCATCACTCGTTTCCCGTAATCATCTGCAAGCATCCGAGCTATTTCCCTGGAAAATTTGGGAAATGATATTATTGATTTGTGGTTAGACTTGTGCCTGTATCTGTTAGCCACTGGCACTTCCCTTATCATTAAAAAACTTTTTATCAAATGCAATTTAATATATATATAATAGTGCCGGTCCCACAAATTGAAGTCGATTATCATTGCTTTTTGCATGATGATCGTCTCCAAAATCAAGATAAATCCAATTAGAACTGGATTTTCTAGTTCCATCATGCAAAAAACAGATATAATCAACTTTTATTTATGAAATCAGCACTATTCCAGCTTAGGATAAGATAAGCTTTAGCTTAGGAGAGCCCTGCTCATATATATATATATATATATATATCAAGAATGATTAACAGAACCCATTCACAGCCATTTCAAATACAAACAAGCATCAATTTTCAGGCCATCATTGAAAGCATTACGAACATGCTACGCCACCAAAATTCAAATATGTTTTCTGAGGTTTGGAAGGAAATGCAGCAATTGAAAAGACATACACTGACAAGGTCTCTCAGACTCTCAGTGAGGCATCCACAGTAGCTCAGCCAGACCAGTTTCCTTTTCAGTTCTATTTTTTTCCTTAACAGAAAGCAAAAGCATGAGAGAGAGAAAGAGATGGTTGTTCTGTTACTTTCTTACATTCTTCTCTCTTTAAAATGATTTACAATTAAAAATGAGTTTCCATTTCACTATCTATTGTTAATGAGGCCCAAACTCACAGGCCCAGTTAGGCCCAGTCATTGTATTTAGTCCAAACTCACATGTACATACTTAATTTGCTAGCTAAACTTTAGGATCTAGATTTGATTAGATATTGTAAATTGGCTGTAATTAGGGCATTCAGCCCCTACATATATGAGACACTATCGTCCCTCAAAGGGAGATCATTCAGCATATCTTTCAGTTTCTTCTCTCACATTGACATGGTATCAGAGCCGGTCAACAACTAGTCAGTTATTTTTCTTCACGATCCAATGATCTTTGGATCCTCCTAGTCATCTTCCAAGATCTGGAAGCCATTCAGAGCTCCTTTCTTCAGCCTGATCAACCCAGATCAGACGTGGCCCACCTGCGATCATCATCACCATATCAGCGAAATCAGCCCATCTTGGTCGATTGGTTCTCTACTTTTTTATGACGAAATTTTCAAGATTTATGGATCATCAGAGGTAGGCCATCTAGCATTTTTTGTGATATTTCTGTTTTATCAAGACGTTTTCATCACAGCCGTCCAATATTGTGGATATTGATCCATTTCGAGTGGGACTTCTTCCCCCAGTTGCGAAAAATCATTGTCTTTCCATCCCCAACCTCTGATCAGATCTCTGATCATCCACTGGGGCCCTCGTGGATATTTTTCACTAAAGTCCAAGGACGTGTGGTTTTTTTTTCTGCTTCCTGTTGCTTGCTGTTTGCTGTGCTGCTGTGTTTCTTCTATTGTTGAAGAAAGTTTAGACTGGCTATCAGATTTTACACCTGATTTGCATTCATTCTCTCTGCCAATCTCTCTGTGGGCCCCACGTGCTCATCCAGACACCTTCAATCACAGATCTTGGCCTGATCAGAGGATTTGTTACTGCGTGCTTAGTTTGTTCATCATTCTGCTGGTTCATCTGAATCGTTGATTACATATGGAGAAATCTGACATCAACTTAATCAAGTTCAATGGCAAAAATTATCCATCTTGGGCTTTTCAATTTGAACTTTACCTTGAAGGTAAGGAATTATGGGGCCATATCTCTGGAACTGATCCAAAACCAACAGAAGATGAGAAGAAAATTGTGTCCTGGAACACTAAAGATGCTAAGATCAAATCTTGGATTCTCGGGTCCATGGAACCACAGTTTTTTATGAATTTGAAACCATACAGAACTGCCAAAGATATGTGGGACTATCTTAAAAAAGTGTATCATAAGGGGAATTCTGCCCAACAGTATCAATTGGAATTTGAAATTGCAAATTATATGCAAGGGACTTCTTCCATTCAAGAATTTTATTCTGGTTTCCAGAATTTATGGACCGAATTAGATGAAATTAAATATGCAAATATCTCTGCACAGGCTTTTCCCGAATTGCAAATAATACTAGCAACTAGTCATCGGGATCAATTTTTTATGAAATTATGGCCTCAGTATGAATCCGTCAGATCTAATCTCATGAGTAGGGTACCTTCTCCATCACTAGATGAGTGTCTCAATGAATTACTGCGGGAGGAATAGAGACAATTGACTCAATCTGGTGTGCTCCAACAAACTCCTCCTGGTGCTATTGATGTTGCCTATAGTGTACCCACTTCCTATCAGCTACCGATCTTACCCGGAACTGTTGCTTATTCTACCAAAGGAAAGCAACCGAGCAGAGATGTTAGTAAAGTGCAGTGCTTCAAGTGTCAGAATTTCGGCCATTATGCAAATCAGTGCAAGCAGAGGATCTGCAATTATTGCAAAGCATCTGGACATTCAATCAATGAATGCCGCAAACGCCCTCAGAACAAAAATCCAAAAGTTTACCAGGCAGTTACTGACTTACTGCTACTTCTGGCACTATTGATTCATCTTTCATATCTACTTCTGCCCCTGCTTCTGCTGCGCCAGTTACCCCTGACATGATCCAACAGATGATTCTCCAGGCCTTTTCCACTCTTGGTATCTCTGGTAAAAATCCCTCTCTCTCTGACTGGTATTTTGATTCTGGTGCCTCCAATCATATGACATCATCATCAAACAATTTCTCCAAAATTAAACCATCTCTGACTGGATTTAGGTCCATGCTGCTAATGGTACCACAATACCAATTACCTCTGTTGGTGATATTTCTTATTCTCTACCCTTACATGATGTTTTCTGTTCACCAACTCTTTCTATAAATTTAATCTCTGTCGGTCAATTAGTTGATGATAACTGCAAAGTTTCTTTTTCCTCCTCTGGTTGTGTGGTGCAGGCTCAGGAGACGGGGAAGGTGATCGCGAAGGGGCCTAAGTGTGGTCGTTTGTTTCCTCTTCACATATTAACACTGAATCCAGATATGTCTGTGTTTGCTTTATCAGTTATCTCTAAGAATAATGTGCAGTTGTGGCACAATAGATTAGGCCATCCCAATTCATTAATTTTGTTATCTTTGTTCAATTCTGGTCATATTAATAAAATGAAGTTTTTATCATCAGATGTTGCTCTTGATTGCACCACTTGTAAGCTGGGAAAGAGTAAAACTTTGCCTTTTCCATTACATGTTTCTTCTGCTACCAAATGTTTTGATTTAGTCCATAGTGATGTTTGGGGTATTGCACCAATTGTTTCTCATTCACAGTATAAGTATTTTGTGACTTTCATTGATGATTATAGCCGTTTTACATGGGTTTATTTTCTACATGCCAAATCTGAAGTCTTTGATGTGTTTAAAAAAATTTTGAATTATGTTCAAAATCAACTTTCAACATGTATTAAAGTTCTTCGTACAGACTCGTGGGGGGGAATATGTGTCTGCACAATTTCAGGCTTTTTTACAAGACAAAGGAATTTTATCCCAACGGACTTGTCCCTACACTCCTCAACAGAATGGTGTTGCAGAACGGAAAAACCGTCATCTTCTAGACATGGTTAGGTGTTTATTATTAGAATCTTCCGTTCCACCTAGATTTTGGGCAGAAGCTTTAACCACTGCAACTCGTATTATCAACCGCCTTCCCTCTCCGAAACTTCAAAACACATCTCCATATTTTCGTCTTTTCCAAAATGAGCCACAATACACAAATTTACACATTTTTGGTTGTGTTTGCTTTGTTCATCTTCCCACACATGAACGTACAAAATTATCCGCACAATCTGTAAAATGTGCCTTCCTTGGTTATGCTTCTCAACAAAAAGGTTTTATTTGTTATGACCCCACCTCCAAGCGTATTCTGACTTCTAGAAACGTTGTCTTCTTTGAACACCAGTACCTATTTCCGTCTTATCCTGATTCATCTCCAGAAATTTCCTTTTATAAAGTACCATCCTTTGATGATGAATGCCTTCCTTCACCTTTGCGATTTCAACCGGACAAGGTGTATGCTCGTTGACAAGGAACAAATGCCACTACTTTGCCTCTTCTGCAAGAACCGGCCACGAATCCTGCTCCAGCATCAAATTCACCTCAACTTGTTATTCGTCGTTCTTCTTGTATCTCTCGCCCACCAAATCGATATGGTTTTTCTCATTCTTCATATTTTGCTACTTTATCATCTATTTCCATTCCTACTTCTTATTCACAAGCAGCAAAGCAAGAATGCTGGAGACAGGCTATGGAAGAAGAACTTAATGCTTTACAGCAGAACCAAACATGGCTTATTGTTAGCAAAGGCATAGACATCAACATGGCAGGCCAGGGCACCCACCTCAAAGAAACTCACTTTATTTCTTGTTTGGAAAGGCATAGACATTTATTGGAGTTAAAAGTTACTCATTCTGTTCAATTTATCCGGCCCCTTCATCCAACATTTTTCAATAGTGTATACATTAAACTAGGTTAGCGTAACTTTAGTTCCAGGGAGAAAATGCACGATTCTTTCTAGTTCCTACTATAAAACTACACCACATAAGTAGAAAAAAGAAACTTGTTACTATGATCTATCACACACAATGCTTTTAACGTTAGGTAAGTATGATTAACAAACCTAATAATTGTAGTCTTTCCAACCCCTGGAGGCCCAATGAGCAATAAAGAACCCCCATCATAAACCAAATCCCTCAGCAAATTAGCACTTCCAGACATAGCACGACCAACACGACAGGTTAAACCAATTATCACACCCTTTCGGTTTCTGATAGCACTAATGCGGTGCAATGTTCGACTGATTCCAGCACGGTTGTCAGTGGCAAAATCACCAACCTGCAATAAAGCTTACAGTTACTGGTAAATGGTAATCGTAAGATTCTGTAATCAGTTAGGGGAATGTTCATGAACTTGCATAGGAGGAAAGCCTTTATTGAGCTTTGAGGACCAGCCAACAATCCCCAAGGAACAATACTGAACATTATTAATATGCAAGCAGCAATGTGGAGCCCATCTGGGACCACCACAAATCAAAGAGCAGAGTGAAGGGAAGGCGTCGCAGTGGATTAGAGAAGGTCTAGTTAGGTGAAGATAGGCATTGGTATATAGTAAATCTCTCAATCACCAGTTCCCTCTGGGCATCTTCATGAACCCAACCTTAACCCTCCCCGAAATAATCAACATCAGTTTACAGCATTTGATGCTATGGACCCTCAAATCAATGTCCATCATCAACTGATCCCTCATCCAAGATTAACTCTTCTTGTCCAACTAATGCAACTGAAAGGTTTAACACGTACATCCTCAGTGACTACATCCTATAAAGATCATTGAATCAAGAGCAAGTAAGTCCCATTTGAAATGCTCATACATAGAACACCTCAAAATGATACCTACAAGAGTCTGAGATTCAATTAATCGACATTCAAAAGCTAAAATTCCACCTCTCCCATCAAATAGAATACAGAATAAAAATAGAGTGAAATAAAATCTAAAGATTGTATTTTCATTTACAAAAAGAACGTGATTGCGATGATTGCAAGCGACAGGTGAGGTAAGGACAGCTTGTTGGCCAAGCTGGCGATGGCTTTCATTGATCTAAGTCAAAACCCAATAATCCTATAGCAATCAAAGAGGGAGAAAACGTAAGAGATAGAATTTCGATCATAACCTGCGCCGTGGCATGTTCGAGATCCTTAAACGTGATGGGAAGATGGGATAGAACAAAATCACCAGTGGGGAATCGAGCCAAGGGCTTCCTGCCCAAATCCATCACAATCTCGATCAAGCGATGAAGCTCCGGATGCTCGCTCACCTTGCGCCGCATCTCTTCTGGCAGGAGCACCAGCAGGCGCCCCAATTCAATCTCAGAATCCTCATCTTCATCTAAAGAATAAGAAGAGGAAGAAGAAGAAGAAGAAGAAGAGGAATCGAAGCAGGGGTTTATTAGATGATGGGGTTTTGAAATTGAAGTGGGGGAATTAGGGTTTGAAGTGAGATTGGAAGTGTTGGGAGTGGAACCAATGAAGGGTGAGGAATGGAGGGAAGCGTGGGTTATTGGTTTGGATGCACGGATGGGATTGATTGTGGGGAATCGATGGAGAGGAGGGAGTAGTCGAAGAAGCATTGGAAAGAGAGAGAAGGCCTCGTAAAGAAGAAGAGACTTGTTCTCAGAGGGAAGAATTGTGGAGGGAAAGCTGTTGGGGTCACTTACTAATCCACTCAAAAGCTTCCTGCGGCTATAAACAAGCCACAGGGACACATACAAGAAGAAAGTATGGCTTGATAGAAGAAACACGCACACCTAAGATGACACAATCCACAAGGTAATAACAACTAACATATTATACCAATGATTCAAATCATAATTTTTAGCTGACCGAACTCTCAACTTTTTTTTTTTTTTTCATGGTGCAAGCCAAGTATATTGGTATCTTGTGAGGAACGAATTTGATAAAAGAATGAACTACAGTAGACAAGGAAAAGTATTCGAACTCTCAACTTTTTTTTCCATAGTGCAAGCCAAGTCGAAGTCAAGTTACCGCCCTACACACGGGAAGAGAAGATCCAGAATCGAACTCTGGTTAGTAAATTGAGAATTAGACTTGATGGTCCGCTTATTCTCAACCCCAATTACTATAACTTGAACCTGACTTTTTAACATGCTGATTTTCATGGGATTAAGTTTTATAAGATAATAAAAAATCAAAACTTGCAGGGCTAGTTTTTTCTTCAGTTTGTCTAAATAAGTCTAAAACAAGTGCATCCAACTTTGATGTATTGTAGATTTGTAGTTCACGTAAATATTCATCATACATGTCCATTTGTGCAAAAGAAAGTTGGTCGTGGATATAAAAGTCCCTCCATTTGGAGGGTGGTGGGAGAAACAGATTCATTACCTTATGGTAAATAGAAGAGAAAGGTCGGTTAGCAATTGGTTCCACATAAAAACTGCCTTCTTTTACATAGGCATCTAAATGAATTTATCTACATGAGGCAACCCCAAATCAAAGGACCAACTTGATCTAAAATAGAGTGGTGGGAGAAACAGATTCATAACATATGGTCAATAGGCGTTGTGATCTCTACAAAGATATCCAAGCTCCAGGACCACTTGGGACAGAGAGGATCCCATGATGCATTAGGGGTTGCAAACATCTGGGGAGAATAAAAGGACAAAAGAATGTTCATCAATCATAGAACTAAAAAGAAGCTATCAAAAGAGTATCTTTTGTGTATAGTTCTGCAACTTGATTAAGGCGGCCCAAACCCAACTTGGTGAGGGCTGGATTTTAGCACAGTCATTTTTCATGATCTGGTTGGCCAATTTATAAATTTCAAGGTCAGTCCATTTATCAAGCTGGCCTTGCTATATGCCATCAAGGACATGACAGTTTCCAGGCTGGACTGACAAGATCAATAAACACAATGGGCCAATGCTTGGCTGGAGGTTTGGATGGTCGACGAGCTGGGCTTGGTAGCAAGTCTCCAATTGGTGCCGGACCAGATGAACTTCTATGTGATCTCCACAACAATATTTCTTGAATCTCTATTGACATGGAACTAGGAGAAATATCAAGTCCAACCAGTCGGATTACCAATGAGGACCAAGCCACCTTGTGGGCCTATTCCAACCACCAGTATGCATTGGTTGGATTATAACTTCTTTTTTTTTTTTTTTATGTATATAAACTTTTGGCATGAAATTGGACTCACATTTTGATAATCAACATAAACATGTAAGGGGCCTCCAAAATGAATGGTTTGCACAATCTGGCCCAACTGTCGAATCAAATGGCTTAGGACATTGTCATTACTATCCAACTACTTTTAGTGACTTCATTGGCCCCAAAATCCGGCTCATTGACGAATGCCAAACTGACCTGCCCTCTAACTTGGCCCTCAAACAGAATAGGAAGTTGGCCTTTCTAATCAAAAGAAAGCTAAGATTAGGTTGGGTTCTCTAAGTGCTTAAAAATTACGGACTTGATTAGATGATTATGAAGCTCTTAATGATGCTGTTAATTTGCTTTGGGTGGATTAGATGCCATGAACCTGAAAGGGAGAAGAGAAACAAAGGTCAGAGCCCCTGGCTGCCGTCAGCCGAAGGCACTCTGATGCCTAAGTTAGTGCAATCACTGAACAAAGGGAGAGTGAGTGAGGAAGAAGGAGGTTCAAGCAAAGAAAGGGATATTGTGTGTCACATCAGAAACTTCCTGAGTGGGGGTAAGTGAGAGCACTGTCCCATCAGATCTTCCCCAATCCTTCTCATTAATGCGGAAGTGATTGACAGGTAGGGATAACCCCTTGCCGAAATCCGGCGGCCACCCTAATCTGCTGGTACGTTTTGCAACGTAGTTGTCCCGTCACATAATGGGGATTAGACGCTCAGCGCTCACCTTAGTCAACTGGACTGAACTGGAGAAAGCGCTAAGGCCGAGTGTGCTCGAAGTCAGGCACTGCTGCCGAGATGCACGAGGCCAAGCCTAGAGGATCATGGTCGGTACTCTTACCGAGACCAACTTTATCTTGGTGTCAGTTGGCACAATTGCCAAGCTGGATAAACGAGATTGAGGCAATCCCTGATTGGTACTTTTACCAAAGTCAGAAGTAACCTTGGTATCAAGAAAACACCCCACACAGGTTCCATAGAGTTTCATAGAAGGGTTCATGAGATAGATCCAATGCATATATAAACAAAGGAAGAGTTGGATAAGTGGGTCGCATATGGTGGATAACATTAAGGTCAGATGTGCACAATATTTGTTTAGTGGGTCTCAAATATTAAGAATTGAATTTACACCAATCTAAATCCTAAAATCATGTATTTTAACACTGTTAACCTTGAGGGCAACAGATCAACGAGTTAGATTGATGAGATTGACTTTAAATCTCATATATGAGCCAGTCTCATTTAGATCTTCCCATCCCCTACTTCATTCTTGTTTGGGGGGGGGGGGGGGAGGGGGGGAGGGGGGGGGCATTGGTTGTCTCGCATGGGATTGTGCAGGACATCACCACAGGAGCACAATATGGGGTCTTCTCCGCCAAGAGACAATCATGAGAGACAGCTTTGTGATGCCCACATGGGACCTTTTTGTACAATTGGGTCTGGATCATGGTCCAGCCACACAATTGTGCAGACTAAAGACACTTCCAGAATCCATCCTGACTTGGTCTCAGACATATCGAGTCCCACTTGGACTCGGACTTAAATTAGTGGACCCCAATAGAACCCATCCACGCCCTAGTAGATGGACCCTCCAACTGTGCAGCCGTACAATAATTTTTAGCCAATCACATGCGCACATGTATGATTTGTTTGGAATGGAATAGAGGAGGTTTGGATGGAAAGGAATGACAAAAGGCCAAACTGATCCCTGCCTTCTAACTTCGCTATCAAATGATAGAAAGAGATAAGAGGGGATTTGGTAAGCACTGACCTCACTGGCTGGTTCACTTTCTACTCCTTCCTCACTTTTACTTGTCCGTTTTTGGCCAATTTCCATTGCTCATAATTATTGACATTCCAACTAACCAGGCTAAAAAGAGCCCCACACAAACAAAAGAGAGACTTAACATCATGTGCAAAGCTCCTAGATATAAGATTTCATGTATGTAAACTACTTTCAACTCCAGTACATGGGTTACAGTTATTTAGTTCTAGTTTTTTTTTCTTTTCTTCTTTTTTTTTTTTGGTAAAGGTAAAGAAGTTATTATAAGAGGGACTACCCTACAGCGTAGGGACCATGAATTAGATAAAGTGAACAATCAGTTATACAAAGATATGACAGTCCAACGCACGCCAACAATGACGCTTGTGCAGGTTGATGCCCCTTTAAAGAAAAAAGATTAAGTCGAAAATGACATGGATGGAAGTGGTAGGGATAGGCATAAAAGGCATTTTTCTTTAGCAAAATTACAATAATTCATGTTGAAAGAATCTGTAAATTCTCCAAAAGTTCTCCCTGCATGGAATTTCTACATCCTCCTCTCCATTGGAGCGTCCAAAAATGGTAAGAAGAATGGAATTTTGATAATTCTAAAGGTTATCCTCGAATGTTTAGGTAGCTGAAATTCTAAACTTTAGCAAAAAATACGTTGCATCCAAAAATTTGGGATAGCTGTCACATCATTGTCTTCGAATTCCTATCACCAAGTAAAGAAACTGGCCTAGAATTCAACATTTCTATAGATTTTAAATAAATTAAACTGGTGAAATGAATTCATGTAGCTCACCCCAATATAATTGGTAAAATGCTTTGATAATTATTATGGTGACTAGAAAGATACAATGATAAAACGGCTAATGAGCCAACTTTTCACAAGATACAAGAGCTATGGGTGGTGGTGACTGTTGGGAAAGTCCAACATCCCACGTCGGCGAAGTAATTGGTTTGACAGGACTTTATATATTTATTTGGACCTTTTCAGCTTAAGTTTTGGGATTGGTACATCATATCCTATATGATATTTCTTTATGTCGCCTAAGTAATGAATTTTCTCTCTCCACCATTAGTCATGAGGTCCTTTGATTCTTTACTAAGGGACAGCCATTTGGTGAACTTACACAGAGAGAGAGAGAGAGAGAGAGAGAGACCATTAGTCATGAGGTCCTTTGATTCTTTACAAAGTGACAGCCATTTGGTGAACTCACACACACACACACAGAGAGAGAGAGAGAGAGAGAGAGAGAGAGAGAGGGCTGTAGTGCATGATAGCGACCATGCTTTGATTATATTCATTGTCATATTTGAAAAAGCAAACCCTAGGCGTGCTTAGATTGCCACATCCGTTCATGTCTTCATCTCATCTGATTTATTCAATCATCCATAGACATCACCCTCAACTCAATTGTCCCAGTTGACATTGTTGGATGGAAAGCCACAAATCATTCTACTTTTAGGCTCCCAAGTACGTCTTCTTTCTCCAAATTACCATCATATCATCTATTGATAGGAATAGTTTTGTTATGTTACAAAGAAAAAAGAACCACAGAAGACCCTACACATCAATCACTAGACAAATGAAATTTATGTTCCCACTTCAAATGGACAAAACTGGGCTCAGTTGCGACATGAGTGAGTGGTATTCAATAGCAAGATATCTCTCTCTCAGAGCCCAAAGATCATCAAACTCTTCTCTTTCTGTGGATCACACTCACATTGGATCACGCGCTGCGACCTTTTACAGCCTTTGATCAGTGTGCTGTTCACATCTCTTTTCAAACGAGATAACTATTTTGTCGTTCAGTAAAGACCAAAAGAAAGTACAGAGAGAGCAGAGAGTAAACTTTAACCGTTCTCCTCATGGATTGCACTCTCTTGATAAGAGAGCAGCATAGACCAATGGCAATGGATCATACACACAGGAGTCATGGTTTGTTAAAGCTTGTGAATGAGAGAAGCCATAATGCCTGCACGTGTGATTTTGTGGTTGTATTATGTAGGAAAGGACAAAATGGAAAGTTGTGATCTCCTACAGGGAGACTTTAGAGTAAACTCTTGAATCCAATGCTGTGAATCTTTCATTCGGACCTTTTATTGCCCTCACTATGTTTGATTTAGTCAAATTTCACTTCAGTTAGAGTGGTCGCTATTCATTGATGAAATATGAAAATATGTGATTTGGTTTTTTTTTTTTTTAATCGTAATCATGTGTTTAGGTGTGATCATGCGACTTCTATCCTAACTTTATTGAACTTGACATTTGTTTCAACTTCCTACCTACCAATAAGATGTTTTATATTAGAAGCTAAGGAATGAATGCAAGCATAAATTGATGTTGATAGGATAAGTAGTCTTCCACAAGATAGATGAATGAAAATAGAAAAGGAGCTTTTCCAAACCCTCTCTCTCTCTCTCTCTCTCTCTCTCTCTCTCTCTCTCTCTATATATATATATATATATATATATATATATATATGAGGGCAAGATACCATTGTCTTTTAGGAATAGTGACAATGACGATAAATTATCTAATGCAAGTTCCTAACTATGTACCTCATTGATGTCGCGTGTGGATTTACGACTTGGGGCTTGTTTGTTTTCTCTGTCAAGTTTCTAGGAATTCTAAGTAATATCTTCCAATAAAAAAGGCTGATATTAAAAAAGTAAAGGTAAAGATCCCCAAATAAGTATCAATTAGTCTCCTTTGGTAGGAGATGACTACCTAGTATAGAATCATCGTAGTAAATACCAATTGAAGTGAAGTAAGGGTTCCATCTACAATTGCACCTTAGAACCCGCTTTACTATTAAAAGTAAAGTAGGATAACGAGCCCTTAACTACATTTAGATTATCAAGTTACACACAGTGACATGATGACCAATACCTTCTTGTGATTTTGCATCAAAATTGCAATGGATCTTCTAGTATATTTTTATCAATTCCCATAAACTCATATTGTTTGTTTCATTTTCTCTAGCTAACCATAAAAGGAATTCTACCTCCTCAAATGAAGATTTGAATATCCAAACTTATGTGCAAATGTATTCATAATGGCAATCTTAATTTTTGTCAGTCTGTCTCATTGGGGCAAACAGATGTATGGTTTCCATGCATTCATGTTGAAAACTAAGTCTCCATGTGTGTGGCAGCGCAGATGGTGGTTGGGATGCACCCTCTATTCACAGTTAAAGTGTCAAGACATCAATTATTAGCTGTTCTTGCTTCCCATTTGGGGTGGAAAAGTGAGAGATAAGCAAACTTCTCAGTTTCCCTTCATTAGACCACCAAGGTAAGTTTCCCATCATTAGACCAACAAAGTTGGGAGAGTGAATGTATTCCAACTGCAACTGGGGTGCAGAAGATGTCCTATCGAGCTTTGAAGGCTGTACCAAATTAAATCCAACTAGGCGAATGGTAAGCACTGTTCACATAAATGTTTGTAAATGTCTTGTGCACCTTCAATTGCGAAGTATGTACTTGGTGATTAGGTGGATGTGATGGTAAAAGAGTGACAGAAAATCAATGTAAGGCCAACTTTTATCAAAGGCAAGACAACAGGGGAGGGGCAGATGTATGATCAAATAACTATTGGGTATTGGCAGAGCTTGATAATTCAGTGTAGTTCAGTTTATTTGTATTGATAAGAAAAGTCTTCGATTTTATGAAGCATTATGGAAATAAGGCCAATCCACCATCAGTTGAAAATGTTTTAGCTCGGGATATTCCAAAACGCCTAGAGAAAGATTGAAGATTACAGACTTTTGATTATATTTTATTCTAGATGTACAACAAGGTATTAGATGTTAGGTAGTTGTTTCTGCAGTTTTCCATCTCACCAATTGGTTTTGGGATTATTGGCTAGCAACTCCGAGATGATATAACAGCCAACAAATCCCGGATTCGAAACCACTTAAGGTTAAAAATTGCAACATGCCGCGTTGTGTGTTTGTGTGGGTGCAACTGTGTAGGGCAAGAAAGCCCCATACTGCATTGTAGTCTTATGCTGGCTTGTGTTTTAGGTTCGGACAGTGTCCCACCTGAGGGGTTGTTAAGTAGTTTATTCAATTTTCCATCGCCAATTGCTTTTGGGATTACTGGCTAGCAACACCGAGATTAGATAAAGACTTGTTGGGAGTTCATCCACTGCACACCGCTGGGCTTGATTTAGTGTGGGCCTCATGACAGTGAGGCCACATAATTTTCCAACACTTCTTACTAATATGAAACTGATCATTCAAATCGTTTATGGGCAACTATGCCTCTTCTACCGGCCTTAGGCCCTTTTGTCGGAATAAAATACATTTAAATTGGATATATAGAAATTCATAGTCAAATGAGCTCCATCAAACGATTATTAAGGAGTTGAGGGGCAAAAGAGAGGTGAGGACCTTAACTTTCCTAGGTATTGAATTACTATGGTGATGGCTAAGTATTCATTTTTCATCTTTCCTTGATTTAAACTTCACCGAAGGAGAGCTTAATTATTTGATGGTCATTTTTGGATATTCACCTTCAAATCTCAATGTTTTTAAATTACATGAAATTGAGCTAAATGGATCTTCTAAGTTTCTTCCACCTTCTAACAATCCTTCATGCCAATCTAAAAGCTTCTAATATTGGGCTTAAATCATGATCAAAGTTTCCCAGACAGGAATCCACGCTAGTTGCCATGTCCCTTCATAGTTTTCTAGTTTTGATATTTTTTTTTTCTCATATGATTTCTTCAGCAATGGGTCCTCACACCGTCTAACTTATGTGTTCATCTTGTAAAGGCAAGCTATATCCATAAGACAGCCAGTAGTGGGGTTCACCCCATGATGTTGTCACAGAACCCTGACAGTAGTAGCTGGTATCACTGAAGAAAGGCCTTGGTTCTCAGATTAAACCTTAAAATTAATTAGTCTACAATGAGCAATGGCAAAAAGTAAGTAGCCCTCTAGAGATCTAGCAACACCTCTATCCAGCTCTTTCATTTCTATCTACACTTGAGGCGCATCAAAGAAAACCAGGGCTTCGCTTCCTGCCAATTGTGCTTAAGAATGTCTTCCATTATAAGGTTGCTCTTGTTGGAAAGTCCTACATCCCGCATCGCCTAAGTAATAGGCTTGACATGTCTTAATATACCTGTATGGGCCTTCCACCTATAAGCTTAAGCTTTTGGGTTGGTATATGGTTTATTACACGGTGTCAGAGCAGGTTCCGATCCCGTTATTCTTGTACAACCCACATGACAGGCCCGTCTATAATATATGTTGGGCCTGCACATAATAGGCTTGACATATCTTAATAAATACCTGTATCAGCTCTCTTCTCAATCCATTTTTAACCGTGATACATTCCTGCACTCCTCGGAACCCTCTAAAAGATGAGTCGATTCCTCATGTTTTTTATTTGCCGAAGTAAGATATTTGTCATGGCTTTCTACATCAATTGTTTCTGATTTAGAATTGACTCTTCCGAGAGAATATAGCATGATTTAAGTCTTAAAACCTCTACAAACCAATTGATCCCACACTAGCTAGGAGGTGGATCTTGTTAAGACAAACCTTGGTAGGAAGCCTACCATCAAGACGACCAAAAGAAGGGTAAAAAGACATTCCTAGAGTAGGGCTCCCTATTGGGGGTGTGGTTAATCCTTTGTTTTCTTGGTTTTTCGTTGGTCTAGTTTACTCTTGTTTAAAAAAATAATAATAATAAAATAAATTCTCATCTCAGCATAATTAAGGTCAAGGGAGATCAAGTTGTACACAGTTATGATGCACGGATGCTTCAAAATGAGCAACATATCGTGTCATATTGTATCCGATACTATTCTTTTTATGTGTTAAAATTATGTTCATGCCGTGTCTATGTTGTGTCCTTGCCGTATCCATGCCTTATCTGGACATCATAGGTACACATGCACTTTGGGTGTACGTTTCTAAAGATCCAAAAGCCATTCAAAATATTGATACGGATCCAAGTTTCAATTTGAGCATCCTTGCTAGATTGGATACTAAGTAGATAAAATGTCATGATAAAGATAAGAGTATTTTGCACAATGGAGGGGCTAGCTATTTTTATTTTCATACCCCAACCTAGGGGGATAGGACCCAAGAGAATGCACACAAGTTCAAAGAGGAAGCCTGCCATGTGGAAAGGAGAGCCGACACAAGTGGGAATAGGAGACCTACAAAGTGGGAAGGATAAACCAAGACAAGTGGAAATAGAAGCATAGATAAAATGGCATGATAAAGATTATAATATTTTGCCTAATGGAGGGCTACCTTTTTTTTATACCCCAGACACCCAAGAGAACCCACACAAGTCGGAAGACGAAGCCCACAGTGTGAAAAAGAGAGCCCACATAAGTGGGAAGAGAAAACTTACAAAGTGAAAAGGATCGCCAACACAAGTGAAAAAAGAAGACAACAAAACGAAAAGAAAAACCATACAAGTGAAAAGAGTGTCATATTGTGCAAGGTCATCCCTGGGCAGCCGGATGACAATGAGGGAGCAAACCCTTGTTGTCAATACAGGGCTACCTTATGTACATAAAAATCATACATTCAAACTGTCAACTCTAGGATTGTAAAAAATTTACTCTAGGTAAAAGCATTTAGAAAAAAAAGCAATCAAATCAAGACTGTCCAATCCAACGGTTAATATTGCCTTGATCAAAGCAAAACTTTATGAAGTGATAGGTGAACCAACAATGTCACAAAACAAAATGACCAAGCTTTCAACTGGCCAACTCACCTGTTTCTAGGTGCATGTCCATTTACTAGTGCAGTAGTGCACAAGAGTCCAGAAGGGGCCATGATAGTTCGTTGGAAAAGGCCCTCCTTTTCTTTAATTTCCTCCCTTTTGTTAGGCATGGTTGAGACTTGAGATCGACCCCAACGTGATCTCATCATGCAAGTGGGCTCGCACACTGCACATGCCTCCCCCTTTCCCTCTTGGCTTCTTCCATCCACTCCCTCACTCTCCTTTCTTCTGTGTGGGTCCCAACAACCGGGCATGCCACTTCCCATTCCAATCCCACCTGGCACAACATATGTCTACCTAGCAAAAGGGTGTCTTGGCGTTAGTTCATGAGAGGAGAGAGTGGGGATTCATATCCTCTGAGGCTTAAATCTAAAGAAATCTTGAGTGGGGATTCATGAAAGGTGTGGTACTACACAATGGAACTCATCTATTGAAATTCAAACCATTCAAAATAAACGTCCTCCACATATGTGGGGTTGTTTTTTTTTTTTTTTTTTAAATCTTACATCAATCCGAACTTCTGATGCAAAATTTGAGGATACCACATATATGTGGAGAGATTTTACATTGAACTATTTGGATTTCAAAAGATAGACCCACTTTGGAGTTCCACTCCTTTAATTCAGGATTTCTATATGTTAAAGCATTCGAGGATCCGAGAAAGGAAAAGCTATGGAAACCAAGTTTTGTGTGGATTGTATTGGAAATGAAATTTTATGAAGGAGAAGTAGATGAATAGATAGATGATAATAACCCAGACCCTCAACTGTGCAGACAGAGAGAGGGGGGCACGGTAGTGGCAGCAGAGGCTAAATAATAGAGCTGCAGCAGCTGGTGGCGCAGAAGCTGCTGCTGGGCTTTGAGAGAGAAAAAGATGGTTGCAGTGCTGAAACGGCGAATAAAGGAAAGCGACTCCACGCACACATTCACACAAAACGCCTCTCTCTTTTTGTCAGAATCATCATCTCTCTCTCACAGCCTTCTCCCATTACAACAAAAGCATATAGATGAGAGAGAAAGAGAGAGACCCATCTCCCACAAGGCCACATATAACAAGAGAAACAAGATTAACATTTAAAAGTCTTATTTCTTACTTTGTGAATTGTGTCACATATTCAGTAGATTCGATGTTTTTTTTGAGGAATTAGAGAAGAAGAGAGGATTAGACAGGGAAGTGTCGGGAGTTGGGACTTGAGATGTAACCCCAAAGAGGAAACCAATTCCCGAATTTTGAGAGTAGCTAGAGATGTAATTTGATGGTCTTTCATAGACCACTGTATTGGAAACCAAATGAGATGAGATTCTACTTCACATGCATTATTTAATTTCTTGTGGTATAGCAATTGAGGGGCTGCAGGACCTGTAATACTCATACATGCGAGGTAATTGGAAGTCACATATGAAAGGAGACACAATTCAAATATGTAAGGTGATGGAAACTTAAAAGGAAAATTTTCCTCACATTCTAACAAAATTCACTTCTTTGAAATTCCACTTCAAAGTTCAAATAGCACTTTTTATATTGTTTCGTTTTAGTTAAAATGGAAAGTGGGAATGGATTTATGTGCATCCACAACCACCTTCCTTAATCTTGTAGGCACAATGGCACTTCAGGGACACTACTTGTGACGAATTTATTAGACTACTCTAAGAAGGCTACTCTAAAATATGCATGAAGAAGCTATGGCTACTCTGTAATAAGCATAGAGTGTACAATGAGAAAATCAAATAAATTAGACTTAGATGCTGTGTGTGTGGATTCAAGGGTGATCCTGCATGGGAAGAAACGGTGCAGTTATGCTTTGATGCTTTGAGACCAGATGAATGGGGGCACCTTAGAAATATGGGGGTATATATTCTCTTGAGTCGAGAAAAGTGTTCTCGTTGTAATTTTTTTTTTCCTAAAGCTATTGTAGAATAATTAGGAGATGAATTTTTATTTTTTTTTACCCCAGCTAAGGAGGCTGGGACCTAAAAGAGAGTCCACATATATACAGAAAGGTAGCCCATTCAAGTGGGAACGAGGCCCGCAAAAGTGGAGTCATTCTTAGCAAATGACTTTATAGTGATGTAAGGAAGGCATAAGCTACATTTAGGGGTGATGTATGCCCGCTCCCTAGGAATGCATAAGCCAAATTGAGGGGCGATGTATCCCCCCCCCCCCAAAAAAAAAAAACATCCTGGGTCCGGGACTAGTTGGAGTAACAAAAAAAAAAAAATGATGATATTAGCTTCCAATCCAAGCATCAAACTCTTTTAAAATATGTCTTTCAAAAGGCCCCCTTGAGTTCCACGCCTCAGATAGCAACTTTGGGAGAAAGGAAAAATCAATCATTTTGGGGGTGAAATTTTAGGGTTTAGTCAAACTAATTATTGTTTTGTGGCTTTCAATTTTCTTAATTTAAGTCAAATTTCCATTCATATATTACATAGAACTTGGAAGCATCACTTATGAGGTTTGGAGCTATTTGGCATAATAATTATTTTTAATAAGTGAGTCGTTCGGTAAGTCTACTTTGTGGATCTATTTAACTAAAAATTAATCTAATATGATGTTTAAATACTTTAACCTATTTGGAAAACTTTATTTGAATATTTAATTGAATTGGTTTTAAGACCTTTTCCCCTTCCTTTTCTTTTCAATAAGGAAAGAAAATGTAATCTTTTCATGCAAACATGAATATCTAAAATAATCAGACGGCCTTTTTTTAGGTTTGCATGAATATTTAACTATATCACAAGTTTGCATGTACTACTAAATGATAATTTATACTATGTGACAAGTTAATGGCCCAATTGAAGTCAACCTTTATTAAAAATGCTAATATTTGTTACTTTTGAAGGGATGGAAATTTCTTCCCTTCGTTTTATACACCTGTTGTGAAAAAGACATAAGAAATGATATACTATCTTGATATATATATATATATATATATATTGGTAAAGATATCTTCATATAGTTGATAGCATGACAGCCTTTTAAAGTCATTTTTGGGATAATTTGGCAGGAGATAATATCAAGATACCTTTAAATTTGTGGTTTTCATATTGATAATTATAAAAGAATAACATTGAAATGATATAAAATTCTTATAACTAAAAAAAATGGAATGATGAAATTAAGAATGTATGGTATTCTTCCAAATATATATCATCTTTAGCCTTTAATGCGTTGCTATCACAAGATTGCCGTGATAATCTCGAGATAAATTCATTTCTGACTATAAAGATTTATTTTATCTTAACAATATTGTGATAAAATATAAAGAACATATCATGATATTATCACATTAGATTCAAACATATCTGAGATTATATTCGTTCCAGTAGTAGTAAGGCAATTGGTTGCAATTATCATTCCTTACTGTAAAAATCGTGTTAGTTAATAGGCAATGCTTTTCAGTGCAACGGCATTAACCCTAAAGAATTGCACAATTTTAATGTAACCCACTTGGATGCATGACAACTAAGAGAGAGACGACACAATGAAAAGGCCGCTCATATAATCCCCCAGCCCCCACCCTCCCACAAAAAAAATTTACAAAATTAGAATTAGTGCTAATTCACAATCATGTATCTTTGTATAGCCACACATTGATGGTGCATCGTATTACTCTGATTTTTATTTTTATTTTTTGCATTAGAATACATAGGGTAGTTAAAAATGAATATTAAAGGTATAAAACCAAAAAACGAACATCAAATAACATTTTATTTTAAAAAATAGAATAAAAAAGATGTTATTTGATGTTCATTTTTGAAAACTCACCGTTCAATTTTATTTTTTAATTAATTACTATGTATTTAATTTCTATATATTTTAATGCCCTAAAATAAGGACTTATATATGCTCATTTGATATCCAAAAGCCTGGAGACATTAGGTCAGTCAGCTGGCCAACTGCATATGGAATATATCCTTATAGTTGGTCAGTTCTTGCAAGTGTGGCCCACCAGATTCGACACTTCTTTTATTATTTTCAATAATTTGCTGAAACACTTCAATTCGGTGGGTCTGCCTAGCAATACTACAGCTGGTGATATCGTCCTTGTGTGACCCACCTATTGAGTGCCCTTACTGATGCTGCTGTCTTCAAGCGTGCTGCATTAGCAAGTGGTGGCATACAGTGCCATTTTGGTAAGCTGCACAGTGGAGAGTATGTATAGATGGTGAGCAACAACCATATAAGTGCTTTTACTTTTTCTCCTTTCTCCTTTCTGTTTTCACCTTTTTATTTTGAACATTGGGATCCCCCATATAGTAAGCAGCATAATCTCAGCTTTTGGGATCCAACTAATTACTAAAAATGCTTTAGAAGTTGGGTTCATTTCATGTAACAATCTGCATAGACTAAAATAAGATATGAGATATTTTATGGCGGTATAATTGTCCTTAAATTTGACATTTGCTTCATAACAGGTCAACTTTATATATTTCTCACAAAGCTATTCGTACAAAAATAGTATGATATCGGATGGCCCTGGGATATTGCACAGGGCGATACGTGAGATATCGCATTGTCCTAAGACATCACGTAGTTCGATATGTACGATATTGCATGACTCTAGGATATTGCATAAACAATTTTGTAGAAAATATTTAAACTTAGACAATTCATAGGTGAATATCAAATTTAAGAACCGTTGTACGGGCAATATCCCTAATTAAATATATGGTAGCATCCAGTGCACCTATTTGGGCCGACTCCAAAAACACAGATATGAATTAGAACGACACTTCTCATTGTGATATTGTCACTTCTCATTCTTAAATTCCAATCCCCTTTAAGCATTTGAATGCTCCAACTAAGTGAAGGATTTAAGAATTTCACACAGAGGATAACTTTTGGAGAATTTACAAATCATCCTTATATGAATTGTTTGAATTTTTATTTAAAAAACAAGCCCCCTTAAAAGGTCCAATTTATAGTGTCTATCCAACAGCCTGCTTGTGAAAAAGAGAACCATCCTTTTCCAAGGAAAACTATTTTTAGGGTTTCAAAGTCGTATAAATCTTAACCATTGAGATAGAGTACAATGGGATAGAGTACAATGGGTGCCAACTTTTGTATAATCAATTGGATAGCGTAAAGAA
Source organism: Umbellularia californica (assembly GCA_028538565.1). Lineage (NCBI taxonomy): Eukaryota > Viridiplantae > Streptophyta > Magnoliopsida > Laurales > Lauraceae > Umbellularia > Umbellularia californica. Next base: position 52,946,994 of record JAPQWN010000009.1, on the reverse strand, counting down.
AACTTGGATAAACATTGAATTTATGCTAGAGCTAATTGATAGTGGAAAGAAAAGTGTGAATTTTTTAGATTGTTCATTCATGGGCACAAACAGGCATCACATAATTACAATTTTCAAGAATTCTAAGTTAATATTTCTTGGGATTTTCTTAAAAAATTTAAGCTTGAATTCATAATCTATAATACAATAAAGATCTTTTAAAATTATTGATACAGTACTTCGTATAAGATGTTAATTTCTTCTTTTACATAAATGCCCTTAGTCACAATATCGCGAGCGCAATCCCAATTTTCTTTTCTCTTCTTTTCGTACTTGCAACACTTAATCGACTCAAGAGGGAAAGTGAGCATAGCCGTGGATAACATCCACCATTAACAACATTAAAAAGATGCAACCCATCACAAACCCAACAGCTGAACCCATTATCCAAACTTTAAACCCTCAAATTGATGTGTGCTCGCACTGCACCCTCTAAGCTCTGCTGACCACGCGTCCTGAGAGATAGCTCCATGAAGATGGCGATCACGTAGAGGAAGTTAATGTTGTCTCGGCAGCCAAGGGTGATCAGGTGTGTAAGTGCTTAAATATTTACGGACTTGTTTAGGTGAATCTAGAGCTTTTTAGAAAAGATTGAATGGATGCCTGGAACCTGAAAAGGAAAGAGAAGCAAAAGTCAGAGACCCTGGCTGCACTCAGCCAAAGGCACTTTGATGCTTAAGTCAGTTCAACAACCAAACAAAGAGAGAAAGGGAGAGTTTGGAGTATGTGAGCATGATTGTGTATGCGTGAGATTGCATATGCGTAAGGTTGCATACCTCGGACCATACTGATAGTTGGAGATACAGTCCCATCGAACCATACTCTAAATCCGTGGAGGTAGTTAGAGGGAGGCTCCCATCGGACCATGCCCTGATGTGGATCCCACTCTTCCAGGGATTATTGACGTAACTATCGGATAAAGGCAACTCATTGTCCTTATCCAGCGTTTGTCTGTCACCACGTTCCGCAACGTGATTGAACCTTTGTAGGAACGCAGTTGTAATTGACTGAGAGTCGATACTCATCTCGGTTAACCGAACCGAGAAGAATATGATGCCGAGATCAGGCATGAACGCACTCTGGCACTATTGCCGAGGTGCAAGGCACCATTGCCGAGATGTAGAGACCGAGATCAAGACGTGCTTAGCTGGTATACTTACCGAAACTAAGTTAATCTTGGTATTAAGAGAATATCCCACACAAGGTGCATCATGGATGCTCATTGTTGAAATATGTTGTCGAAGTTAGTGTGGTTGTATGGCTTCTTTGGGTACAACAAAAGGGAGATAAGAGAGAAAGAGAGGTTTTCATCTTCTAATCCTTATGGTCATCTTTGGATCTCAGCTTTGGTGTTTCTCGACTTCTAATCTTGGCTTTAGAGGAAGGGGGTGAGGATATCAGGACTAGATGTTAGATTAAGAATATTTTTGTTAAAAAAAAACTAACATTATATACAAAGCACTGTCCGCTTTGGTGTCTCCGTAATTTTTAAAAATTTTCACTATCTCGTGAATTACGAGTTTCGATTTTTTTCATCAAAATTCCTATTTTATTTGATAGCATGTAGGTCAGGATCACTTGCTATGTTGCCATGCACATGACTAACATCAACACCAGCACAAGCAGCACCAGCATTTTTCTTGTTCAATCGAGACAAGATACTATGGACATGGAAATCTCCTCTATTTCTACCAAGAGAAGACAGACACTGTCAATTTCCAAAGGACGTCCCGTCGTTTTCCCCACAATAACTAATCAACTTAGGGTCACCACCCCAACCCACCCCCATTGCTTGCTCCACAAAAATACCACTCTGCCCCTGCCCAAATTTCCAATGCTACCCTTTCTTTCCATGAGGTAAATGATGCTAATGAAGAGTCATTGCCCATGTATTCCCCCAACTTGAAAGAGAAGTAAGTCAACCCCTTGGAACCCTTTGAATCCCATTCCATTTCATTTAACCCTCATTGTAAGAAGTATTAAAGTATTCTTAACTACTCATACACGAGGGGCAATAGAGAAGGAGAGATGAGTTAATTATGGGAGAGGAAGGAGAAAGCTGATGTCTTTTCTTTTGGAAAAGCAATATAGAAACGAAAAAAAGACCAAAAGAAGTCATGCAATGTAAAGAGTCACAATCAAGATATAGAAAGCAAGCTAGTGTAATGTAAAAGAGAGAGTCAATTAAGATATAGAAAGCATGCTAGTGTAATGTGAAAGAGACGAGAGGAAGAGATTTTTTTTTTTTGCTATGGGAGAGTTTCCAATCCTTTGGTTGGACTAATTCCTCCGTGTCAGAATAAAGGTAGCACTGGTGGACTCAATAATCAATTTTTGAAAAAAGAAGAATTGAGAGTCTATATCAAGACTTCAAATTTTGAAATAGAAAGGAACTGAGATCCTAACCGCTCGTCGAACCTCTTTCGGGATTAAGAGAAGAAGAGTGGAAGAGATGAATATGAAATAACATAGGAGAGGTAAAAAGGATCTAAGCGATCTAACATCGGGAGCAGAAACTAAGCAGCCAAGGTCGGCATAAAAAGACATAAAAACAAGAATCGCTGAGAGGGATATTTGTATGGTAAAAACTTTCCTCTCTCAAGTCTCAGCCCCTCCAAGCAGAGCCTTGTGTTTGTTTGGGCGGCAGCAGCTGCTGCTGCACTCATCGCCCATAGAGAGAGAGAGAGAGCGCTTTAATCTCCCTCTTCTGAGTCTCTGACACCCAATCTGTCACCCCCCAGTAGAAGCATCCAGCCACTCCTTTTTATTTCAACACAAATCTCCTTCTCATCTCTCTCTCTCTCTCTCTCTCCATCTAATGTTTCTCTAACAAGAGTTTCTTTTTAATTTAATCTCTTTGAGTTTGAGGAGAGGACCCCTTTTTGGGTCTGTAGCTAGACAGCTAGAGAGCCTTTTGGTTGGCTTGTTCAAGTGGGTCCCTATTGCTTGTTTGCAGTACTGCAGACCGAAGAGAGTACAGTGAGAGGAGAGCATGTTCTCTACCTTCCTCTTTATTTTATTGGGATTGGTATTATTTTATCTCCTTCTCTTTTGTTTCTCATTCTAATCTAATTTTATTATTATGGAAGAGTGAAGAGCGAATGGGTTAGAGAAGAAGAGGTAGTGGAGGTGTGTAACTTTCGTGCATCTGGCTCTCCCATCATCTATCTGGGTGCATGGTATTGGTAATGGAATTTGGGGACTTGGATGGCAAGGCCTTTTGCAAGAGCCACCAACATCAGGTATTACAGTGGAAGCAGCAGCAGCAACAGGAGGGGAAGAAGAGGGAAGAAACCCTGTAAGAAAAAGAGCAAGAAATCAAAAACTGGAAGAGGAAAACAGGAGGAGGGTGACTCTGGATCCTCTGAAGAGGACTCAACATCATCACCAAGAACAATTCAAAGAAGAAGAAGAAGGATTCCAATCATTTCATGGGCAGGAAGAGCAAGCTGTAGAAACCCAGCACAGAAACCAGCAAACACCCAAGAAAAGATCTTACCTTTCTTCCCCATCTGCACCATCCGAACATGCACAGCTCGCAGAGAGGATGGGGGAGAGTCACCACCAACACCATTATCGCCACCAGCAGCAGCAGCAGCATCAGCTCTACCACCAGCAGCAGTCGTCTTCGTCGTCGAGGATGGCCGTGAGGGGCGGTGGGGGAGGAGAGATCGTGGAGGTTCAAGGCGGCCACATTGTCCGGTCGACGGGAAGGAAGGACCGGCACAGCAAGGTGTGCACGGCGAAGGGGCCGAGAGACCGGAGGGTCCGCCTCTCCGCCCACACCGCCATCAAGTTCTACGACGTGCAGGACCGCCTCGGCTACGACCGCCCCAGCAAGGCCGTCGACTGGCTCATCAAGAACTCCAGGCCCGCCATTGACGAACTCGAAGAGCTCCCTCCGTGGCAGCCTACTGCCACTTCAAATCCTCCCCACGACCACGCGTTCGATCAAAATCCTGAACCAGAGAGCAACCCAAATCAGCAGCAGATGAACAGAGGAGATGCTGGGAAGAACCCTGTTGAAGCTTCTGAGCAGGCTGTTTCGATTTCGGTTGCGCCATTTGGGTTTCAGCATCTGAGCAATCCAAGCTTTCTTCCGCCTTCTTTAGATTCGGATGTGATTGCAGACACTATCAAGTCCTTCTTCCCCATGGCTGCTGCTGCTTCTGCTGGTGCTTCTGCATCAACTTCCATCCATTTCCAGAACTACCCACCTGACCTTCTCTCCAGAACCAGCAGCCAAAGCCAGGATCTTCGCCTTTCTCTGCAATCCTTCCAAGACCCAATGCTCCTCCAACACCAACACCAGCACCACCCAATGCATTCCGGCGAACAAGCACTTTTTTCCGGTGCAGCTCCAATGGCTTTTGACGCTGGCTCCAGCAGCTGGCCGGAACAGCAGCTGCAACAGAGAATGGTTGTCTGGAATGCGGCGGAGAGCGGTGGAGAAGGAGCAGGAGGAGGAGGAGGCTATTTCTTCGCTTCGCCTTCGCCGATGCCGCTGCTCGGGCAAAATCCGTATTTTTCACAGAGGGGACCCCTTCAGTCCAGTAACTCACCTTCCGTTCGTGCTTGGGCGGAGCAGCAGCCGCTGCTGCCGCCGCAGATATCCGCGGAGCATCATCCGGCTCCGACCCACCACCACTATCCATCGGCATCTTCCATCTCTGCCATTGGATTTGCATCTGGTGGATTATCGGGCTTCCGCATCCCGGCACGGATTCAGGGTGAGGAGGAGCAGGACGCCGACGCCAACAAACCGTCTTCAGCGTCCTCTGCTCGTCGCCATTGATGAACAGACCGAAATCCTTACTCTCCCAGGTATAATTTCCAATACCCACTTGCCAAAACCATAGATTCTCCACGATCCATTGCTTTTTTCTTCATGATCTTTTCTCTTTTCCTTCTTTTCATCAGGACTCTGTCACCACAGAGGAGAGGATGCTGCTCTTTTACACATTAGATTGAATAACAAGAGGAAGAAGAAGAAAAAGGAGGAGCGATTTCGGTTTCTGATTTCAATGGTGTTCTACCTTGGAAGTAAATCTGTATAACCAGGTTTTTCCTTCCTTGGTTTTCCTTTTTATCAGCTGTTTTACATTTCCCCTGTTTGGATGGCCTCTTTGAGCTCCTGTTTGTTTGGTTAGTTTGCTTGTCTTTCTGTTGTTAGACTGTGATGTTTTGACATTGCATTTAGTGTACTGTTGAAAGGGGGAAATGGCATGTTATTTTGTGTTAGTACTTAGCAGCCTTATGCATTTAGCAGTTGGAGATACTGATCAGAACTCAGACTCCTCTGCTTTCATTAGATATCTCTTAATGGTAGTAGACTTTTGTTTTAATTGCTGTTGCTTTCTATTTGAGATTGAACTAGATGTTGTTTGGTGCTGAAAATAAGAGAAAGATGATGCATTTTCTCTCATTAGAAATGGTCTTGTTTCTTGGGGAATGCATCTAAATTGCAATGTCCGCTTGAAGGGGGCCATGCTAGTTTCCATGGAATTGTTGCTGCTTGCATTTTACCTCAAGGCCCAAACGGCGAGTATCTGATATTTACAGCTCGATAGGTCATATTTAAAAATTCCTTGTGAAGGGCGCAGGACAAGTCCTTGTCCCCGAGCAGCAGTAGCATGCAATCATGTGGTGTTCTTTTTAATTTATTTGGCGAACCCATGTTGCTTTCCACATAATAGAATATGATATGCAGGAATTTAGATTAGAATAGAATGGGGTAATTTGTAAGATTTGTCTCTTTAGTACTGCTCATATGATGATATGCTTTCACTGTTCAATCGTTCATGGTTACTTACCTGAACGATTTCCAGATTTGGTCAGCTATGATGCCCAGTTACTTTAAAATAAGCAACATATAATGTCGAATTGCATATGATACCAAACCTTTTATGTGTAAAATTTGTCATCTATGTCCATGGTATGCCCCTGCCATATTATGATATCTAGGCAACATAGTTGGTCAGTACTCAGTTGGGCTGAATCTTGTTTTGATGATTTTGTTGAGGAGGTTTAGCGAAAGCAAAAAATTTCTCTGATTTCATTAATACTTGTCATGCTCGGATGAGCGGTTTATGGATTCAAAGAGAACAAGAAAGCAAGCCAGCATCTTACTCAGTTGGGTCATTTTGGTGTCTATTACTAGAAGATTTGGGTTTAAATAGTTGAAAGAAAACAAAATGTCATTTTCCATCAGTTTCTGAAGTTTTTTTATTACAGCTGATCTGATCCTGAATTAATAGTGTATTGAGTTGAGAGGCAGGGATGGTCCTGTAAATTTGCAGAACTGAGAATGTTTATTAGGGAGAGTTCTTGCAAAAGATTGGCCGTTGAATGTGATGTATTATTGTCCATTTGCAAGAACATGCAACCAGATGTGACAGGTTCATCTCTAAGATATAGACCACGGATGAAAATAGCGGTAGCGGCGGGCGTAGCGGCCTGCCGCCAAAACACTACTTAGCGGGCGCTATGTAGCGTAGCGGCGCTACATAGCGGTGTAGCGGTGCGATTTGAAAAAATCGTCAAAAAAATATGAAAAAATTCTAGAAAATTTAGAATATTGGAAAATGAGAGAAAATGTATTTTTTTTTTTGCAAAAGTAACTAAGGTAAGGGGGCGTAGCGGTCCCCTCACTATATGAGGTCCTGTATCGCTGTATAAATAGAAAATAATAGTAATGATCATTTTTTTTATATGTGTTCATGTTACTTAGTTATGCTAATTTAGAAACTAATGAAAGGCTTATAAAAGAAAAAATTATGTCATGAAGTCAAGACTTAAGAGTACCTAGAGAAAAAAATGCATCTACCAAAGGGGGTGTCTAATAGGATGTACTTAGAGAAGAATCATTGAGAAGAACTCTTTGTATCGACTACAATTCGGCGAGATCATGTGCTTTTTGGTGTTCTTTTAAACATAAAAGGGTAAAAGAGTTGTATAGAAATGTTATTTGGAGAGAAGAAGAAAAGAAATAAGTCTTATTATGCATTTTAAAAAAAATTGAAAAGTAGGAATTTTTCTCACCCCGTAGCGGCCGCTACATTCGCGTAGCAGCTGTTACATTAATGTAGCGGTCAGAACACTGTTTTTTTCAATTTAGCGTGGCGGCCTGGGCCGCCACGGCCGTAGCGGCCGCTATTTTCATCTATGATATAGACTACTGATTTTCATGATTGGGAGGCCAGAGTACTAAGAGAAAAGGGAGAGTTCATGTGCTCTCATGGATCAGTATGCGACCAAAATGGAAGGAGAACTTTCATGTACCTTGTGTGAGAATGAGGTGGGCAATCCATACATGTGAATTATGGAGTTACATTGTCCTATGCAATGGCTTGGTAGAGAAAACTTAGAAGTTGTCCAATGTGAAAATGAAATTAGGAATATAAAGGTGAAACCTTGATAGAGAAACATGAGATGCTCACGGAAAAGGGCATCTCATCTCACATTGACACCCAGGGATCAAACCCTGGGTGGGTGGGTAGTTTAACAAGTTTTGGACAACTTTCCCAAGTTAGCCTGGTTGTTTGCATTAGAATACATAGGAATTGAATACATGGTAAGATGAGGTCTACCCAAGGATTATTAAAAAGGTGAAGTGTGAATGATAAGAGGTGAGGGGTGAAGATATGAGGTAGCAATATAAACGTCCTAGGATTTGAATTACTTGGGGTGGGGGTGATGGCTAGGTATTCATTTCCCATCTTCCCTTGATTCACTTTCCATTAAAGGGTGGCGGTTATTTGATGGTCATTTTTTGTACATTCCCCTAGGTTATTCATTTTTAACCACTCATGACATGAACTCCCATGCATTTAATTCGTATGTATTCTATGCAAATAAATAGAACCTGAACCTTGAAGCTGAAGTGAGGTACAATGGAGTGGAAAGGTGTTTTACCAAAAAAAAAAAAAAAAAAAAAAGGGGAAAAAGGAAAAAAGAAGCAAAAGATGTAGAGAGGTGGAGGGTGGTGTTGAAAGAGATGAAGCTATAGGGAATTTGTTTTATAGTCCTTGCATCTTAATTAATTATTTAGGAGTCCTTATCGTATTGACTATTGAGAACTAGTTTTTATTCCCTAACTTTTGGGGTTTGTTATACTCATTTTTCCTAGACAAAATCAACTTAATCATGCTTACAAATTCATATGAAACTACAATCCGCACAGGCCCTCCATACTAGCGAAGATTTACACAGACCAATACATCATATACAATGTATAATATATTAGCTTTGACCGAAGTCTCATGGCTTTAAAACACATCATTTATAGTTAAGACCGAGTCGCACATACAAACTCAGGGTTAGGACTTGGATGTTTCCAATGTGGGACTTGGACAAGGCCTCATAGTGTTAACCGAAGCACTCCACCCTGGGTAGACCACACCTCTTCGCTCATAGGATCACTCAAGCTGGACTTGCTCCAACGGAGTACTCCTATGGTGGGGTCTTACACATACCCGGTTATTAGTCAGGCTAAATGAAGATGGGAGTCTATACTCAGATTTTTTGGGTTGACTCCTTTGGGTAGTCGGTGGTCTGTTGATGTCCCTACATTTTTTATCCCTTTCTGACATCATTTTTCTCACAACAGTTTTCAAGGGACCTGCACATGGATGATATTTCTCTCCTGGTGTTGTGGTTTCTTTTTTCCTCTTGTTATTTATTTTTTCCTTCCCTCAACCAAACTTAAAAAAAAAAAAAAAAAAAAGAAAAGTACTGTTCATTTACGGATTCATCCTTACTCATGGTGAGCCAAAAATCACTTAGGTTAAATAAATTGTTACAGTTTCAATTCGAGAACGTCAAATTTAACTGATGTTTTGTGTGTGTGTGTGTGTGTGTGTGTGTGTGTGTGTGTGTGTGTGTGTTTTATGAATAAATTCAACAATTGCAAATAATTAGATCAGTGTTTGAGGTGTAGTCAATAAATAGGGGTAGCAGAATGGACAATTTGGATTTGTCAAAGGTGACTCTGCTGTACAGAACAAAGTGCAGAAAACAAAGTGCTTATAAGAGGATGGGGGCTAGCTATTTTCAGAAATCTCCTTTGATGTGTGGATTAATGTTATAAAATGAATTGTAGTTATGAAGATCATATCTTTTTTAGATTATTCCAAATATTCCTTGAGCATGTCATTCATGGAGAGGCTAACATGACCTCTTTCAATAATTTGATTTCGGTTGGTTGATCATCTATGATTGGCTATTTCTTGACCACTTCTAAACTTAATTAAATATGGAAATAGGATCATCATCATAGTATACAGGCTCATGGTTCTTTACCATTAACCCTGAACACAACCCATCAGGTCTAAATTTCATCTCAGGCCCAAAGTTTTGGCAGTCGAGTCTAATTTGGTCTCAGGTCTAACCTAACCTGGCCTGACATGTTCACACCTCTAACCATCTCCTTCTATAGGAAAATGACACATATGCCCTAAACATCCAATCTACGATTGTGAACTGATTTCTTGAATGTTCTGGGAAGCCCATTTGTTCCAAAAATGTTTTAAACATGATTTTGGATTTCCATGGCCAAAACCTATACTTAATGCCAGTATTACTATATATATAATATTTGTATCTGTTAGCTGGTTCAACTCCAATTTATAACTTAAAATACAGCATGCATTCAAAACACAGTACAATAATGAGGACCACCAAATCTGGGTATAACGGGCAAACTCATCACTGACTCCCCTGATTGGAAACTATGATTTTATTGCTTAGGGAATTCTCGAAAGACTAAAATTCTCAATGTTGGGGCCTGTGTGTTGTAAAACCCATGCATCAAAGATGATAAGCACATTCAAAGTTCAACCTAACTATTGCATTAACTGATTTGGGGCACGATCCAGCTTCCCTCTCCACATGACACTACTTTTATAGAATTTTTTTTTTTTTTTTGGGTAACCCAAACAAGGGAGCGGGTAGAGAGCCCACACACGCGGAAAGCCCATACAAGTGGGGGAGGGCAGGGTACCCAGCAATTGAACCTGGGCAACTGGGTGAGACTCGGCGTTGCTGACCAACTTGCTGCCCAGTTTCTCGAGACAAGATGTGGGTTATAGCTTGCTGTGCATGAAAGAGTTTTATGTGATCAATCTAACGGTGGTCCTCACTCCAATTTGAGTGAAATGAAACCATACCCCAGGGGGGCACAATGCTTTTGAGTGGTTTTAATTTATCAAGTGGGACCCAGTCATCATTGATTTGAATTCTGGAATCCAGTGACTGCATCTGAAACGTAGAAGATGTAGACAATCAGTGGTCCATGCCCCATTTACACTTCCATAGTTCCCATCCTACACGTCTCAGGTGTGTACTTGAACCCAAACTTCTAAGGTTGTGGTCCCTTCTAGGGACGCGGCCATGCAGAAATTAAGATTTAAATCTGACTGCCCAGTAGGAAAGCATCAAAACTGATGGCTGTTTTCCTATGAGCAACTGCTCACTCATTGAACTGTTTGGGTGGTTTGTGTACACAGAGAGAGAGAGAGAGAGAGAGAGAGAGAGAGAGAGAGAGAGAGAGAGAGAGAGAGTGTGGGGCATCTGATCTTCTTAGAGTCTTATTATATTTGAAAATGCCCCAACATATATTACAATGAATACATCATGCATGCCTTTTATTTTATTGGAAATGCCTGCAAACGCAGAATCCAAGTGCAGAAACAGATAAAAACTCTTGGCACGGTGTTGCCAGTTATGGTCAGCTGTGGCAGGACTTTTATGTTGATAATGTGTTACAGCTTTTAGGGCATGCTTGAGGGCGACACTTTTTCATGCATTTCATCTCCTGCACAGTAATTTCTTTTCAGGCAGATTTCTGCCTTTCAATTCCCACTATTTTGTACAGGTAAAAAAGGTCTCCACAGTAGGATTGATTTTACTTTCTTTGTGGGACTTAGAAATGGGTCTGTTGCAGAACTGTATGGGCACCTTTGGTAACCATCCTTGCTGGGCCCTCCTCGTCTCCCCTCCCTTGGAACCAAACCATCCTCAATGAGGATTTACAAGGAAAGGAATCATTGGATTCTATGTTTGGAAAACTCCAAGAAATCTTACTATATACACTCTCTGTCATCCCATGATTCTACTTTTTCTCACAAAGTTCTTACATACACAATACATGATGCATCAAGAACTATACTTTCACTTTCCCAACCATTTATGTCGTTTCAGATATGATTAACAGTTCGGATCGTGCAAATGGTCTCTACAGTAATGGAAATTTTCAATTTTTAGGGTTTGGACATTTTTGCAAACATCTCAAAATCTATGATGAATCTTTGGCTGAATATTGGCTACGTGAACGTTCTTAGACTTTTGGATATGATGAATGGTTTGAATCACTGTTTTAGGTCCCATAGGAACCAAAAAAAAAAACCTACCAATTGATTCCTTTTTGGCACAATTGCAGGTCAACGGTCCAATGTTTTTCCCAATCTTCTCATGATCTATTACGAATTAAGTTATCAAATTGGAGCCCCTGGCCATTTTTGGCCTTTTGAGGTGGGTTAACAGTTTGGATTTTGCAAAAGCAGTCCGCGGAGCTCTAGAATGATAACTAAACTTAGTTTTTTAGTATTTTTTTTTTTACAATTATCTAAAAATTGGTGATAAACCAATAGATGATATTTGACATACTATCCATTTAGACTTTATATACATGATTAACGATTCTGATCTTGATCTTCAAATCTCTTTTCACCGTAGCGAGGAATCCTCCAAGAAAATCCATGCTTCATCCAATTCTGGGTTTTCCTCGCAAGCCGCAATCAATTTGACTTTTCACATATATTACTCCCTGCAAATGTACTTTTGTGGCATAGATCCACCCTAACAGTTTTTGGTGACACTATATTTTCAAAAATGAAAACTGAGAACTTCACATTTGGTGAGCATAGAGGAATCCTCTATCCGAAGGGTTCCTTCATTCCTCTAGAACAATGCTATCCCCTTTGAGAATTTCTTAGGGGAAGAATCACTGCATTCTAAATTTGGAAAACACCAAGGAGGAGTCACTCTTGTAGCTTAGGTACTTCTTTGCCTTCGTGGATTTGTAAAATTCGATGCGGGAGGTGGAGACGATGAATAAATGGAAGAGAAGATTTTTGATGGATTTGGAGGATTTGAAAAATCCCCTCCTAGTTTTCCTCTCTTCATCCAAACCTGTGTTTTCTTCGAAATCGAGGAAAATCAGAGAGGAATCCTCTCCAAAGACATTACCCAAACATGATCTTCTTAAAACTTAAGCGTGGTTTTTTCATGCTTTCAGTTCTTACCGATTTTGGTGAATTGTGTTTATAGGGGTGCAACTCTGGCCTACCCTCAATTCAACAGCCTTAAAGTTTAATGGACTTTTTGACGAATGATTTTTTCTTTTCAGATTCAATCTATCAGTGAATGAAGGTTTGATGAGTAGAAATTGGGCATAGAGAATAGAGTATTAAGCCCATGTTTGGCATCTCTATTTGATGCCTCTGTTTCTCTAAATGTCTAAATCGGACAGAGGTTTGAACAATTAGAGCTTTTGGCACAAGATTCTAGACTCGGTCCGCTTTAGACATTTAGAGGCAAATCCTCTAAAATTCGAATCCTTCAAAAGTGGGCAGATGAGAAATAGAACTTTTAGGTCTTAAAATATATAGAGGCAAGGTATTTAAAATAGATTCGTGCGTTACCAAACGCCTCTTTTTTTTATGGCTCTATTTTAGATGGATCTATAAAAAAAAAAAAAAAAAAGAGTAGATATAAGAGTGTGAAGGTGAGCCCAAATGGGACCCATAGAGCTTGACTGTACTTTCTCCGAGAGAATTCCACTCCATTCGAACTCATTCTATGAAGAAATACCCACCCAATTTGAATTGAGTAACAAATTCTCTCCCTGTAAAGCAAGGCTCAGGCATATTCAAGCCCAACACGGACTGTAAAAGACAAGCCTGACCTCACCCATTTAATCAATTGGGCCAGGTTCAATCGATTTTATGGGTATTCAAGCAATTGTTTGGACTAATTAAATTCAATTACATGCATTTCTTACACGAGTTGAGCCGGGGTTTAGACTTTTTATCATTTAATCCGAGCCTCTCCCAGTTATTAATGGGCCCTAATGACATATTCAAGCCCCGTGCAAAATGGGCTGGGCGGGATTGGTCTTGGGCTGACTCGGCCCATGAGCACCAGGCGGAAAGAGAGATTGGTGGCATTGCCCATTGCTCGTGCAGTAATTGACTGGTATGGTGCAGTAATGGGCAGGGAAAAGGTGCATCTATAGATAGGGAGCAATGACAGGCAGGGAGCTGAGATGGGCAGCAAGGGTTAACTAAAGCAATGGGGTACACAGTAATGTGAAGAAGAAGAGGGTCAACAAAAGCAATGGGCAGAGAAAAGTGTGGTTGGTTTTGGTTGGAAGAAGAAGATGATGGGCAGCAACGGTTAGGATAAAGTAGTGGGTATTGAGTTGGAAGAAGAGTACGACAGTCAGCAATGGGCGAAATATTGTGGTTGATATTGGGTTTACAAGAAGATGATGATGATGGGGAGTAATGGAGGACGTAGGATTTCTGTTTGAGTGGGGCAGACAATGGTCAATTGAAAAAGTTTTCAACTGCTTAAGATATTCTTAACTCATTGCCAAAACTGGAGAGGCATTTCATTGGAAAGTTTTGCGTATTTGACCATCACTCTTTGATGAAAATAATCAGATATATCATAAGCGACCTAATACATAAGGTAGAGTGATTGTAGATGGGGAAGAAAAATTCAAAGATAGAGAGAGAATTTAAATATCATGAAATTGAATGATTTGAGTTTGGGTAAAAGGATGAGTATGACCTAGAGTGGGCATAGAGAGGTTGGCACTGTGTAGGTCCGCCAATGCAGGCTTGTTTCTTCTATGTTAAATTGATTACCATGTTACAAACCCCTATAACTGACGACACCTCAAATTCACGTAGTAGGAAGCCAATAAAAACTAACTTTAATGAATCAACAATCAAGGTTGTATTCTATGATGCCAAGATACGGCAGGGACACGCCATAGACACGGCAGGGACACGGATTTTACACATAGAAAGTGAAGTTTCGGATACGATACGACACGATACGTTGCCCATTTTGAAGTATCCGTGCATCATAAGTTGTACTGAGTAAAGTTTATACAAAACTTTGCAAGGCTATCACTACATGCAAAGAGCCCCCATGAAATATTCCATATAAAAACAGATTAGGGAGACCGCCCTAGGTTGGCACTACACGGGTCCGCACCTGATGGGGAGTAATGGGAGTGGTGTAGTGAAAGGGTATTGAGTTGAAGAAGAGGAAGATGGGCACTGATGGGCACTGTGTTGGAAGAAAATGGGCCTAATCTTATAAAATATATACATTGTAAACTACTTCCTATAATAAGGTCTTCTGTTTATATAAAATTATTTATATGGTGAGATTTTTTATATTAGCATCTATACCTGTTAATGCATGTCTGTGTATAGTGATTCATATTTGGTATATACATAAGGTTTGTGGTCTTTTTTTTTTTCTTATCCTTTTTGACAAGGGTATCCTCTTGGTATTTGACTCGACAGGACGAACCCTGACCATGTGCAGTTGTGCACAATGTATATCCCTTTTGTGGTCATTTTCTTCTACCTCCACTATAAAAGAAATAATGCCTATTATAGATAGATTATAAGAAACACGCCCAAATTGTATCATCGAATGCACTTTTTTAATTGTAATTGTAAAAGTTCAGTATAAGGTGCTGTGAGATTTTCAATCCCTGCTGTCTATACAAGGTAGGACTCCTCACAACTAAAGGTGGGGACTAAAAATCCCTCCGTGAGAGAGAGTTCCCCACAAATGTATAGATTAAAAATAAATGTGAAAATATACTTCTTCTAACATACATGAAAGCCCAGCCCAGGTTCAATTGGGGGCTTGTTTCAACACCCGACCCAGCCTACCTTGTTTGTACCATCAGAGCCAAATGTGATTTGCATGCGGGTTAGGCCATCCAAGTTCGGTTTTCCCGACCTAAGTTGCACCACCCTTGGTTGCGTTTATGTGTGCAAGTCGTTCTGAGTGTCAAATGTGGCAATCCGATGAAAATTGATCTTCGAGGCATTCTCAAACCCTTTTTCAAGGGTTGCACCGAAATTCTCGTGGAGCCCGGTCAGCGCACTTTAGATCATATTATTTTATTTTTTTTACACTGAACAATTCTTTTTGGGATTAGAACTTTCAAGACTACTATACCATATTAAAGCTTCTTTAGCTAACCATTCATTCTAAAACCTCAGCTAAGTATTCCTACCAAAACCTCAAGGCGTGAGGGGATGCAACATAATTACTTTTAAATGCTCCCCCCTCAGGTGGAGCTCACTCCTCAACATAATCCACCATATGATGAATAATGTGATTAAGTTGCTAATCATGGTAATCATCATGGTGAGGCCTTCATTTTGAGTGGCTCTCCCACATAGTTTTGCTCCTTCCACTTTGGAAATTCTCTGTCAAAAGACTTACGCCAGGATCCAGCCCACAGGCTTGAAATCATGCCAGACGGTCCCAGCCCATTTGCAATAGATCCACACCCTTTGTATTAAGTATGTCAGGCCAGGCCTTTAAGAATATATTGGATCAGGACCAACCCTCTGGGTAATCATGTCAGGAAGTAGGCCTGAACCTATATACGCACCTAAAAGAAGAGGCAAAACCAGGGCTTGGTTCGGGCTCGGCCTGATCCAGTGCAGGCCTGGCTTTGGTTGGGCTTGCTCCCAATCATTCACAGAAATATGAATTGCATCTGCTTTACATGCTTTTTGTGTCTGCTCATGAACGGTCAAGTTCTGTCTTTAGAAGAAATCAGGCCCAGTCCATACAACAGGACACAAAATTCAACCCAAAGCAGGCTGTGAATCCTTTTAGTTAAAATGAGCAGGTAAAGGACTTTTCAAGTCATCAGGATCCTCGCACGTCACCCGGCTGCCCAGGAATATACCTTGGATATTCCACTCTTCCCACGTGTGTGGGCTTCATCTTTCCACTCGTGTACTAGCGCGGGATTGACATATGGCCAGTTGGTGGTCCACATTCGTATTTGGTGACTCCATTTAGGGGATAGTTCTGTGATATCTATTACTATTTTGGCCTGGTAATCCAGTCATATGGGGCTACTAATTAAAGATTCCCGGTCACATATTGGAGAAGTGTCTGATTTATAATGCAAAACTCTATTGATGACCAAAACAACCTTGAAGAAATTTTTTGCTTTTGTTTGGAACCTTGAAGAATTAAATAAAGGTTAAAGAAGATCATCTTGAAATTTGAACACCCCCTTATTCTCAACTCCCACTTCAATCTTCTTAGCTTGTACTTCGCTGGTGCCAGGGGTCGCACTTAAGGTGAGCTGGCCTGCCCTTTACCACTGGGCTGTCCCGCATTTCTCTATTCTTATTGGATCCAATGGATATTCAAGCAAAATCTGAGATATAGGTTTCAATTTTTTTTTTTTTTTTTTTAATTTGGATCTGGATCCATAACGGCTTCAATTGGGTCCCCACTAAAATCAAGCATTCTTGTTAAACTGCCAGTGAATTCAGCAATAAAAACTTTGGGATGGTATTATTTTCCTCCTGATATGACATTGATCCAATCCTACTCTGTCTCTGTCAGAGGGATTCTAGGACAGAACATGCCTAATATGAATCGAATTTAACCCATTCACCGATTCACATGATAGCTATTGAGCCCATTCACATGATAGCCTGCTTTATTGAAAAAAAAAACAGAGAAAAACACCAGAGAGACAAAAAAAAAAAAAAAAAAAAAAAGAAGAAGAAGCAGAAGAATCTCTTCCTAAGAAAGCATAAACATGGGGAATTTTCACTAGCGAGGTGCAGGATTTTCTGCATCCACCTTAGCCAAACAAATGTGTCGAATTAAAATCCCACACCGCGCTTGTGCAAGACTTGCACATGTGAAAACTTGTAAGCATAAACATTACCACTGATCATATAACTCAATGGCAATGAGATCTCATCAACGGTTCTAAAATAGCGTTAGGCAGCCACTACCTACGAAAGGAAGAGTCAAAGAGAGAAGGATTCCCCCAATTTCACAAGAGATAGCTTGAATTATCAGAAAGAAGAAGAAAATGAAGGGGACGTTTGGTAAACATCATCGCCATGGATTTCTGTCGTTTTTCCGCGATCCCGTGGAAAACCCACATTTGGATCTGCATGGAAAAGCCTTGAACGGATGCAAGGATTCTCTGTTTCCAAATATTTTAGGCGTCAGAACCCCCCCCCCCCCCCGGATCCACTGAATCCACGCGCTCGATGATTTGCGGAGCTACAGTGATTTCAGGCGTTAATTTATATCAGACCGGTTTTTTGCATTTTTTTGGTTTCTATGGGCCCCACAATCAAGATTTAAACCGATAAAAGTGTTAAGAAGGTTCAAAACGGCTATCTCACAAAATTTCAGCCGTTGATTCATCTTAGATCGTGAGATATTCGCAAAACCGTCCAAATCGTTAAATGCCAATTTCTGAGGTGCAGTGGGCCAAAAAAGGGGATTAAATCCAGTCCCTTTTTTTTCAATTTTATGGTTCCTGTGGGCCCCAAAACCATAATATGAACCAGTAGTTATTTCTACAAGGTCAAGCACGGCTAGTTGACTAAATTTCAACCGTTGATCCTTACCATATCTTGAGATATTTGCAAAAAAGTCCAGGTACTAAAATATTAAATTCTTATTCCTGTGGGCCCCCTTTGCACGATTTGAACCGTTCAGATTTTCTAGATAACCACAAACAACTTTGAGGCGAAAGTTGATGTTTTGATTTTTCATGGATTTTGGAAATTTTTATAAAACATATTTATAACCATTGAATCATACATTTTATAATTTGTAGGAATCCTCCCTCCATCCAAACATGAAACTCTTTTTGAGAACCCTACTTGAGGATTGTGTCCTTCTTTAAAGTTGGAGAGAATCTTCTAAATAGCGATTCTTCTGCTGTTATCAAACTTGCCCAAAAGGTCCTTTGCAAGTGTCCTACACTAATAATAATAATGAAGGAATTGTGTGTATGGGTTGGAGTACACAAAAAGCAATCCAGAAAAAAAGTGATATTGAGAGGCAGGTAAGTCATTTGACTTTGGGACTTGACTGCCAGTCGGTCGTTCCTGCCAGGAACTTTCAAACACCCAACAAACGCGGTCAGAAGAAGTGGCTCGTTCAACCTCTACTTCCAACGTATAATATTGTATGCCCTTTATTTCACGTATGACCAAAGATGACAAAAGATTATACGGAGTTTAGATCTTCTGCATGCAGCTCTCTAACAAGTTTGTGAGGCTCACTGATTTTAATTTACTTTTTTTAGGGTGAATGTGTTATGTTTGTGATCAAATAATAAAGTGAAGAAAAGAAAATTGTTCTTGCTTTTCTTTGAGTCAATTGTTTCATATTTATTGTAGCATTTCTTTTTTATAGAAAAAAATATAAAAATAAACTAATTTTCCTTAATAGAGAAGTTTGATTGAATGCGGAATTACTCTTTTCCACAGAAACAGGACTTTGCAAAGCGTGAGATCCTTTCGTTGCACAAACGGGTTTTTAAGATATGGGTGTCATTTTTAATATAAAGTTATCGAATAATTTTTACCAACCATTTTATAGCATGAGCTCAACCACCTAAAATCATCTCATTGATATGAGTTTTTTTACTTGTATATATTCAAATAATTCTTGTATTTATTAGGCCAATGTTCCATACACCATGTGCCCCTTATTCAGTTTTGTATTCCATGGGAAGTTTTTCATTGAAAAAAATATGCAAAGGACAGAGAAGAAAAAAATCAATAAACCCTGAATTGTAAGCCCATCACATTTACCATGTCTCCGCAAAATCCTACATGCCCAAATCTATAAGTTCATTATGAGAGTCATAACCAGCTAAGTTTTACCCTAAAAATAGTTTTTCAATTACTAGAATCAGGGCACATGATTTCACAAGCTTTGATGTGTGCATTGTATATTGTGTTCTACTGTTTGCTTCCCAAACGTGATTCTCTCTTCTTTTCCCCCTCCCTAATCTACACGTTGGAGAAGTTTAACTACTCCCACTTTCCCTCTCTCCTTGTCATCCTTTTACTCGTCTTTACCCAAGTTGACTTGAAAAAATCCACCCTTGCCATAGTATGGTCCACACGACAAGAAAAACAGCACAGCCAATCCTAAGCATTCACACCCTACTGATTTTGAATTCACATCAAGGAAACAACTGCGAAAATGAGACCAGTCACGGTCAGCCTTGTGAAACAAATTCTTAAGTCTTTCATAATTAATTAACAAATCCTGGTGAAGTTCTGCATTACACACATATAAGGAGAGAAAGAAACACCACCTCTACCATCTGCATTTCTCCTTCCTTCACAGCTTTAGCCACAACCATGTCTGAAAACAATTACTGGTTTCACATGAGACGTGAGGATGAGAACCGCTACAACCTCAACAACGGGGTCATGCTCGTCGCCCTCATCTCCCTCTTCTTCGTCGTCGTCATCGTCATCCTCCTCCATATCTATGCTAGGTGTATTCTCAGGCGCCAAGCTAGGCGCCGTGCCATCATCCACCGATTGACTGTAGGCACACAGCCCCACACCCAAGAGCCACCCAAGCGTGGGCTCGACCCTTCGGTCCTCGCCGCCCTCCCCATATTCGTCTACAAGACTTCTGAACAGCCTAATGATCCTGGCGTCGAGTGCTCCATTTGTTTAACTGCTTTAGAGGAAGAAGAGATGGCTAGGCTTCTTCCCAACTGCAAGCACACTTTCCATGCTGAGTGCATTGACATGTGGTTGCACTCGAACTCGACGTGCCCGGTCTGTCGATCTGGGGCTGAGCCCAAAGCCCCCAATGAGAACGGGGAGCAGGCTGTGGGTGCGGTCGCAACGCAGTTGGATTCAGGCTTGGAGGGTGCAGCAGATGTGTTGGGGCAGTCCCCCAAGGAGGGGGGATCAGGCTCTCGACTGAGCTCTTTTCGAAGGATGCTAAGCAGGGAAAGATCAGACAGGAGATTTCAAGCTGATATTGTGGAAGATTTGGAGAGGCAATGAGTTTCGGTATTGAAGCTTGATTATTGGATTCTCATTTATTCCTGTTCGTTTAATTTATCATACTCGGTGTGTGTCGTGAAAAATCCATATTGTTTGAGTGATTTGATGCTTCTCTTTTCTTTGTTCAACAACAGAAATTGAAGTGAGCACATAATTTTTTGCAAATCGGGTTGTGTTTTTCTTAATTAGATCTTTAGAGTTTAAATGTATAAGTGAGCAATTCATGAAGAAGATGATGAAGACGGCAAATGAAATTACTTAACTCCTCATGGGTTTGGTGGATGTTGCAGGGATACATGTAGCTAGAATTCTTATCTGTGTTTTAAAGAAAATGATAATTTGGTAGGTGGAGTTGGTTGGGTTTGGTGGACGTGTTCCATTTGATAATTCCCCTTCATTGTATTTCAATCATGTTGAAGCAACTACCATCAGTACGCGCCAACTACCCAATTGTTGGATGGATTGGTGTGAGCTCTACCCCTTTCTGAGCAGGGATGTGAAGCAGAGTGTATGGAGGTGGGTCGTGTAACAAGAATTAATTTTTTGGCCTGCCTAAACCTATGACATGCTCTGTAGAGTGCCAAGAGAATTGCATGAATTCATGTGATTAACTCATAAGACTGATTGCATTAATTCATTGGGGGGAAGACTGAATTTATAGTACGTTGATAAGATCAATGATAAATACAGAAAGTATTGACCAATTAGTGATTGACAAATTCCATAGGAGGTTGTCTTCAAGGAAGAAGCTTTATTTGTCTTAAAGGCGGGAGAATTACACTTATCAAAGCTTGCCTATCCAATCTTCCGATTTACTACATGTCTCTTTTCAAGATGCTAAGGCAGTGATTGAGAGCATAGATCGTATTAGAAGAGACTTTTTGTGGGAGGACTATGGGGATAAGAAGAAATTACATTTTGATGAAGTGGAGTGAGGTGATTAAACCTAAATTCCCTGGAGGTATTGTTCTAGGCAGTTTGGAAAACAAGAATTGGGCGTTGTTGGTTAAATGGTGGTGGAGGTTTGGAGGAGGAAAAAAGAGGCTCTTTGGCGGAGGCTGATTGCCATCAAATATGGTGAGGATATATGGGTGTGGTGGCCTAAGATGGGATCTAGCTATTGTAGATCGGGTATATGGAGGGCTATTGCTTCAGTTGGAGATGAATCCAATATGAGGGGGGGAGCCTTACTGTTACACCCCAAGCTTGATTAACCTTAATTATTGCTAATTAATTGATGTTTTAGTCAAATTAATTATGCTTGACTCCTAATTATGATGAATTAGTTTTGATTAATGCATTTGATTGAGTTGGGTGAGTTTTGAACCCAAAATAGATGAGTTGACACCGATTGACTCGGTTTAATGTAATTAAGAGCTTTTTCGTAATTTTCGATTTTCATAAAGTACATCATTTGCACGTCATTTTGCCACTAACACGTGCATTTCGTCGACCCTATCAACTTTCATAATAGGCTTGACCTTGTTTGACCACTTATTGAGAAGATGGACCCCCAATTGACTTAATCTGGAAATGACCTTAACTAATGGGCTAGTTTGCAAAATCCACTCTTACTTCATATATAAGGCATTTCCTTCCTTCACTCATTTCATTCCCATTCTCTGCAACTCTCCATAACCTTTCTCTTCTTCATTTCTCTCCTCATTCAATCATCGAGAGAGCTACTGCATGTGCTTAAAGATTTGGGTGGGAATCATCATCTCTTCATCTTCTCCATTTCCTCTTCATCTTGTGACAAGAGACATCTTCCAACTCTCTCTATTCCATCTCAAATTCGGAGTCCCTACAAGAGGTGAGTAGCAAAACCCTTTGACCATGATTTTGAGCATCTTAGAGATGAATAAACCCATCCTCATACATGCATTGCATCCTCATCAAGTTTTCATGTGTTTATGATGATTAGGGTTTGAGCATTGGGGATTTTGGGTCTTTCTTCTAACCAAGTGTGTGAGAAGTTAAAAGCTCTTATTTGAGGCAAGTATAAACATAAATTGGGTTTGCATTTGTTATACATTCTCATTTGATTCAAGTTTTCTCTTTCTCTTTCCATAAAATTGGGTTTTTATGTTTAAAGAAGGTAAATGAGTTGGATTTCTTCTTGTAGTTGTTTTGGGAAGTATGGAAGTATTATGTATGTGTTTGGAGAGCAAGGAAGCTCATTTGGAAGAGATTAAAATAGAAAGAAGAAGAAAAATTGAACTCGAGACGTTCTACCGGAAGTTCTACCGGTAGAAACGGCTCGAAATCACACAGAGAGTTGAAGAAAACTGTGAACCCCTGTTCTACCGGAAGTTCTACCGGTAGAAACAGTCAAAAATCTGGCAGAGAGCCTGGAGAAGGAAATTCAGATGCTTAAACCGGTATTTCTACCGGTAGAGCTGTCTCTACCGGAAGTTCTACCGGTAGAGAATCCTAAACCGGTAGTTCTACCGGTAGAACTTCTCCTACCGGAATTTCTACCGGTAGAACTGCCTAAACCAGTCTGGAGAGCCTCTTTTTGGTTCAATGAAGGTATATTATTACTCTTAGTCCATAATTAACCATCCTAATCAATCCCAAATGGATAATTAGGATGTACACCCCCTTACCATAGGAACTTAGGTTTCATTATGTCTTAGTATTGGGACCCTAATCCTTCTAATTAAGCCCAAATGAAATCATTAACCTATTGTTAAGCCATGAGGATTAATTTAGAAATCCAACATGAGATCATCATAAGTGACACTAAGAAAACAATAACATGTTGATTTTATAAATTAATCTTGTATTGGATGACAATAGATTATATGAATATTAATTTATTATCAGTTGTTATAGTCGTTAAATAATTGCTTTAAGTATTGAAAACGAGAATTGTATTTACACCAATTTTCGATAAAATGGTTATATATATTGCTCTCCAATTGTTATACATTATGTGATATTGATATGGATAATGCCATTGGGTGTATCCAAATATTTGAATAGTCACTCGATTTGAATTGCAAACGAAATTGATTTGAATAAGTCGGCACTACTTAGCTTCGACCGGACGGTACTCGACGGGGTTAAGTCTTGGTTTATTATTGAACGTCGCTGCGCAGTTGACAGACTGGAGCACCGGAACTCCAGGACCCGGGTAGCTAGGAGGATCTTTGGCCGGACCCCTAGTGACATCCCAACACGATTTGCTCTCAATGAGAGGATGAGCTTTATGTAGTTGCCAATTTTTTTGTATTATAGTTTCTTTAATGGTTTTAAAAGGAATGACATATAGGATTTATTCATGAAAATGGATTGTTTAATTTCTCTTTTACTCGTCTTATTATTATTCTCAAATTGTTATTGTCCTTAAAAACTTCATTGTATCCCTGTTTACTGTTTATGCTTGCTAAATAGTTGTATTGAGATACTATTCTTGGTGTCACAGGCACAGACGCAGCCCCCGGTCCTACAGAGACCGCGGAGGGAGATAAGGGTACCCAGGAGGTACCTTCGGGACTAGAGGAGTGGCCTGGGGTCGGGCCCATGTAGAGACTCCTCGGTTCGGAGAGCGTCAGGACATTTTGAGAGCATAGTAGATGTGTGACTAATGTTTTGTGAAGTCACACCAAATTCAACTCATTTTGTTATGTATTTTGATAACGATATATAGAACTTTCTTTTGGACAAACATTTTGTACCAATGTATAACTTCTTTTGATCTTAAACTTGAATGTTATTTATGGGATTGTACAGGGTTATGATGATCATTGTTATAAGCTTCCGCTATATGAACTGTTGATGGATAGTTATCAGTGAGTTCGACTCACGAGTGGAATAGTCTTCTCCTTCGTGTGCTTGTGTTTGACTCGCGACAGGTACAATCACACGGGAGTACGTGTGTTTCACCTCGGGGATTACCCTAGGCCAGGGTGATTCGGGACCGGGATGTGACATACGTAAGTATGGTATCAGAGCCCTGTCAGTCTTTCTAAAAGACTTAGAAACCAAATAGAAATCGTTGTGAGGATACGATAGAATCGATTTGTAGTACGGATTGTTGAGATCAGTTTATTATCAGTGTTGTATTATTACTAGTAGTTGTGCGTAAGAGAGAGAGAGAGAGTGTAGTTGTAACCTGATTTTGAAACTCTTTTGCAGGTAAATGGCATCCGGCTCAGGAAGCGGTAACAACGAATCCCGCAACAACGATCCGTTCGTGGTAATCAACGAAGACCCACCCAATGTGGATGCACGTTTAATGATGCTGATAGAACAAGTTGCGAAGACTAATGAGCAAATAGCACTACTGATGGCTAATCAAGGGCCACAAGCAGCAAATCAAATGAGAGGCAATGACTCGAACTCTTTGTACGAAAGATTTAGGAAGAGAGGAGCCACCGACTTTTACGGGAATGAAGGCGCTATCAAAGCAGATGAATGGCTAGACCGTGTTGGTGACATCTTCGAGACTATCAATTGTGATAACAAACAGAAGGTCGTACTTACAGCTTCGATGTTCGGGGGTACGGCAAACATTTGGTGGAAAGGCATCAAAGAACCTCTCAAGTTGTTACCTGAAGAGACTGTGTGGGACACATTCAAGAAGCAATTCCGAAGAAAGTTTATACCCGATCACATTCGGAGGAAGAAGCAAAATGAGTTCCTAACTCTGCAGCAGAATCAGATGAATATGACGGAGTATGTGCACATCTTTCAACAATTGTCCAAGTATGCTGAAGAATTGATTGATACCGAAGAGAAGAAGGTGGATCGCTTCATAGAAGGCATGAACCCGGCATATGTGGAGCATGTGACAGCATTTCAGAGACCGGCTACATTTGATGATGCCGTAGACCGAGGCTATTCTGCAGAAGAAGTAGCTATGAAGAAAAGAGGCAGTGATTTCAGAAGAAGCTCATCATTTTCAGGAAAAGGCCAACAAAACAAGAAACAGAAAGGTGTTGTGATTGGTGCACCCAAGTGTAATACATGTGGTAAAGGACACCCTACGGAGAAGTGCTGGAGGACTACAGGAGCTTGTGTCATTTGTGGATCGATGGAGCACAAGGCAGCTACTTGTCCAAGAAACAGGAACCTTCAGGGAGGAATACCACAGCAATCCCCTCAGCAGCAAGTCAGACCTGCAATTGCAGCACCTCCCCTACGTATGGCACTACCAGCACCACCGAGACCACAACAGCAACAACAACGACAACAGGCCAGACAGAGACCCCAGCAAGCAGGCAGAGTTTTTGCTTTGGATCATGAACAAGCAGCAGCAGCAGGGAATGTAGTTGAAGGTACTATTTTGGTTTGTACTAGAAATGCTAGGACCTTGTTTGATTCAGGGTCTACACATTCATTTGTGGCACCCAGATTTGCTTGTGATCTTCAGCAACCACCTGTGTTGCTTCCTTTTGTTTTGACGGTAACTACCCCGGTGGGTAAGAGAGTAGTCTGTGAGAACTACTACCCAGGTTGCAGCATTGAGATTGGAGGACTCGTCATGCCAGCTGATTTGATAATCCTAGCGATGCACGATTTTGACGTCATTCTCGGGATGGATTGGCTCGCTAAGCACCGGGCTTGTGTTGACTGTTTCCACAAGACAATCACTTTCAAAGTGCAAGAACCCAAGACGGACGTGGTGTTCGAGGGTGTGCGAAGAGAGAAGCCCAACAATGGACTAGTGTCAGCCTTGGATGCAGTGAAGCTTCTGGAGCATGGATGTGAAGGTTACTTTGCGTTTATCACCGAGAAGGAGCCGATAGCGAAGTTGGAAGAGATTCCAGTAGTGTGCAATTTCCCCGACGTGTTTCCTGACGAAGTTCCAGGACTGCCTCCTCCAAGAGAAGTGGATTTTCCAATAGACTTGATTCCAGGTACAGCCCCTATCTCGAAGGCCCCTTATAGAATGGCTCCAGCAGAACTCAGAGAGTTGAAGGAACAGTTGCAAGATCTTTTGGACAAAGGGCTCATTCGTCCGAGTATGTCACCTTGGGGAGCTCCGGTATTGTTCGTGAGAAAGAAGGACGGTTCTTTTCGGATGTGCATCGATTACCGACAGATCAATCAAGTGACGATTAAGAACAAGTACCCGTTGCCTCGTATCGATGAGCTGTTCGACCAGCTTCAAGGAGCAGCCTACTTTTCGAAGATCGATCTTAGATCGGGTTATCATCAGCTTAGAGTTCGTGAGCAAGATATTGAGAAGACAGCCTTCAGGACAAGATATGGCCACTACGAATTTCTGGTGATGCCGTTCGGCCTAACCAATGCTCCAGCAGTTTTCATGGCGTTGATGAATAGGATTTTCGCTCCTTACCTAGATCAGTTTATCGTGATATTCATTGATGATATTTTGGTTTACTCCAAATCAAGAGAAGAACATGCTGATCATCTTAGGACATCTCTTCAGCTTTTGAGGATTCATCAATTGTACGCTAAATTAGAGAAGTGTGCTTTCTGGCTCGAACAAGTGGCATTCCTTGGACATATTGTAACTCGAGAGGGTATTAGAGTAGACCCAGCTAAGGTAGAAGCAGTTATTAACTGGTCTAGTCCGAGAAATGTGGCAGAGATTCGGAGTTTCTTAGGTCTTGCGGGATACTATCGCCGATTTGTGAAAGATTTTTCGAAGATATCAGCCCCGTTGACAAAATTGACTAGGAAAGATGTACCATACATTTGGACCGAAGAATGTGAAGCGAATTTTCGGATTCTGAAGGAGAAGTTGACAACCGCCCCAGTTTTATCATTGCCTGAGGGTACAGGAGGATTTGTGATTTATACTGATGCATCTAGAATTGGTCTAGGGTGTGTTCTTATGCAACATGGAAAGGTGATAGCCTATGGATCAAGGCAACTGAAGAATCACGAGAAGAATTATGCCACCCATGATCTTGAATTAGCCGCCATTGTTTTTGCATTGAAAATTTGGAGACATTATCTGTACGGGGAACAATTTGAAGTACATTCGGATCATCGCAGTTTGCAATATCTTTTCTCCCAACAAGACCTCAATATGAGGCAGAGGCGGTGGTTAGAGTTTATCAAGGACTATGATTTTCCCATTAAATATATTCCAGGAAAAGGAAATGTGGTAGCAGATGCACTGAGCAGAAAATCTTCTATGACTGCAGCTATGGATACTCAATGGATGGAATTGGATATTTTTGAAGAGTTGGATGTAGAAGTTCAGTGGGTTGATGATTCTGTGATGTTAGCCGCTATGTCAGTGATAGAGCCTACAATTATGAATCGGATCAAGGAAGAACAATTTGAAGATCCTGAATTGGCCAAGATTAGAGACCACATCGCTGATAAGCCAGATTTCCAATTGGTAGATGGAGTCCTATATTTTAGAGATCGATTGTGTGTGCCAAAGACTCAGCAATTGACAATTCCAATCATGACAGAAGCACACTATGCCAAATATGCTATACACCCTGGGAGCACGAAGATGTACAGAGATCTCAAGAGACGATTCTGGTGGAACAATATGAAGAGAGAAATAGCAGAATTCGTATCGAAGTGCTACACGTGTCAAAAAGTGAAATTTGAGCATAGGAAGCCTCCGGGTTTGTTACATCCGCTGCACATCCCTGAGTGGAAATGGGAGCATATATCGATGGATTTTGTGTCAGGTCTTCCGTTAACTAGCCGTAGACATGATGTGATTTGGGTGATAGTCGACAGGTTGACGAAATCGGCTCATTTCATTCCGTTCAGGAAAAGTATGAAGTTCAATGACATGGCCAGACTCTTTGTGAAGGAGATTGTTCGTCTTCATGGCACTCCGGTTTCGATAGTTTCCGACCGGGATTCTAGATTCGTCTCTTCTTTTTGGCGGTCATTCCAGCAATCTATGGGCACCAAACTCAGTTTCAGCACCGCTTACCACCCCCAGACGGATGGACAGTCCGAACGCACCATACAAACTCTAGAAGATATGCTTCGAGCAAGCGTTCTTGACTTCGGAGGTGAGTGGGATGAGCACTTGGCACTATGCGAGTTCGCGTACAACAACAGTTTTCATTCAGCTATCGGGATGCCACCCTTTGAAGCTTTGTACGGTCGTAGTTACAGAACCCCAGTATGCTGGGAAGAGGTCGGTACGAGAAGTTTCCATGGACCTACCATTGTTGCTGATACAGCGGAGAAAGTTTTCCAAGTTCGAGAAAAGTTGAAGATTGCCCAATCCCGACAAAAGAGCTACGCGGACAATCGAAGAAGGAAGCTCGAATTCCAAGTTGGAGATTTAGTATTTTTGAAAGCATCTCCGATGAAGGGTACGATACGGTTCGGGCAAAAAGGCAAACTTGCACCAAGATATGTTG
Source organism: Umbellularia californica (assembly GCA_028538565.1). Classification (NCBI taxonomy): domain Eukaryota; kingdom Viridiplantae; phylum Streptophyta; class Magnoliopsida; order Laurales; family Lauraceae; genus Umbellularia; species Umbellularia californica. The sequence goes on along the minus strand of JAPQWN010000009.1, from coordinate 52,918,487 downwards.
GACCGTTCGAGATCAAGAGTCGAATTGGTGATGTAGCCTATAGACTCAACCTTCCCCCAGAATTTGCAGGAGTTCACAATGTTTTTCATGTATCTATGCTCCGAAAATATATCCGTGATCCATCTCATGTGATACAGTACGATGAAGTCCAAATCAAGCCCGACTCAACCTACGTTGAACGTCCAATTCAAATCATCGATGAAAAAGAGCAAGTGCTACGGACGAGGACAATTCGATGGGTGAAGATTCTATGGGAGCACCATGGACAGGATGAAGCTACATGGGAACTAGAGGAGCAAGTGGCACGCCACTACCCCGAACTATTTGATAAGGTTTGTTCATTCGGAGGACCGAATGATTCCTAGAGGGGGAGAATGTTACACCCCAAGCTTGATTAACCTTAATTATTGCTAATTAATTGATGTTTTAGTCAAATTAATTATGCTTGACTCCTAATTATGATGAATTAGTTTTGATTAATGCATTTGATTGAGTTGGGTGAGTTTTGAACCCAAAATAGATGAGTTGACACCGATTGACTCGGTTTAATGTAATTAAGAGCTTTTTCGTAATTTTCGATTTTCATAAAGTACATCATTTGCACGTCATTTTGCCACTAACACGTGCATTTCGTCGACCCTATCAACTTTCATAATAGGCTTGACCTTGTTTGACCACTTATTGAGAAGATGGACCCCCAATTGACTTAATCTGGAAATGACCTTAACTAATGGGCTAGTTTGCAAAATCCACTCTTACTTCATATATAAGGCATTTCCTTCCTTCACTCATTTCATTCCCATTCTCTGCAACTCTCCATAACCTTTCTCTTCTTCATTTCTCTCCTCATTCAATCATCGAGAGAGCTACTGCATGTGCTTAAAGATTTGGGTGGGAATCATCATCTCTTCATCTTCTCCATTTCCTCTTCATCTTGTGACAAGAGACATCTTCCAACTCTCTCTATTCCATCTCAAATTCGGAGTCCCTACAAGAGGTGAGTAGCAAAACCCTTTGACCATGATTTTGAGCATCTTAGAGATGAATAAACCCATCCTCATACATGCATTGCATCCTCATCAAGTTTTCATGTGTTTATGATGATTAGGGTTTGAGCATTGGGGATTTTGGGTCTTTCTTCTAACCAAGTGTGTGAGAAGTTAAAAGCTCTTATTTGAGGCAAGTATAAACATAAATTGGGTTTGCATTTGTTATACATTCTCATTTGATTCAAGTTTTCTCTTTCTCTTTCCATAAAATTGGGTTTTTATGTTTAAAGAAGGTAAATGAGTTGGATTTCTTCTTGTAGTTGTTTTGGGAAGTATGGAAGTATTATGTATGTGTTTGGAGAGCAAGGAAGCTCATTTGGAAGAGATTAAAATAGAAAGAAGAAGAAAAATTGAACTCGAGACGTTCTACCGGAAGTTCTACCGGTAGAAACGGCTCGAAATCACACAGAGAGTTGAAGAAAACTGTGAACCCCTGTTCTACCGGAAGTTCTACCGGTAGAAACAGTCAAAAATCTGGCAGAGAGCCTGGAGAAGGAAATTCAGATGCTTAAACCGGTATTTCTACCGGTAGAGCTGTCTCTACCGGAAGTTCTACCGGTAGAGAATCCTAAACCGGTAGTTCTACCGGTAGAACTTCTCCTACCGGAATTTCTACCGGTAGAACTGCCTAAACCAGTCTGGAGAGCCTCTTTTTGGTTCAATGAAGGTATATTATTACTCTTAGTCCATAATTAACCATCCTAATCAATCCCAAATGGATAATTAGGATGTACACCCCCTTACCATAGGAACTTAGGTTTCATTATGTCTTAGTATTGGGACCCTAATCCTTCTAATTAAGCCCAAATGAAATCATTAACCTATTGTTAAGCCATGAGGATTAATTTAGAAATCCAACATGAGATCATCATAAGTGACACTAAGAAAACAATAACATGTTGATTTTATAAATTAATCTTGTATTGGATGACAATAGATTATATGAATATTAATTTATTATCAGTTGTTATAGTCGTTAAATAATTGCTTTAAGTATTGAAAACGAGAATTGTATTTACACCAATTTTCGATAAAATGGTTATATATATTGCTCTCCAATTGTTATACATTATGTGATATTGATATGGATAATGCCATTGGGTGTATCCAAATATTTGAATAGTCACTCGATTTGAATTGCAAACGAAATTGATTTGAATAAGTCGGCACTACTTAGCTTCGACCGGACGGTACTCGACGGGGTTAAGTCTTGGTTTATTATTGAACGTCGCTGCGCAGTTGACAGACTGGAGCACCGGAACTCCAGGACCCGGGTAGCTAGGAGGATCTTTGGCCGGACCCCTAGTGACATCCCAACACGATTTGCTCTCAATGAGAGGATGAGCTTTATGTAGTTGCCAATTTTTTTGTATTATAGTTTCTTTAATGGTTTTAAAAGGAATGACATATAGGATTTATTCATGAAAATGGATTGTTTAATTTCTCTTTTACTCGTCTTATTATTATTCTCAAATTGTTATTGTCCTTAAAAACTTCATTGTATCCCTGTTTACTGTTTATGCTTGCTAAATAGTTGTATTGAGATACTATTCTTGGTGTCACAGGCACAGACGCAGCCCCCGGTCCTACAGAGACCGCGGAGGGAGATAAGGGTACCCAGGAGGTACCTTCGGGACTAGAGGAGTGGCCTGGGGTCGGGCCCATGTAGAGACTCCTCGGTTCGGAGAGCGTCAGGACATTTTGAGAGCATAGTAGATGTGTGACTAATGTTTTGTGAAGTCACACCAAATTCAACTCATTTTGTTATGTATTTTGATAACGATATATAGAACTTTCTTTTGGACAAACATTTTGTACCAATGTATAACTTCTTTTGATCTTAAACTTGAATGTTATTTATGGGATTGTACAGGGTTATGATGATCATTGTTATAAGCTTCCGCTATATGAACTGTTGATGGATAGTTATCAGTGAGTTCGACTCACGAGTGGAATAGTCTTCTCCTTCGTGTGCTTGTGTTTGACTCGCGACAGGTACAATCACACGGGAGTACGTGTGTTTCACCTCGGGGATTACCCTAGGCCAGGGTGATTCGGGACCGGGATGTGACACTTACACAAAGGGGTGGGTTTTGTGGTGGGGGATGGTAAAGAAGTTAGGTTCTAGTTGGATAATTGATTGGGGGTGGGACCTTTATATAGTTTGTTTCTTAGGCTATTTAGATTAGCAATAGGGGTTCTTCTGTTAGTGATTGTTTTGAGAAGAGGAGTGGTTGTATTATATGGGAGGTCACTTTTAAGAGGAGTCTACGGCTGTTGGAGGAGAGCCAATATGAGGAGTTATTGAGTGTTCTTACTAACACATTTTTTTACAGGGACTCTAAAGACTCTCAGATTTGGAAACATTCCATCTCTAGGGAGTTCTTAGCTAAATTTTTCTACTTGGCCTTGAAGGGAACTCCCTCTCACAGAGCCCCTTCTTCCCTAGTGTGGTTGGGGTTGGTTCCTCCTAGAGTCGAGGCTTTTTGTTGGTTAGCAGTTGCAGGGAAAATTGCCACAATGGATAATCTAAGGAGGAGAGGGTTGTCTTCTATCAATTTTCCAGATTTTTGCGTGATGTGTGGAAAGGAAGAGGAGTCGGAGAACCATCTTTTTCTTCACTGTGAGGTGGCGTCTTATGTTTGGTGCAACTTTATCGGAAGATGCGGTCTTGCTTGGTGTTGCCCGAAGAATATTAAAGAGGTGGTCCAATCATGGTTGGGAGGGTGCTTTGTGGCATGCGGTAGGGTGTTGTGGAGGATAATCCCATTTGCCATCTTATAGTCTATTTGAAAGGAAAGGATTAAAAGAATCTTCAGGAGCTCTTCTTCCTCATTAGAAGTTTTGATATCTAAAATCGCTTTCAGAATTGTGAAATAGGTTTTGATTAGAGAGGAGTTCTTCAAGTTTTCTTTTGATGATATTCTTTCTAATTGGGGAGCTTGCATGGGACGTTGCCCACGTAAGGAGAGGAAATCTATTCCTTGGAGTCCCCTTCCTTATGGAGTTTTAAAGTTTAATGTGGATGATGCTTCAAAGGATAAGCTGGGCCCAGCGGAGATTGTAGGAGTGCTTCGCAATAGCAAGGTTGATGTCATTCTTATGTTCTCTAAGCATGCTGGTGCGTGTGACTCTAATGAAGTAGAGGTGCTAGCAATTTTGGAAGGTCTTAGATTGTTCTCAACAAGATATAGTGGTGCCCTTGTGTTAGAAAGTGATTATTCAAATGCGATTGCGTGGGTATCTAACCGAAAGTCTAACCCATAGAAATTCCAATTCCTTTTCAATGAAATTAAGGAGATTTCAGCTCGCTTTAGTGTGTCTCCTTCCATCATGAGATTATATCCGCCAACTCAATGGCGGATGTGCTAGCAAAGCAAGGGGTGGATAGGTTAATTTCTTGGATGGATGTCATCTTGTACTTGGAGTTGTGGCTAGTGCTTCTCTCTTGCACCTTCCACGTCCTCTTTTTTTAAGTTTTGATGTTTTCTTTTCTTCCTTCTTTTAATGAAATCTTAGTTACCGTTTTCAAAAAAAAAAAAAAAAAAGTTGAACATATTTGATTGAGGAATCATTGATTGAGAGATTGAGAATGGGGTGATTTTAAGGAATCACTTGAATTAGGTGAAGTGATTTAGGAACTATCATTGAGGAATCATTGATTGAGAACATTTTGGTGGATTGGTTTCCGTACAAGGGACTGTGGGCCGAATCCAGTTGAGTCTGATATTGGAATTCAGTGTAGGAAGAACCAGCACTGACAACATCTGGGACTAGCATTCAGGCTCTGATTAAGTGTTCCTAGTACTAGATAATGTAATGCAATTCGATGGGCCTAAGCTTCTCTAGACCTGATTCTTGTCTTAACTGTGCCTGTTCTGGCTTCAGCTGGGCCAGTAGAGGTGCAACACTTCTCCAAAAGGCTTGCGATGGCAACATGTATGTGCCACCCGCACACCATCAGTCGTCTAGACATGATTGATTTTATCTCCTTGGGCAATGGCCATGTTACTGTTAGCAGCTACTTGGAAAACAGGAGTATGATAACTTACCATTACCACTCCATCAATTACCGAAGGAGAGTTTAACCCTAAGGGGTAGCTTAGTTGGCCTAGGACCACGGTTCGCACCCGAAGGTTGTAGATTCGGAACTGCACTACCACACTGGGGCTACAGGAGAGTTTACCTGGCTTTCCTCTAGGACCCAGTATCCATGCCAGAAAATGAATGCTAATGCAGTAGGGGTGCACAAAAATCCGTCGATCCGTAAATCCGATCCAATCCGATCTGATCCGCGGATTTTTATCCGATCCGAATGTAAACGGATTGGTGACGGATTGAAAATTTTGTAATCCGTTACTAATGGATCGGTGGTGGATTTCACCCTCAATTCGCGGATTCAATCCGATCAGATCCGTTGACATTAAATATAAAAAATATATATAAGGGGTCTAAATTAAGATGTCTAAATTTAAAATAAGAAAAAAAATTAAGGGGTCAAAATGTAATTTTTTTACAACATATTTGATTTTTTTTTTTAACATTTGATTGAACGGATTGAACGGATTAATCCGATCCGATCCGGTCCTCCACGGATCGGATCGGATCGGATTTCAACAGCTTACAGATTGGTGACGGATTTGGCCCAATCCGCACCAATCCGATCCGTATACACCCCTATAATGCAGGGCAAGTTGGCACTTGGCGCTAACTTTGAGTAGACATGGCTCAGGTCCAGTCAAAGATTTAGCATTACCCAAAAAGTCACACCCAGACGCATAAAAAATCTCATGCAAGGTGGGAACTATTAAAGATGTATTCAGATGTACAATTGTTAGCCCAGTTTTAGCTTCACTCCCTCTCTACATGCCAATGCACTTCCAATAGGTAGGGCTCTCAAAATGGGCCTTTTGAACTTGGCATATGAAGTAATTACCATCCATTTCAGCCCAGACCCATTTAAGATTTAGCTTTCTGTAGCCTATGGCCAGCCCATAGCAGCCCTATTACTAAAAAAAATACTTCTATAAAGAGACATGAACTCCTAATAAATCTCTACAATCAGAGAAAAGATTCTCCAGATCAAGAATGGAATTCCAACATTAATGGCCAAGTTCGGTCGACAAAGGAATTAAGTTGTCAACACAAGTTAAAAATTATACAAGGAGACAGCAAAGATGGGGAGTACAGGGTCACATGTAGATCTGGATGAGACTGTCATCACTTTAATAAGATTTAATTTAACATGATGATGGTTAGGCAATCATTCTATATCAAATAGTTAATCTTTTGATGGTTTGTCATGAATATTCACTTATATGGCCCTTTTGATAGAATGACATTATTTAATAATTTACAAAATTTTAATGTGTGTATTAAACAAGAACGGCCCTTAAAAAATTAATTATTTAATTTCAAAGCTTTATTTGTCATTTTAGGGCTTTTGGATTATGATCTTTGGGGTTTCTTATGGGACTTTAGGAAAGTAGATCAATCAAGCTTGTGTCATACTTTGTGAGCTCGGGTTTGGTTGATATTATCTTCCAAAATTCAGATGAAAATCCAAAATCCAACCTGTTAGAGTCTGCCCCCTCTCAAACAAAAATCCTCGATCCGCCACTGCAAGTGGCAAAGCACATTGTGATGAAGCACGGATGGAAGCACACAACGGTGGAGCACTAGAGCAGGAGTATGTTGACGAAGATGAGGGATGGGCCCTCGCATGATGACTAAGCTAGTTTAGAATTAAAATAGTTCGACATTCAACTATGCATTAGATTAAGAAAATAAAACACACACACACTCTTGTTGTTGTGCGTGTGAATGGACTGCATATCTTTTAGTGCTTGCAACTAAGCGGTCATGTCACACTACCCACAGTAGAATAACGTGTATAGAGAGGAAATAGCAAACTGCAGTTGGATACCAAGGAAGGAAATGATGCCATGGGGACCAACCATGTGGTAAGAAGCAAAAAGAGAGAACTGGGGCTGAAATGTGCCATCCAAAGCTTAGAAAGGGTTGTTTTCAGCTTCCCATTCCCGAAGCTGCCTAATAATAGAAACACATCCATTTCCAGTGGAGGAGACTACATTTTACAGATGCTATTCAAGGGATGCTTTGAAAACCAAGTAGGCTCAGATGATTCTCATGGATTTCTACATTTCAGACCCACTTGAGTTGTCACTTTAGTCCAAAACCTACTGTCTCTATCCTTCGAGCTGGAACCTCAGTCCGGTGCTTCTAAAGACAATGCAAAGCTTGTGTTGGCACTAGCACTGCAAGATGCAAGAGGATACAGGATCTACCATTAAAAAAAAAAGACTTTTATAGGACATTTATAACCATAAGATCATGAAATTGACAGCTAGTAGATCGAAAATAAAGTTTTTATTTCAACCGTTTATTTTATGACTTTAGATCAGTCAATTGAACATAGCTTTTTTACCTAATCTTCTACATATGATTCAATCTCAGTGCTCTCTTCGATATGGTAACGCCAATGGACCCCACAAACTTTATATCTTATTTAAAAATTGGTAATGAGGGGCTTCTACAAGAGTTTTGAGGCAACAAGTTGACAAGATTAGGTATATAACATTTTTTGCAAGGTCTTAATTTATCTCTCACTTGCTCTCACACGCACGTTTTTTGGCATGTGCGCGAGTGTTCATGCCGAGTAATTCATTGGTTAGGACTTAGGATGCATCAGGACATAATATGATGCACTCATAGTGTGCTATTCTGTGGACCAGTGTGTGCATTTATAAACTTTTGATTGTGGTTAAGATCTGCACAGTTATTACAGAACTTTTCAGCCAAGGATATAGGCATTATACATGTTTCTCCACTTTCCATCATTAAGTTAAAAACTGACGTAGGAATGGATATGGCAGAGTGTTCTGCATCAAATTCATTCCCTCTCACTTAGCCTTGTTTGGATCACTCACTCTACGGATTAATAATGCTTAGTGCATTTTAGCAACCTGAATTGCACTTAGGTTGAAGTAATTTTGTTCTATTCCTAGACCAATTACAAGTTATTAGATTTACAAGTAACTTGATTACAAGGGAATTGAGCTCTTAGATGCAAATGGGACCACAAATTTTGGAGACAATAATATTTTGGGGTCTTTTAAAAAAACCTTTGTCTCATGAACCACACGGGTTCAGGTGAACTCTTGTTCGAGAGAGCGAACATAAACCGAACAGTTTATGTATGACCTAATCCAACCGATCGTCAACAACAACAACAACAAAAAGAAGAAGAGAAAGGGAAAAAAAAAAAAAAACAAAGTGGTCATTAAGAAAGGGGCCCGCGAAGAAGTTCCACACAACCAGCAAGTTGTGGAGTCACACTTCACCACCAGGGTTTCTTTTAAGCGGCATCATTTAGTCGAATAATAGTTAGTTCACATAAATAAAAATAACAACAGATACTACTATTTGAAGTTTGATCTAAGACCACTTATACAAGAACCTCTTTTTATTATAGGCAAGAGTGTTAGCTTGGTGTTAAAGAGGGGCCCATAAAAAGCTCACCCAAATCAATTCCAAAGATAAACTGGTGTTCTCTCTTTTTGATGTTGGTGTTCCTAATGGTGTGGATTTGGTCGAAAGGGCTAGACCCACATCAGAAAGGCTGAGTCGGTATTGCACAGGTGAATCAAGGGATTCGCGTGCTCCATGCCCAACTTTTACAGGGGACGTAGGGTGCTGGAAAGTGGTACCCACCTAACAAATCCAACCAGCCATTAATGGACCTTCCATGAATCTTTTTATGGGTGTTGGTTCAGAACACACAATGTTAAATATAGAGCTCATTAGTATAGATTTGATTGCTTTTGTTGTATTCTAATAAATCCATCCACCGAATACCAGCATCATCCATTCATGGGACAAAAAAAAAATCCAGCTAACGAATGCAGGTTTTTGCTGCTGGCCACATTGCAGATCTTCAGCTCATGAGTCCCTCTCCAATTCACTAATTGTGGCCTCAAAAATCTAAAAAAAGAAGTTTCTATTAGTAAGCACTCATGACTTTCTTTACATTGAGTTAACCCAGAGAAAAAAAATCAAGAAATAAGGATTTTCGTGGTGAGTGTTGTTTTTGGGCTATGATCAATTCCATGATCGTGTGGTTCTGATCTTCTGCACATGAGCACAAGATTATGTTTCAAATATCTTGTTTAGTGAAGGTGATTTTTTTTTTTACAGGGAACAGTAGTGTATACCATTTCACTGCTACGTAAGCATGTCATGGATTGGTTGGTAGATTCAAATGGAACAATCAATTCCAAGTTTTAACACTTTAAAAGGCTCTAGTTCTCTCTCTCTCTCTCTCTCTCTCTCTCTCTCTCTCTCTCTCTCTCTCTCTCCTTTTAGTCAAAGCTTTTGCTCTATTTGTGAAACAGAAATGACAGAAGATTTCTAATACGGGCCAAAGCAATCTCCACGGAACCCTAGAAAATTCTTGGGGTCTTGGAATTTCATCAAGGTAAAAGCTTTTACGCAATAAGACCATATGATCAAACTGCATACTCCTCATTGCCTAAAACTAAATCGGGAAATATTCACAAGCGAGCAGACTACATAGATACAAGTTTATTGATGGCACAACAGATTGAAAGGTCCCCGCATTAACAAGGTTTGTGGGGGGTTGTTTCATCTTATTTCTAATGGAGGATGGACTGTCTAGCTCATGGCCAGATTCAGGCCTTTTCAAGGTCCACGGCAGTGAGTACCCCCAAAACCCAATACCTCGGTCCGCCCCTGATAACACTATATTATTCTAACCCTTGATTTAATTTTCTTGGAGTTTAATGATATCTTAACTATAAATTTTTTTGAGATTCAACCAAACACTAAATGAAGGTTCAATGAGTGTGAAATTGGCCCTAATGGCACATCATGGGTTGAAAAGACTATAACACCGGCTGTACTGATGAAAGGTGGGCCCAAGTGGGGCCGACTAGACTTGTAGCCATTAGTAGGAGAACATTTTCTAAACTATATAATCACAACTCGCTCCCTAAAATAAATAAAAATGCCGTAAAGTCTTCTAGAGCTCCTCCCATAGCCACACCCATAATGTGCAGTTAGACATGGCAGTTGGGCCCACCTGTCATCCAGCTACCTAGTGGCCCACTACCTCCCATGAGTTGTTGCTCACCCCAATTTTGACACTGGGCCATCTTAATTACCGTAGGATAGATCATGCAGAAGTTGCAAAATCAAGTATTTAATCATGATTCACAAAGCCTTGACTCTTTTAAAGAAAAAAAGCCTTAATAATTCATCAATCCGGAGTCAACTGAAAAGAGTTATTCTCCGCACAACACTAGAAAGACTGCAAAACTAAGACCATAATGGCATTTAATCTAAGGGTGAGATGGCCCTATTTTTTCTTTTTCTTTTTTTAAATTCATAAAAGAAGATGCTATTTGATGCTTATTTTTGAAAACTCACATTTGATCTTCATTTTTAACCACGTTATGTATTTTAATGCAAACAAGGAACCCTTAGTTTTTATAGTCGCATATGCTTTGCAAAAAAAAGTGGAGAGAAGATATATAATAATAATAATAATAACAATGAGCTACCGTGGGTCAGATGGCAAAAATGAGAGCTTCACTACATAAGCAGGCACAACATTGAAAATATAAAGAATTTTACCGCTTTGCCTACAAGTTTTGGGCATAAAGATTTAGACCTCATACCAACCAGTTGACCTAGAATTTGGTCGACACCAGTTCTGCTCATGGGCTTGGGCATCCTGGGCCTAACCAAAGCTCAGTTTGCATTGTGTTAAGACTTAAATTGTATTCAGGGCCATTTTCCTAACTTTGGCCTAAATCCTTAGGCCAGTAGTTAAACATGTTGAGTCTAAATCAATATATGTTTAAAGGCCCAACAAGACTTACATATTTAGCAAAAAGTTCCATATAATCTTGCAAATGGAGCGTAGGTCACCCAAATTTAAGACATCAAATCTGGATCTAAACTTGAATATCTGGCCCATAGTTCAATGGGCCAATTTGAACAAGATTCGTCCAGACCAGGTCTAACTGAGGCCATAAACACTACTAGTTCACAAAGTATAATTAGCAACACTTTAGCATACTTAGAACTCCATTTCATATTCACCAAACTCGAACATATATGCTTCTTTATTTTATAAGAACCAAAATACGAAAGAAAGGCATGTGGGTCATGGTGGCCTTTAAAGACAAGTGTGGATATTAATGTTGCTAGTGCTTGCACTTTCCCACAATAGGCAAATGACTGGACATGGCCACATTGTCAGCTACTTCTTTTGTTCATTTTCGTCCCTTTTTTGAAAAGCAATAGAGGACGAAATCTCGTTCATATCTCAATTTATTTTATATTATTTTGATAGGGGAATTCTTGTGCATCGAAGCTAATAAAAACCCAAGATAGAGTATGTGTACATGTTTGTGGGGTCATGGACAATAATAGTATATAGACACAACAAACCAACCAATGCAGAGATCAGAACATGCACCACAATCAAACATATGTGTCCTTTTGATTTTGTTGGGTTTGTTGGTCCACAGAAGAGAAGAAGGAACAGATGTTGTTGGGCGTGGTGGGGATGCATGGTTGGTTTTGTTGGCAAAAGTGAGATTACATCTACATTTATATGATGATGAATTGATGCTTGATGGTTGCATTTGCTATTGTTGGTGTGATGATGATGGAGAGAGGGATGGAAGGTGGCGTTGGTGGTGGTGTTGTTAGATCCGTGGGGAGAGAGAACTAGAGAGACGGCTTGAGAAGAGGAAGAGAAGGAGAAATGGGTGGAGCGAGGATTTGGGCGATATGAGGGATGACAGAAATGAAGAAGATTCGATAAGCGCTTGGATTTGCGTGGTTTCGCAGGCCGCCTTTTACGCATCGATTTGTCTCTCAGACAAGCTCATGCTAAGAGACATTCCCGCCCTCCTTTTCTCATTCTCATACTAACCCAACCCAACCCCATCTTTCTCTTCTCTTCTCCTCTCCGCATATTGTTTGGGCTTCTGCAGATGATCAGGAAGATTTCATCATCTGGGTTCTCCTCCTTTCAATGAATTCTGCACTTGTCTCACTTGGGTTGTTGTTGGGTTGATGGCAGTGATTGTGTTTTTCTTCAAAAGAATCAATGTACAACACAGCCATGGCGCAGGAAGAGCAGCGTTGCAGCAATAGCAGCAGCGGTGGGGGAGGAGGAGGAAGCCGATCTTCCAAGAAGGCAAAGCAGAAGAAGATTCCTCAACGTGGCCTTGGCGTTGCTCAATTGGAGAAAATGAGAATGGAAGAGCAGAAAAAGAAGGCTACCTCTGCATGCATCGTACTCCCTCTCCCACAACAACATCATCAGCAGGCTTCAATTCCCTTCCCACTCCCTCAACACCACCAGCAGCAGCCTTCAAATCCTTTCCCACTCCCTCCTCTTTCCACAGATCTCTCACCCATCTTCACCTCCTCCATGCCTGTCTCCGGACACGATCTCTACAGCCCTGCTCCCCCTACTCCCCCTCCTTTTCCACATGATGTGAACGCCCATCTCTCTTTTCCTCCAATGTGGAGTTCTACGGATTTCAGCCATAATGGACTGCATGAAGGACGGAGAATGGAACCCATGTTCCCATTTCGCCATCCTCCTCTACTCCACAACGACCCAAATTCCTTCTGGCGTTCTTCAATGCAGAGGAAACAGAACCAGCAGCATCTGCCACAACCTTCTTCAATGGTGAGCCAATTTCCCTGCTTTTGTATTTGCATCTGTGCCTATATGGATGGATGGTTGGGATCCTGACTGGAAAACATGATGTGGGTCAGTTGCAGGTGAACGTTTCCTCGTCACCTCCGTCATCGTCTGGAGTCAATAATCTTCAGATGGAGCCCCCTTCAAACCAAAGCTATTGTAGCAACTCTATGCCGCCCTGGCCGGAGGAAGAAAGGGTATGTTTTGGAGATCTTGTAAGGATAAAAAACTAGTCCTTTTTGCTCTTCATTCAGAGATTTTTTTCAGTTAACATCACTGCACGTTGATAGTTTTAGATATCAGTAGTGATTATGGTTTTAGATATATAGTAAAAGCACAGATTTTTTTTTTTTTTTTTTTCTGTTTCTGATTGTGGAATTGGTTAGAATGTAGTATAGATGGTCGGCATGAAGCGTCCATGGCCCTTTTCTGTTGATGACACCCTCCAGTTCCACTGCAAATTCCCTCCATTAGACCCATCTTATCACAGATGGGATGAATCCTCTTGTGGGAATGATGTATTCAACATGGGTCTCAGGTAACTTCTTTTTCTACTGATTATCATCATGTTCTTGGTTGGGATTTGTGTTTTCATCTAAATTAACATACATTAATGCTCTGCATATGCAGAGAGGGGCTTTCGAGCTCTAATACCATCCGAGCCACTGATGATATGAATCTCAACAAGACTGATGGAAGATTTCTCTCTTTGGGTCCTCCTGCTGCTTCTTCGAACCTCAAATCAAAGCAACCCATCTCGGTTCCATCCACCCATCACAGTGAATTCGACTTAATTCCATTCCAAGTAAGAAAAAGCAATGGAAAATAATGACCCACTTCTCCACACATTGTGATTTATTCTCCTAATGAAACTTTGATTAATTTTTTATCTGCCTTTAATTGATTCAGGGAAGTATGGAATACCCATATATGCAACAACAGCCATTTTACAGTTTCTTGCCAATGAGGCCAAGCAGTCATCAAACAGCATCAAGTGATGGGAGAGTTGAAGGAGCTGATGGCTCTGTTGATCTCAACTTGAAACTGTAGAAGAAGGCCATGTAACAAGTCAGATGAAAGGTGAGAAATGGAGATGGTTTTGAATGCTCATGTGGAGAAAGCACATAATGGCATCACAAAGCTGCTGGTTTTGGACCACAAATATCAGTATGTTTGATTCAGTGTTTCTCAAAGGCAGATCTGCTGGGCAGATTTGCCTGATACAGTGACCTCATGCATCTTGGCCATGTGACTGGGGAGATTTAGACTAGTTTTATTTTCACAGTATTAAGTTGTTCTTTTTTTTTTTTTTTTTTCTTTTTTCTTTTTTGGTACTCTCTATTCTTCCTTTTTCTTTTCCCTGATGAATCTCAAAACTAGTGAACAAAATAAGGGAGGAAGATCAGGAGATAGTTTAATTTCTCTTAATTCATGCGAGTAAAAGGTAGGCAGGCTGTTGGGTGATAACATGAGAAGGGACTACTGTTTACTGACATAGAGCATTTGTACACCAAAATCAGGTGTATATGTGGGGCACCATTACCTGTCCAGATGGGATAGATTCTAAACGCTCATATCATCCAAAAAGTTAATGTGCAGATTATTATCCTTTATCTTCTCTTTACCCCCAACCTCTTTGGCAACTTAAACTATTTAAATCTTAGTTCTCTTTTTTTTTCATTTTATCTCCATGCATGAAAGTGAGGCTTATGTTGTGATAGTGTTAGTCCCTTCTTGTCTATTTAGAGTTGGGTTCGAAGTTCTAATTTTATACTAATCCCCCAATTTTGTAACACTTATGTTGAGAGAAAAATAAAATTAACACTAATTAGACAATGTAGCGGTTATATAAAATGAACCATTCACATTTATAGCTCATGATCTAAGTGCAGGTTGATTTTGTATGAAATAAATATATATATGGGGTGGGGTCGTTGTTAGATTTTCTAAAGCCATTTTAGACTCCAATCTAGCCGGGGGCACCAGGAAGAATGATTTACATGGGATTGAATGGATTTGAGAGGTCTTCCATGACTTACTCTTGTGCAGAAAATGAGAACCATGTAATTATGAAAGGCATTATTTGATTGCTTTTGAAATTATCTAAATATTAAATATTAGATTATATTCAAATAAGGGTTAGATCTACTGGTGTCATCTGTGGGCCCCTTGTGGAAGAATGACAATCATGGGGGTTGAAAAGGTTTATAAGGTTTTCTCATGACCTGGTATTCATATGAAAAAAAAAAAAAAAATGAGAATCATATGATTATGAAAGATTATGCTACCCAAGCAACCATCTCTTTCCAAAATAAGGCCACTACTTGGACATTTTGGATTGATAAAAATCTAAGCAACGCTATGAGGTCACTCAATATCTTGGGCTTTTCAAACTGATGTGCATGATCTTATAACCACCAAGCAAATTTGCTGGTCCCTTTGCACATGGTATGATGGTAAACCCTACCTGTACCTGCACTGAATCTAAAACATTAAATCCATTCCTAACCATAGGGAATGTTCCACCCCTAAATCTCATTTTGATCAGAGTGATAGTCACCATCCGATAGATTCATTGTGCGTGATACGCATGATTAATTTTTCCTTTGTTGTAAATCATTTTTTTATGCACGAAGATCCCAACAGTAACCACCACATCTCTGATCAAAGTCGAATCTGGACCGCTTAAATTCTGCGGCTTTAAGAATTGATGGTCATTGAATTTCCCACATGTGGGGCTTTCTAGCCTTCAACAATTCAACACTACATGGTCAGACTGAGGACCCAATGTCAACGAAAGCAAGCTAGAAATCTGGAATTCAAAGATAGAGAAAATCTCATTTGAATTTTGTTTGAGATTCAGAATCCATAGAAGCCGGGGTGTTGAGATATTCCAAAATTTCAGTCCACAGAGAATACAACGTTCTCGGGAACAGGGTCTTTTTGGACAAATGTCATCTCAACTTTAGTTGAGATTCGATATCCACATATGATGGCATACAGTGTGTAAACCGCATGCCCGACTTGTATGCAAGGAGGAAAAGAGAATTCATTTCATACACTTCATTAGTTAAGAGATGCAAAAAGGGACTACTTTGGATGATGAAGAAAGGTAGAGAAAACAGAGGTGAGAAAATTTTGTCTACTATCTGACAGATTTTATCTGGACAAGTGGACATCAAGACGTTAATATCTGTTAGTCCTCTCCATAGAATTGATAAGATTGGCCTAACCTGCAGAGTATGACTGATGCATAACCCAGGAGACTGTTATTCTAACTTTACCTAGTAAGCATACCACCCTGAACATTCTGATAAAATAAATCAATCAATGATCAAGGGAAAACATCCCTTGTGGAGAAAACCAAACTAAAGATGATCAAGTGGGTCCCAGGCTGCCAATCCGCTAGTAGACCAATGGTGATCAGGCATCTCCCCAATCCATAGATACAACTAGGGATCAATCTCTAACCTCCGGGTCTGTTGGATGGTGACCGACCTGTGTAGTGAGTATTTACTATAACAAAAAAGAAACAAAAATAAAGAACAGTGGGTCCCAACTCCCAAGTTCTAGCTCAGCTAGTTAGGACATGGGCACAAGTGGGAGTGCATGTGGAGATGGGTGGGAGTGGGAGTGGGAGTGGGAGTGGGTGTGTTCGAGTCCCCTCTATAGCCCAGAAATATTAAGAAAAAAAGGGGATAATCTAGGGAGTGGTTACTTTAGAAATAGCAGCTACTCTAAAACAATGCCCATCACTTCATCAGAACCAGTGATTTAATCACATCATCCATGCTGATTCATTGGATCCAACAAGGTCTTGATACGGGATACACTGTACACTTGGTGTGGCCAGATAAAATTTTAGCATTTGATATTGTATGATATAGTACATAAAATACAGTCAACATCTTGAGCATGCTCATGTCTTCCTATAGCTTAGCTATTTTCAAAAATACACAACATTAGAATGTTAGGGGAAAAATAACCTTAAAACTCACCGTTTCCCAAGATTGCGAATTGAGGTTTACTCCATTCACTATGAATTCCTATGACCACCCAAAACAATAGTCAAGGACATAAACAAGAGCCAACGACAATGGATACAAAAGGAATGCTACAAAACACGTCCATAGCTGGAATGTGGTGCGGAAGCTGGCAAAGAGACCCATCACAATGCAGACAATAAGAATGACCAGCACTTCAGCCGAGAAGTCCCATGTTAAATGCCGAAAATAAACGAGAGATAAGAAGACAGCCAAGCAAAGAGTATTGTTCATAGTTGCTGAACCATAGATCTGCAACAGTAAAATTGTTATGTAAATGTAGCTTACCATTAGCCTAATTAATGTGTACAAATATTTTTCCAATTTCCTGGGATGCAATATATCTAAGATAGATTCCTCAATTCATATGGACAGCAACTGATGCAATGAGAAGACACCAATTTGTGAAATGATGCACCAAGGAAATCGATGGCCCCACCTAAGAGTGGGGGATATTCAGAGCGCCATATAAGTAGAGGTGTACGCATGAATGTCAACCCCATTCTAGAAATCTAGCCTAGCGATATAGAACTAAATTTATTTTAGTCAATGAAATGTTTGTGGTTAGACCACAAACCTAGGGTGATTGGAGGGGGATGAAACTTCGCCACTCTCCCGATTTTCATCGTCTCCTACACATTCCCGTCATTATGAATTGTCAATCATCACTATACTTTCATACAATCAAAGTATATAAGAGATATACTAGTGATGATCTGCATGACACTTGCCAGGGGTGATTGTGTGCAGTACCACTGTGGGGCCCACCTAGGGAATCGTTCAAGGGGAAGGGTAGGGGGATGGGAAAGGTCTATGCATGGATGAGGGGTTGACCAAAATCAGCTTGATTGGATTTTAAATGGTCTACATGTTCAGATTTCAAAATGAAGGGTGGTAAATGTGATCAAAAAGTTTGAAGCGAAATCCAATGGTGACATAGTTTGAAGTGAGTGTCAAATTGCATTTGTGCCAGTTCACCCCGCTTTGTTTCATCATCCAATGGTGAGCCTACAGAGGCTGTCAGCCTGTCACTCATTTAGCTTCATCATCCATGAGTGACATCATTTGTGGGATCCAAGTGTGTGCATTCTCCTCTCAGCACAAGCACACATTCAAAGAAGTGTGCCCTCCTACAGGGCCTCCCTAAACATCCAATTTACTGCAGTAGCCAGTAGGTGATATGTGTAGGAGATGAGGATGGGGTGGGTGAAATTCAACCTTGATTAGATAATCTCAACCTTCATTTGCAAAATCTTATATATAATGGTTTTTCAAAAGAGAGGAATACTCAAGACGGAAGAATTCCTAAGTCGAAAAATGAGGAAATCGGTGTGGGGCTCATATTGATGCACGCAAATGATGGGAAGGGGGAATAGTGAAAGTTACCAAAATGGAATGAGTAAGCTAGTCCAAATACCAATGCACAGTGGATGTAACCAACCAAACCAAAGAGAACTAGCAAAACTATCTACCAAGCAATCACCACAAGAAGGTAGACAAAAATTTAACGTAGAAACCCTTACCAGGAGAAAAACCACAATCAGAAAAACCAATCACTATTGAACGGTTACAAGATATACTCACAGTCACAGCTCCTTTATCCCAGTTAGTATGTCGACCTACAGACTGTAGTTGTTCTTGCACAACTTCTCTTGTTGCCACGACTTCCTCCCCGTGCACCGCTCCCTGTGCTTGATCCTCCTTCAATCACCTTGAGAACCGAGATGAACCAATTTTCAACAAAGAAGTAGAAGCTTCAAACCTTCTAGAGTAACCCTTCAGAACAATCTCCTAATGGTTCTAGAGAACAAGGAATCTCTCTTAGGATTATGTCACCTCAGAACAAGAGAGAGGAACTTCTTGTGTGTCTTTGGGTTGAGAGAATCACCCAATATGTAGCCCCAAATCCGTGCAAGAGACTTCTAATGATAATATCCTAATGGTTCTAGAGAACAAGGAATCTCTCTTAGGATTATGTCACCTCAGAACAAGAGAGAGGAACTTCTTGTGTGTCTTTGGGTTGAGAGAATCACCCAATATGTAGCCCCAAATCCGTGCAAGAGACTTCTAATGATAATACACTAAGAATATCAAGTTGTCTCAAACTCTTACTAAGAGTACGGATGGAATTGGGCAAACACCGCCCCACTCACTATAGCGAGCAGAGTCCTCGCTATAGCAAGGGCGCTCTCTGGAATTTGGCCATAACAAATAGGTTGGGGTACATGCGGATCATAGGAGACAAAAATAAAATAAAATAAAAAGTTCTTGGCATTGGTTCATAGGTGTAGATGGTTCACAGGTGTGCCAGGTGGCCAAAATTAGAGGTATGCAAATGCTGTCGCTTATTTCAGTATTTGTGTGCATACGGAGTGAAGAATTTGATTCTATAATAACCTGATTTGTGGTCAACTTGGTCAGAGGATTCTGAAGTTAATCATTTGCTAATAAAATTTATTGTGTAGTAGACTCTATTTAGTTGTTTGGTTCAGATGACAACTTGGGTAGGTGAACCCAAAATTGCAGACAGATTGTTCTTCTAAGAATTTGGGGAAGCATGTTAGTCGCAATTCGCAAACCATAAAAGGAAGCATGCTGTTTCTCCTGTATTTCTGATTTATTCTACATTAGCTACTGACACTAAAAACCATTCTGCTCCTTCACCAAAAAAAAAAAAAGATTCTGCCGAAAATGCAGAAATCATTAAAGGGAAATCTTCCACTCTGTTCCATAAAAACTAACTGCATAATCTTCCACTCTGTTCCATAAAAACTGACTGCATTTCTGAGCACATGCAAATGAATTACCACCAGCTTGCAGTAGGTTTCAGTTCAATACACAATGTAGCAATTTTACTACCAAGTTAGCATTCATCTTTCTCTTTTGTAAAAGTTTAATTTTATGCAAGCTCAATGGAGTTCATACATATCATGCAAGATGCAACCTAACACTAGCTGGTCGCTTCATAGAAGAAAATATCACCATATGGAATTGGAAGATAGAATCAAAACCCGAGGCAAGCTTGAAGATGATCCTGGAGGTTCAGTGCTCAAGATCAGAAACAAGTGCACACATTCATGCTTTGAAAGAAAATCTAGATATTATTAAAGATATGATGAAGAAAAATGTTGAGTTGAGGACGCCCATGTAGAGTTTTTGCAGTGGGATTCTAGCCTCATGAGGGCCCCAGCAACTAAGCTTGTTAAAAAAAAAAAAAAAAAGAAAAAAGAAAAAGAAATGGAAAGGAAAAGGGAGAATGCATGGATTATAAGAGTAGGCTTGTCTTTCTCAAATGGAGAAAAGGGAGAAAAAGAGGAGAAGAAAAGAGGTTTTTGCTTTAGGCGAAATTTTCTGCTACAGGAGTCCCATACAAGGACATTGTAGGATTTTCAATCCCCACTGTCCAAAAAAGGTCCCTTTTCATTAAGGCTCCCATTGGCATGCGGAAAATTCCCCTTTGCTTTAGAGTCAAGATCAGAGCATCCTTCACATTTGGTCATTGTTTAAGCCTGGTGTCAGTATGGCATCTAATTCCTTCAAGCAAGCTTGAAAGTGGTTTCAAGTGAGAAAGTGGATTCTGAGTAGGTATCATGGAGGTAACGACTGTATCTTGTCTGCTTGATATGATACCTCAAGTTTTGGGCATGAACTTGAGAAGTTAGAAAGAATTGTACCCCCTTATTTCTCATAGTGGATTTTATCACCGATTTGCCCTATTGTTTTCCCCTTCTCATTGAAGAGTTTTCCACGTAAACCTTGCGGTGTGGTTTCATATAGTAGTGTGGCTTGATATTTTCCTGATTATTATGGATATCTACTTGTGGGTTTATTTTCCCATTTAATTTACACATGGACAGGAAGGTTTTAGTTGCCAGCAAAAAACAAAAGTACATGCGTATTTACAAAATTGGTGCTGGCCAAACTTAGAGGAATTAGAACTTTCTATTTTCTGATTTCCTTGCAGAAATCATTTACATCTTTCCTTTCTAAAATAAAATTCAAAAACTAGAAACGACTTAAAACACACCTTGCTAAAATCAAAATTGGAAAGAGCTAGGATGGTGTTTTATCACCGAAAAAAAGAGGAACTCGGATGCTTTCTAATCTTCAATAAGACTCCTAAATAACAAATCTCCTCGACTAAATAGAGATGCAAAGTTCTTGAATAAAATCAAGAGGCCTACTGTGTGAAGCTAGTAGCACAGCTAGGATTGGACCTAATAGTGTATATATTTGGTCTGCCTCCAGGGCATTAAGATAGGGCCATTGTGCCTAAGGCTGGACATAACCCGTGATCCAAAGCCTACTATGGAACAACCCCTCTTGGGCTGCATCGCGTTCCATATAAATTAATTCCAACATTATATGTTATGGATGGTTAGACCGTTAGACACCTTTTTTTGTTTTTTTGTTAGTAATAATAGAAAGTATCAATGCACTGTGGGGAGTAAAAAAAAATCATCTGATACCCAAAAAATACTAAAACTAAAATTATGGGAGAAACAAACCTCTGAAAATGTTAGGGATGCAGTTGTTTTCTTCTTCCTATGGGCAAAGATGATTGCAGAGACGGCCTCACTGGAGTTAGTGGCCAAAGGCATTGCAATAAATGAAACGAAAAAAGAAGGAATACTCGTAGCACTGGAGAAATTTTCAACAGCATCTATAAGAGGATCTGCAAAGGCAGCTGCAATGACAGTTCCTAGCAGCAAGAGTGATACTGCTTGGAACCAAACAAGGGGCACATTCTCCACAACAGCGTCAATCTCAGCAGTCGCAATAGCATATTCTTCCATGGCTATCTGCAAATCCATTTTGAATGCCATTACATAATGATCACCCTTAATATTTTGGAAGACAAAGCTCAAGGTAATTTACCTCAGTAAAGTCAGTTGCAAGCTTTCTTGAGAAAGAACTTGGGTTAGGAACAGATTCCTTAGCCACAGTAAGCCATTTTGAGAGTCCCGTGATAAACTCATCCTTACTGATTTTATTATCATGAGACGTATCCAAATCATGCATTACTATCATAACTGCATCATCTGCATTCAAATTAATCCCATGAAACTCTACTCCCACAATCAGTGCCCTTAACTCCTCAGGTGAAATATACCCATTAGAATCCTGATCAATTCTCTGAAATACCCTGTGACCAAAAAAGGAAAAGTGATCCAAGTTTTGCATAATACAAGTTGATGAAATTAGTCTTCTAGTTTCTGAGTTGCAAGTCTCATTTTGGCATGTCAGTAGATCTGCGAACAGTATGACAGTCTGTTTAGCTAAGATGGAGGTGAATCGATTATGTAATTTAAGTGCTTTTATAATGTAGTTTGGTTTGGTGGCTGGTACATGTCTCTTGTACCGGTTCACCTTTAGAGGATGCTCCCTTTTTGTTGTAATGGGTTCTGTAATCTTTCTTTAAAAAAAAAAAAATTATGTTACTGATAAATAAATTAAAAAAAAAAAAAAGGAAGTACAGAACATGAACTAACTTTTCCAAAACAGGTGTATTAGGTTTCCCATCTTTATTAAGGAGCCATCCAAGTGGATCCCTTTGTACGCTTCTTATGATTCCAGACATTACAAGTTTGAGCTTTGCATATTCTCGTCTTCTTTCTTGAATCGAGGTTTGAAAGACCTGTGCCCAGTATTTGAAATGGAAGACATCAGTATCTGCATAGTCACATAAGAGGAACAAAATACACTAATCCTGAATTCAGCATGCTTCAAATATCATATCACTATTTACTAAAATGCTTATAATGTTGAGATGATAAAATTATATTACTTTTTAACTGTAAAAAAAGGCATGCCAAGTTGCCAACTTGTCAATGCATAGAGTGTGTGAAGCATCCAATGACTATAAAACATCATGTTTAGCACCTTTCCAGTTGCACAATTAATATAGCATATACATCATTGCTTTTGTAAGTGCTTTAGTAGAAGCCAATGTCAATCCAGGGCCTCCAGGCCCATTTACATACTTTAGTTGTTAGCTATTTGTATGGATCTAAACCAAATTGTATTTGCTAGATAAACATGATTAGAATGTAATCAGGGATTAAATCCCTATATATATATATATATATATATATAAATCTCAGTCGACCATGAAGGGGACGACATTCATCTCTCTCTCTCTCTCTCTCTCTCTCTCTCATATGTCTGTATCTCTTCTCTCTAAAATGACATGGTCTCAAAGCCAAGTCGATCATCTGTGATCGTCTCCTAAGTCATCTTCCAAGCATTGGAAGCCCATCTGTGATCATCCCCTTCAGCTGGATCATCTCTGATCATCCCTGATCACCTCAGATCAGGTGTGGCCCACCTGTGATCATCATAGCTCATCAGCGGAACCTTCCCATCTAGGTCGCCTAGAGCTTCCTGGGTTTATGAAGATTTTTTCCTGATTTATTGATCATCAGAGACTACTACTGCTGCTTGTTAGTTTTGATCATCAATATATGCTCGTTGCTTTACTTCTTCTTGCTGTTGTTGCATCTCCACTGCCTTTTGTTATCTGTTCTATTGGTAACTGTGTTCTACTACTGGTTTCTGGAAAATACGTTCTCTGCCATCATGGATAAAACTGAAAAATCAGATCCTTCTATTGTTCGATTTAATGGCAAAAAATATGTGCCTTGGGCATTTCAATTCTAGTTATACCTTGAAGGAAAAGAACTGTGGGCCCATATTGATGGATCTGAAACAATCCCTGCTGATGATGCCAAGAAAATTCTTTCTTGAAAAACTAAAGATGCAAAGATAAAATCTTGGATTGGTCCCTTGATGAAGATCCTGATCCTACAGCCTCCGAGCTGCCAAATTCAGAGTGAGCATCTGAATACCTCCACTTAACTCTTCTGTGTTTTCACAGTGGTCATGGCTGAGTCAGTTGAATATCACCCTGTTCGCAGTTCATCTACAGATTCAAACCTCCCAATTTTGGAAGTTTGCTAACCTCTCCAGCACTCTCTTCCATGAGACCATGAATTCCCATGACAACATTCCTAGGTACTGAAGTGATTCCACCAAAATCAAACAATCGTGTTCTATCCTTAACTGCCCAATACCTGATAAATGGCATAGTGATATCAATTCAGCAATGACTGTAGTCGAGGATCCAGAGGGTCAGTAGTTGCTACTTTCCCCACATAGGCTGCTAACACGATGCACCTCTTAGTTTGCCTGCCAGAAGTCATGCCAAAACTATTCCCTGCTACAGTAGACAATTAAATACAGAATACAGTGCCGTTTCAAAGTTGACGCCCCACATTCTTGATAGAATTTTTTATGAAACAATACAGGGAAATTATGTTTACATAGATTGAGCATATATGCTGCAAAAAATTTAATCCATCCTTAATTGAAGTTTTTATCTACATGATAATTGATAATTGATTGAAATGAACTACCAGATTAAACCCATGTCCAAGATCTCAATGAAAATGATAAATATCATTACATGTTTATTTTCCATATCTACAACAGAATGAATTATGGAATAATCAATGATATTGTCAAATATGCTATATGATAAAAACAATCCATCCACATTTTGAAGCCTACTTGTACATGAAAATAGATAAATTAACTTAAGTAGATTCCTGCCATCTTGCTTGAAATATAATGCATGCATGATCTTAAAGGTAATACATGCATTTCACAAGGAACAAAACAACTTCAACAATTACTCAGCTCCTAGCATGAGATGCATGAAATACCTGATAGAGGCAGTAGGAAAGTAGGAATGCAATTGAAACAACAAGAGAAACCAAGATGGCTATACGTTTCCCAGATGATGATTTGAAAAATGTTTGTAGTTGCAAGATGAAAAATGGGATCACTGATATAAGCATAATTCTTGCCGAATAACTAGTTGGCGAGTCAGTAGTAACACCAGACCCTGCAAAGAGTGGCATTTTGTGGATTATGGTGTATCCAACGAAAATCTAAACAAAAGCAGAGGAAGCTGGATTAAATTATTCCATCAAAAGTCCCACCGCAGTTAAAAAAAAAAGACCACAACAATAATATAAGAAATGAAACACATTTTAAATCACTAGCATAAATAAAAGAAATTCCATCAAATACTGACCAGCAGCTGATTCTGAGAAATAGACTTAGTCACCAATACTGATATCCAGTATGAAAGAGCGAATGTGATGAAACTGAATGGTATAAGTTACTTTTAGGGTACACATTCTCCCCTTATAACAGATTTTTGGAATTTTGAATGTTCACATTAGAAGTGCTTCCAACCACCATTCTTGGTTGTATTGTATATTTCTAGTTGCTTCAATTCCCACCCAGGTGATATGTGATTGAACACTTACAGTAAACAAAGATAAAGGTGGAGAAATTAGGTTTCAGCCACTGCTTATGGACCTGGGCCAGTCCTAATGGCTCTGAAAGTAGACAACAAAATTCGTGGGTCGTGAATCAGTATGACAAATTTGCCATGTTTCTTAAGAATATTAGTGAGTCCGAAGTCTTAAAAACGAACCCAACTAGCTGTACTCTATTATAAGTTTATAACTATAATCTTCAAAATAGTCAATGTATTTATGTCAAATCATATCTGGTCCTCTAATTCTCTGTGTTAAAACTGGATCCCTGATGTATCCATGGCATCCCTGCAGCACCTAGACATCATAGGCCGTATTGGCTTTCTATTAACACTAAGATCAAAATTAAGGATTCAGCAGCATGGATTACACAGTGGCCACAACGGAGTGAGACTGACCACTACTTTCCATAACTTTTTAAATCATATAGTAAGGCTTCTTTCTTCTCTTCTTCTCTCCAAACAACAACTCGACGCTGCTCTTCTACCCTTATATACTTAAAAGAACACCAAAAAGTGAAAGATCTTGTCAAATTAAAGCCAATATATAGCTCTCCTCTCTCGAGCTCCTCTTTAGGTATATCCAGGCAGACACCCCATTAATATTATTCTCAAGTCTCAACAAAATTACATTGTTTGTTTTGATGGAAGTAATTTGTTATTTGGTTTGAACTTTATATTTTATTTAAACATTACTTTATAATTTATATATCCTTTGTTATGTACAATTGTGATAAATTGCTTACTTGAATTATGAATTTAGAAATGCATAATAGTTTCTAACTTAGTATAACTAACCAAAAGTAAATAAATTGATTAATATTTTATAATCATTCAGCTATACAGAATCTTTATGCACTGAAGGGACCAAACCCACCCCCCCGGGTCACTATAAGAAAAAAAGCATCAAATTCTAACATTTTCCAAATTTTTCGATTTTTTTTATATTTTTTTTACCATTTTTTCGATCCACGCCGGTAGCTGCCACATATTGCCCACTACGTAGCATCTTAGCCGCCAACTGGTTGCTACACTCACCACGACCACTATTTTAATCCTTGTTCAGCACAGTAACAATGTGTCAGGGTAGAATAAGGTGAAGCCCATGTCAGAACATGTTTAAGTTATCCTCCAAGGCAAATATTTGTATATTCTTGGTTTTTTCATCAATAGTCATGCCAAATCGCGAAAATAAACTTCTACCAACCTTTTGTTGCATCAACAGTGAGATATTCAAAGTCATAGAATCACAAGGCAACCACTATTTTTATTTTCTTATTATAATTTTAAAATGGAGAGTGCACCAAAGAGCTTCATCATTATATCTAATATAATACAACAACGAAATGCATATAAGACCTTCACTTTCATGTCTTTTCAAGGCTGTGAAATGTTTGAAGCTTGAGGCCACTTTGAAAAACGTTTACTAGAATGGCTACTAGTTCCACAAACCAATGCACAGCAAAAGTAAAGACCAAGTAAAAGTAAACTAGTAATCAAATCTACCAATCACACACCACAAGAAGGCAGACACAATCGTTTATGTGAAAGCCCATAATAGGGAGAAAAACCATGACCAGAAAAACCAATCACTATTGAACGGTTACAAGATATACTCACAGCTCCCTTTCCCAGTCAGTACGTCGACCTAAGGATTGTAGTTGTTCTTGCAGCTGCCACGACTACTCACCGCACATTGCTCCTCGTGCTGGATCCTTCAATAACACCTTGAGAATCAAGATGCTCAGGTCTTCTACAAGGAAGTAGAAGCTTCAAACCTTCTAGAGAAAATCTTCAGCCCAATCTCTCTATAATAGCTCTAGAGAACAAGGAGTCTCTCTTAGGGTTTTCTCACCTCAGGACAAGAGAGAGCAACTCCTTGTCTTACTTAGGGTTGAGAGAATAACCCTTTAAATAGCTCCAAAAACATGCAGGAGATTTCTAATCATATCCCAATTAGAATATCAGGCAAACTCGGATTAGAAGACTGAATCCGCACAGGGCTTCCTGTCCAGGCTCGCTATAAAGAGTAAGAGGGCTCGTTATAGCGAGCTCCTTCTCTGGTCCCGGCCTTCGTTACAGCTTCACTCAAGTGAAGTTATGTCCACTATAGCGAACTAGCATTCTATATTTTGGCTTCAAGTCTCCAAAACTCTCCCGTCTTCGCTTCGGGTCTTCAGGTAACTCAACCACAATCCATTCTAAAATAAATACAAAAACACAACTCAAATGGCCCCAGAGTTTTGTCCAACCCATGAATTGGCCAACATAATAAAATTCCTAACTATCTCCCCCTTTGGCAATTCATTGACAAAACTCCCTAGGACAATACAATATGATCTACCCAAAAGAAAAACCCAAAATACATTGAATTTTCAACACCTGTAGATCTTGGACTGTCTATTCTTGAAATTCTCCCCTAGCTCCATTCTTCTCCCCCATTTTGTTCATAATTGACAAACAAGTATCTTCAAGCAACTTTTGTCAATCTGGATACAGTAGCTCCCCCTCAAAATGATCTTCGTATTAGCACTGGGTGGTGGCTTGATCTTGCAGATCAGGGGTGCTGAAGCTTAGGTACGCACACTTGCATATTTAGGTATTTCAACGAAGTGTTTACCAACACAGAAGGAAGGTCTTCTTTCTTGACCTAAATTTCTTGACCTAAATAGCTTTGGTATTCTTCTTTTTAAGCTCAGAATTCTGTTTTTTCCATTGCTTTTGATTTGGTAAACTTCGCAACTTATTGCAATTGGGTCGAATGTGTCTTTTAATTCCACAATGATGGCAAGTGGGAATTCGTTCGGGACGTGATACATTCTTTTTTTTAGTAGCTCTGTTTACAACATTAACAACAGGATTAGTATCAAATAAACTTTTAACAAGGCAATTTTTTCCTTCTGCGTTCTATGAGGATGCTCCGTCAACGTAGCTAATGCCATCCTTGTCGGTTTTTGCCTTTTAAATGTACAGGATATCATCAAGCTTTTTCGATCCAGTGTTCATCCTGTTCAATGAGACTTTAGCAGTATCTAACTCAGATAGAACCATCTTGAGTCTTCCATTTAAATCGACATTCTCTGCTTTCAAAATCTTCATATCAAAATCAAGCATGTCACACTTCAGTGATTCTGCAGTTAGCTTGTCAGCCATTCTATTGTTCTCATCCTCCAATTGTTGTACCTTGGCAGGCATCCAAGGAATCATTCAAGGAATCAAGCTTTGATACCAATTGAATAACGTTTACTAGAATGGCTACTAGTTCCACAAACCAATGCACAGCGGAAGAAAAGACCAAATAAAAGTAAACTAGTAATCAAATCTACCAATCACACACCACAAGAAGGCAAACACAATCTTTTACGTGGATACCCTTAACAAGGAGAAAAACCACAATAAAAAAACCCAATCACAATTGAACGGTTACAAGATATACTCATAGCTCTCTTTCCCAGTCAGTACGTCGATCTAAGAACTGTAGTTGTTCTTGCACAACTCCTCGCTGCCACGACTACTCACTGCACACCGCTCCCCGTGCTTGATCCTCTAATAACACCTTGAGAATCAAAATGCTCAGATCTTCTACAAAGAAGTAGAAGCTTCAAACCTTCTAGAGCAAGTCTTCGACCCAATCTCTCTATAATAGCTCTAGAGAACAAGGAATCTCTCTTAGGGTTTTCTCACCTCAGAACAAGAGAGCAACTTCTTGTCTTACTTAGGGTTGAGAGAATTACCATTTAAATAGCCCCAAAAACGTGCAAGAAATTTCTAATCATATCCCAATCAGAATACCAGGCACAGGCAGACTCGGATTAGAAGACTGAATATGCGCAGGGCTTCCCAGCCCTATAGCGAGCTCCTTCTCCAGTCCTAGCCTTCGTTGTAGCTTCGCTCTAGCGAAGTTATGTCCGCTATATCGAACTAGCATTCTGGATTTTGTCCTAGGGGCTCCAAAACTCTCCCATCTTCGCTTCAAGTCTTCCGGTGACTCAACCACGGTCCATTCTAAAAAAATACAAAAATACAACTCAAATGGACCCAGAGTTTGTCTAACCCATGAATTGGCCAACATAATAAAATTCCTAACACACTTGTATATTTCAAAACTATTTAGGCCCACAAAATGAATAACAAATAAAAGTCAATTTCAAATATTGCATATAAGCAGCAAAAGTAATGGATTCTCTTACATGATAGCAAAAATGTGGAAGTGCATTTCTATTCAGATGAGAACTTTGAACTCAAAACTACTAAACTGAAAACTAAATAAAAGAAATTACCAGTTAGGCTGCACCATTTTGAATCTTGTGAATTTAATGCAATAGAATTCACTGAAAGATCACACTTCCCCACGACAACACAAGAACCCCACAGCCACGTCAGAAGCATGACAGTTGATCCAGCAAGCAAGCCCATACCAATCGAGACTTGATTTTGAGCAGTCTCTTTACTTCCAGAAAGTCCAGATACTGCAGAATGCACTAAAATTAGGCTAAGCATGCAGTTCATAACTATGAAAGAAATCTATTTAATAATAGCTTGTTCATTATTCGAAATATCTGCCTATATGC
This sequence comes from Umbellularia californica, assembly GCA_028538565.1. NCBI lineage: Eukaryota > Viridiplantae > Streptophyta > Magnoliopsida > Laurales > Lauraceae > Umbellularia > Umbellularia californica. The sequence goes on along the minus strand of JAPQWN010000009.1, from coordinate 52,888,707 downwards.
TACTTTGATAAATATATTTCATAATGGATTGTTCATAGTTCAAAATATCAGCCAATACATTGCTTTGATTATAACTCAGACACTCCGTATCCCCCAAAATCAGCCAATAATATTGGCTGCCAAAGCCACTAGCTACAGCCCAAATAATTGGCTGCAACGGCCATGACAACCATGAAATTTATTTTTTTCGTGTCATTGAATTCAAATAATGCCCTTATATCAATCATATGAGCAATATGTAGTCCAACTCATGGGTCCTACTTAAGATGCCATTTTATTAGTGAGATTCGGTACTGGCCATTTTATTAGTGGATTCAGTGCAAGGAAAGGTCTTCTTACAGATAAGGACCAATAAAAAATTCAGCCTTGTAAGATAATCCCAGTCGTTGACTTGAAAGCCATAAGCTTTATTGGTCTTTTAACCATAGATTTCTTTGAGATTCAATCCAACTGTGGATAAAGGTTTGATGATGGTGAACCTAGGATTGGTACCAGATCATGAGGGGATGAAAGTGTTAAAGGGCCTGCAATGATCCAAGGTGGGCCCCATTGAGCCCTGCAAAGATGAGCTACATATGCAGTAGCTCGTAGGAGAACATTTCTTATAAGAAAGAGGCTAATGTCAAGAATTAAAGGTGAAGATCCTGGAGGGGTTGTCAAAAGACCTCATATTTGATATAAAACAATTACCGAACTAGTAGACTATTCTCCTAACCATAGTAATTAGAATCCTACGATTTATATCCCGAATCTAAAAGGAAATGATTCGTATCTATACAACAAATCCCATTTACAGATGAATCTTAGGATTCAGGCGTGAATCTTACAATTCGATACATGTTTCGTCGAATCTTACGATTCAAGCAATTTGATTGAGCAAGAATGGCTACAAGTACTAAATAATATTAAAAATCTTTTACCATTTTCTTTCTTTATTCTTTCTTTCTTTTAGTGTTTTTACTTTTAAAAGTTATTTAGTCGTCAGTAAAACATCTTAAGAATATTAATGGCTTGGGGAGGTTTTAAAGATAAATAAAGAACATGCAATTAATTAAGGTGTTCGATTATACGTATGGTGCTTGTCTATATCCTTTTCTTTTTTTTAACCTTTTTTTGGTTTCTTTTTTTTTTTCATAAACACTTTCTTAACTTCAATGTGTAAGATTGATGGTTTGGATTTAATTTTTACTTGTATATTAAAGATAACAATATATATATTGAGACCTTAAAATTGTTAAGTAGTTGTTTGTGCAATTTCCTACCACCAATTGGTTTTGGGATTACTAGCTAGCAACTCTATCATAATATCAAAGCCAGAGGTCTCGAGTTCGAAACCATGCAGGGAAAAAATTACCCATGCCGCGTTGTGTGTTTGTGCGGGCGCGCAAGAAGTCCTTGTCCGGGCGTGTGCTTCGGAACTCTAACAAAAATTATTTGATAGTACTTATACCATTATTTGATATTTATGTATTTATACTGTTATAAATGGAAAATTTGATGTTCTTGATATGATTGTATGATAAATTTATTTGTCATTGTATTTATGCTGCTATAAATGGAAAATCGAAAGGTTATGAATAGCTACTTTTTTATTTTTTTAATTTGTAATTATTTTTCAAATTTAAAATAAAAATAAAAAAACCTACGATTCACGATTCAATTCGATGGGTATGAAGATTTGGGATACAATTCCAGTTTTCAAAACTATACTCCTAACAACAACTGCCTGTGCAGCCCAACTTTGTGAGGCCCACTTGCACCCACCTTTGACCAATGCAGCCCCTTTATAATCTTATCATTTCATGATCTGGCATCGGACCTAATTTTACCCTCGTCGAACCTTCACTCGCCATTAGATTGAATCTCAAAAAAGAAAAGAAAAGGTATGGTTAAGCTGATGTTAAACTTTAATGCCGTTAAATCAAGGGCTGAAATAATGTGGCGGGGGTGATTTCTTAGCTCCCCCACTGTCCTTATGGAACCCCTTCCACCTAACCTCATCCCATTAATATTTATCCATCTAAGTGGGCCCCACAAGCTACTCTGCATATAATCAATATGCAAATCTTCTCTTAGAAGAACACTATCCTACTACCTAACCATCACCTTAGTAAATTAAATCCTAAGAAATATTTTAAATTTCTTATTTTTGTTGTAGTCCCAGTTAATTAAATCTAAACCTAAAAACCACACTCCTAAAATCTTTAAAAATACCCTTTACTATGAACTACTAGGAATTCAATACCAATTACCAAATAGGCCAAACTTGCTATTAATGTAATACAGTATACTATTTTGAATCCTCAATTCAAATTGCACTTGAATGTATCCTGTATGGCTAGAAGTTGGATGACTAACTACAGTGCAAGATTTGCAGCTTGGATTAGCACTTGCCAGTTCCATTTCAAAGTCAGTGAAGAGAGATTTTCAAATCCCTAGCTACAGTTAGCTGAAAATTACAGATTGTGAACAATTTTACTTTCATCCTCAGTTTGAAAAAAAAGTAAAACTGATGGAAACAAATGTACTGTTCTTGTACTGAGAGATTAACAAAATTTGATGCAGATGAAACGGAAAAACTACCGAGGATGAGGAGGGCGTCGGGCAAGGCGCCGAGAACAGGGAGGAGAAAGCCGCCGATGATCCCGGCGCCGAGGATGTTGAGGAGGAGCTCGCTCCCCGTCGACAGACATATCGCAGCGCGGAGCATCAGGTATCCGTACACCAGCATCAGGAAGAGGTTACCTAAAATGGTGGTCGTGCAGGGCAGGAATCCGTAAGTCTGCTCACATGTATCTGAAGAAGAAGAAGAAGAAGATGGACGGTTGAGATGGAGGAAGGAAGGTTGATGGACGTTCTGGATTCCATCCGAGATTAAATGGCTCTGAGCATGGCGAGCAAGCAGCAGACTGATTAGAAGAGAAAATGTTGCTTTTCCCATTTTCTTTCAGTTCCCACTCTCTCTCTCCAGTCTCGGTTGCAGTGGTGCTGCTGCAGAAGAAAACAGATCAGGAAATGATACACAGGCGACAAACAAATGGGAATCACATGGGATTTCAATTTCATTTCATTGAAAAAAGCACTGGTCAGGAAAGTTTAGTTGCAATTTGGTCTATGGATATGAAATGATCCAGTGGATTCAGATTCACCATAAAAATCTCCTGCAACGTCTATACGTCCTACTCTGAGCCCCACTTGATGAAGGCTGATAAGTTCAGGTACTGTATTTCTTTAAAAAATGTCAAGGTCATATGAGACATAAGTTTAGGTGCTGTAAGGCCCCACCTCGATGGACAAACAGATAGGGATGAAAATGGATTTCGATTATCTGATTATAAAGAGGTTAGGATCCATTAATAATCGAGTTTGGACCCTTATTTAAAGTTTAGATTAGTAAATAGGTTCGGGTCCGGTTCCACTTTGGTTCCAATTCATAGACTTTAGACGACATATTAGCTCAATTTTCAAAATTTCCTCCCAAAAGCTAGGTTTTTTTTTTTTTTCCAATTCATTCTAAATCCAGACATGATGGGTCCCATATATGGAATTGTTTCAGATTATGGTTCATCATCTCATTAACAGTTTCGATTCCAAAAACAGGGAATTAATTTTGAACCAAATTTGGTCCCGGCTATAGTTTCATCTTCTTATTAATAATTTCAGTTTCGGGTACACCATGGACTCGGATCGAAACAAACTCATTTACATCTCTACAAACACATGTTTGAGACAAATGCATGCTAATCAAAATGGTGACAAAAGTTTTCACTGCGAAAAGGCAGCCAAATAAGGCCTAAAGTCTCCATGTATTTTAATTGTGTGTTGAATTTTACTTCAATGTAAGTTGGTCCCGCTCCGTAATATAAAATAAGCGATTAAGATATTAGAATGCATAGGAAGTGAGCGCACGCGTTGGACATATTCTATACATATTCAATCCAATGGTAGTTTTAATTATGATTAATGTGAGAATTGGCAGAGAGTTGATACACGGTGAGACCATGTTATGAAATTTGAATGACTTAGATTCACAGATGAGTGTTAATGTGATTGATTTACAGGGCACGCATCAGAATTGTTGGATTCAAATTCACTCAAAAGGGTATTTCAAACCATCAATCCCAAGGGATAGCTCAGTTGGTCTGGGACTATGGTTTGTATATGGAGGTTGTAGGTTCGAAACTGCACTACCGCACTGGGGCTAAACCCAAAGGGATATGTCCAGCCCAAAGGGTTGAGAACCTTTCGATAGTAAAATTAAAAAAAACCATCAACGCACGTTCCTCACCTAATTAATCTTTGGATCCGTCTTTGAAAGGACCCACCGTTGCCAATGGGGAAGAGATGTGGACACATTTTATAAGTAGCATGGTGCGGAAAAAGTTGCAAGAAAAGCCAAATAGCAACTAGAGATAAGAGATTGATCACTAAGGGCCTGTTTAGATGTATGGTGAATTGAAATATGGTGAGGTGAAGCATCAAATTAAGAGAGAATAAAATATAAGGTGTTATGATGGTGTTTTGTTTTAAGTTGTTTGGTATGAAATTTTTTTGACTTTTTGTATAGAAAAGTGTAATTTTTTTTGTCTTTTAGTGGAGAAATGAGGTTGCTTTTTTGACTTTTTTTTAAATAGATGGAGGGAATTTTGAAATTGTGTACTTTTGATATGACTCATTGTCTTTTCTTGTCTGGATAATGGAGGCTTTACCTCACCTCACCTCACTTCACCACACATCCAAACACGCCCTAAGTGTTTTCTTATGGAATGGATGTGCCTCGCCCCTGCGCAATAACTCAGTGGTGAGCCCAAAAAAGAAAAACCAGGAATTGAATTCTGGCTCCTGCTTAATTGTGAGAGGCTTCGATACGGTGTGCGTGTGGATAAGGCAGAGAGAAGGAAAATATCTGTTTGTCCTAATCTTGTCTAATATGGGTCAGGAAGTTCAATTAATGCCTTACAGCTTCACTCCTTACAATCTAGGTTTGGTTTTCATTTCTTTCAGGTATTGAAAAAAGTATATAGGTCATGCCCTCTGGAAACTTACTGGTAACTGATGCAATAACTGTTTTGACACTTTTTCAACCAAATTAATTTGCTCATCTAGTCAGACTCAGTAATTGATGTTTCTCCAATGTACTGGTAACTTAATGGTTACCCCACCCCACACTGACAAAATCATCCACCCAAACAAAGAACCAATGGTTGATACCTGCTGTAGACTGATGCAATTACTGTTTTGACACTTTTTCAAACCAAATTAATTTGCTCATCTAGTCAGACTCAGTAATTGATGTTTATCCAATGTACTGGTAACTTAATGGTTACCCCACCCCACACCCACAAAATCATCCACCCAGACAAAGAACCAATGATTGATACCTGCTGTATCTTTGGGACTAGGATTTTTTCCTTTTTTTTTTTTTTTGTGTGGTGCATGAGTAGTATTTATTAGAAATAAAGAACACTGGTGGGTAAAGAGGGTGATGATAACTTGGAAGCATAAATATAAAAAATATATAAATTTATGACCTTTGATTAACTAGATTTAGATGTTAGGCATTTAACTCTGAATTTTAAATTCCAACATTCTCATTGGCATTCAACCTGGATCTATTAAGTATAAGGACCCACCCAACTGATATTTTTTAAAATGCTTTGGAGGTTGATGACTTCTTTCATTATTATTTTTGTAAGGCCTACAAAACCGACTGTTTTGGTGTTGAATGTGACACATTTGGACGCACATAGATAGTAGTTGAGTTTGGATAGGGAAAATATTTAAGTAGAGAGAGAAATTTGGCTGTGCATTGAAATGTCAAAATTTACACTAGCATGCTTGATAATTCACTTATAAAGCAAGTTGAAGTAAACATTCAATTTAAGATGGATAAGAAGGAAAGGAGTCAAATTAGATGGTACTAAATATCAAATTTTATATTTTTGACTTTTTGTCCTGTTGTCGCATGATAAGGTACCTTCTTTATTTTTTTTTTATAAAAAGCAGAGGGCGTTTTGTCATTTTAGTGGAATGAGAGAAAAGATTTTTTTTTATTTACTTTTTTAAAAGAACATAGAGTGATTTTTAAAATTTGATACCTTCTAGTATGACATTTCTACTTTTCTTTTTTCTTAAAATGACATTTCACTTAATTCACTTTACAAGTGAATTTATGAAACAAGCTAAGCGGGCATGTTTGTATACACAACATGAAAAACCAGTTCCATGGAAAAAAAAATCTGACCACCCAATATAAGAATTTATTCTATGAGGAGTAAAAAAAAAGTTAGCCAACCTGTACACGTATAGGATAGAAGAAGTTATTACACTATACATAAATTTAACAAGTATGAAATTTAATTTCCGCAGTCCCTACTTTTTACATGAAAACTTTCTACACAAACGCGTACTCACACAGAGGCCATCCGAGTCTCACATTTGAAATCTATACCATAATATAAAAAGAGCAGTTTCACATGCTTTTGGTCGACTCCCAGCAGTTTCACATGCTTTTTTTCGGCTCTTGTGGGGCCCACTGGAGGAAACTTACGATTCTTCTTCTCTCCTCTCGATTCTTCCTCTCATCTACACCACCGACCAGGCAAGGAATGGAGCCCTGTTCATCTCTCTCTGTAACGTGTCTCTCTCTTTCTTTCTTCTTTTCTTTTCCCTTTTCCATTTTGCCTCTTGCCTAAATTGAGAATCCATCCATCAATTTCATCATCCATTTCCTTCATCATCATGACCACAAGAAGAACTTGAGCTTCATCCCCATTCCTTCACCGCCGAGCCACCACCGACCACCACTACAACCCCAGCTCACTCCATCTCCTCTCTTTATTTTCCCTATTTTCCCCCTCCATGCTGCAAATGTGAATCAGCCCCACCCATCTCACCATTTCTCTCTCTGTTTTCTTTATTTCACACACTCTCTCTTACTTTCTTTCTCTCATTCTCTTTCTCACTCCACTCACTGCCAACGTGAGGTATTCCCCAACCCATTTCATCATCTCACCATTTTACTGTCCCTTTCTGTTTCTTTTTGTTTTCCTTTCTCTCTTTCATTCTGTAACTTTCTTCAACACCCATGTCACAGAATCTGCCCTGTGCTGCTGATGTGGTAGTGGGGCTGATTTTGTCTCCTCTGTGGGTGGAGATGTTTCTCTGTTGCAGCAGTGTTCAGTTGTGTTCTGTTGTAGCAGTCTCCTCCCTGCCTTTGATGTTTCTATTCCCTTCTTCTGTGTGCAGTTGCAGTGGAGGTGGTTCTACGCCGTTCAGCAGAGGGTTGTTTTGTTGCCAGCCCCGCTGTGGAGTTGTCTGGGAGTTGCTGGAGGCTGTTAAGCTTGAATCTTGTCAGTGTTGAATTTTGAAGCTAATCGTTGGGGCTTGGTCTTCGTCCTTGGCGTTGAAGTGGGTGGATTGAAGGCTCCAGTTCCCTTGCATTCTGCTGGCTCATTTACGAAAGGCTGGCTCTTGGGGTGGGTGAATGTCAGCAAAGAATCTATCCTCTTCTTCTTCCATGGCCACCTCAGGCTAGATCATCTAAAGGGTCTTTCAATATTCCTTATCATCTAAGAATCTCTGCAGGATTGTTTGTGCAGCTGCTTCCTCTTACTCTCTTTAGTTTCTGTGTGGTTCTGGCTTTAGCAGTTGTAGTGGAAGGAGAGCTGGGGTGGGGTGTTTTGGTGGAGGGCTGTGTTTGCTTTTCAGCATTTCTGCAGGTGTTTTCCTCCCTGCCTTTGCTGTTTTTTTTTTCAGTTGCTGTGCTGGTTGTGTTGAGCTGTTCAGCTGTGGGTTGTTTGGTTGTCTGCCTAGCAGTGGTGTTTTCTGGGAGAGGCCAGGTTGAGTGCAGTTCTTGTTCCATGGAGCTTTCTGTTTCTGCTTTGGGGGTGTCCTGGTCTCCTCTCTGCTTCCTTTTCTGTCTTTTCTCTCTTTCTAAGGGAAAGTCCTCTCTCCCTTTTTTCCCTTCTTTTTCCTTTTTGGTTTGTTTAGTTGCTTGTTTAGTGTTCTATTTCCCTTTCTGAGGGTTGTCTCCTTGTATTTTGGGGGCCATTGGCCTTTCCCCTCCTCCTTAATTCAATTTGCCATTAAGCAAAAAAAAAATGTCACAGAATCTGTCCTTTTGGTTTTATTTTTCCTTTTTCCTGTTTGGGTAATCTTTTGTTTTGGTTTAAATCCTGGAATCTCTTATTGGGCTATCTGTTTTCTCTGCCTTTTTGCTTTTTTTCTTTTTGCTTTTCTTGGTTTTGATTTCAAAAACTTGAATCTTCTGGCAATTAAATGTATTTTATCTTGACATTGTCTGCTTATTTGGTTCATTCATATGTAAATTAAATAGTTAGGGGCCTATTTGGCATCATTTTTAACCCATTTTTGTCTCAAGATTCGAACTGTTTTCAGAAACCCTTTTTTTTAGGTTTGAACAGGGAGTCATGGATATTTGAGTCATGGATATTTTTTCTAACTTTCTCTTATGCTTTTGGGTTTTATTGATAGGATTATGTACCCATAGTTTCTGAAAACTTCAGTGCTAATGTTGCTGTGGATGGGAACATTGTCAACTTAGGCGTTTGGGATACTGCAGGTATTGGATTCTGATGCTATGTCCTTAACAAGCATGTTGATTATAATGTTATGCGTTTTTCTTTAGCTTTGTACCTATATCTTTCTTTTCTTTATTTTTATTTGCAGGCCAAGAAGACTACAGTAGATTGAGATCATTGAGTTATAGAGGACCAGATGTCTTTGTTTTGGCTTTCTCTTTACTCGGCAAAGCAACTTATGAGAATGTTCTCAAGAAAGTAGTGACCAAATGGACAGCCTTTTTCCCCCTGAAATCTAGGTTAATTTAAGGCTCTATCTGGAGTCTATTTTTACAAATGGCTCATTTCATTTTAAAATTAAAGCCTGAAATTCTTAGGATCTTTACCTTGGTGTAAACAAGAAGGTATTGACCAAATAACCATTTCCTTTTTGGCACATAATTGTTGTGGTTATGTTTGGATGAAAAAATTTACAAGTTTCATGTGGATAAAAGTGTAATGGTCATTTCTAGAATCGATTCTTCACTGTCCAAATCGTAAATAGGGGAACTCTGGATCTGATATGAAGTCTGCTGCTCAACTGGGTTGGAGCAATATTGATTCTTGTCTTGGTTCTTGTTTCCTGGTGGGTTGCAGAAGCACCCATGACACATTTGGGTAAAGCTTCATGACCCAGATTTTGATTATCCTAAAATGCGATTTTGGAAGCTCAACATTTTTCAGTTATTGTTTTCATCCTTCATTTGAAAGTCTAAGCTATCTTCCCAATTATGTGATATGTTTGGCTATGTGCCATAGCATTATGAATGCCTCTGATTATAAGCTATCCTGCCCACCCCACCCCCCCAACACACACACACACACACACACACACACACACACACACACACACACACACACACACACACACACACACACACGGTCTTTTTACTTAAGAAGAATGGGTAGTTCTCTCTTGTTTTGCAGTGCATTATGGTGGAAAGATAAAGTCCAAAGAATAATTAATAGGGAAAAACATGTATCCAAGTTAAAAGTTAATGTAGTTTTCATTTTTCATGCCAGCCCAAATGTAGTGGTACATACATAGATAACCGTCCGTTCTGCCAATATTTTCTACCTAATTGTGCATCCTGAATTAGGGAAGATATGAAATATCAACCTGCTTCGGTTTTTTTTTTTTTTTCCTCACTTGTGATTCTGATTACTGATATAATTAATGTCAATCAGTGGATGCCTGAACTTCACCGGTTTGCACCCAACATTCCAATAGTTCTTGTTGGGACAAAGTTAGGTGCGTAAACAGTCTGATTGTGGCACATGTTGTTGTTCACTTGGGAAGTTAGTTTTATTTTCTACAGCTCCTGACAATGATTTTTCACTGGTTATTACTGTCTCCAGTTCTTTGCGAAGACAAAGGATATCTGGCTCATATGGGTGCTACTGTGATAACATCCACTTAAGTAAGTATTGTCACTCGTCTTTTACACTTATACTCCTTGCATCACATTATTATCTTTTATGTCATCATTTGAGTTAAATTAGTTAGAGTTTGCATCTTCAGGGGGAGGAGCTCAAAAAGCAAATTGGTGTTGCTGCTTACATTGAGTGTAGCTCAAAAACTCAACAGGTAACAGTTTAGAATTGCTTGATAGTATTTCAAATTTCCAAGCTGTAGGATATTTTTGGATTTGGGCATTTTGGATTTCCTCACCCAAAGGCAAGTGAATATGTATTTATTTTTATGGATATGCATATGTTTTTTTTATGGAATTGTAACTTTGAAATGATGGTAGAGGGCTGAGTCCCTAAAAAATGATTGCAGGAAAAGAAGTATTGGGGATCATTTTTCTAAAATTAGGGAAATAAAGTAGTTAGATATTTTAAAATATTTTGATTGCAAATAATTGATTTGTAAACTCCATTTTCATGAAATTTCTTAGAACATAAATTCTCTGGAATTGTATGATAGGGTACAGTAGAAATATCTGCTAAAACAAGATTTGTAAACTCCATTTTCATGAAATTTGTTAGAACATAAATTCTCTGGAATTGTATGATAGGGTGCAGTAGAAATATCTGCTAAAAGAAATGACATCTAAAGAGGAAAATAACTTGCTTATCTATGCTTTTCATTCCATAAGATTATCTTGTATGCAGCAAATATCAATGAGATCTGAATTGCGCATCCCTATTTGTATGGCTGAAAAGTTGAACCAAGCACTAACTCTGTTTTCATTGGATGATATTGTTTAATTAGTTACACCTAATTTCTATGTTTTTTTTTTTCTCTTCACGATCAATGTGGAATGATTATGGAATGACATTATATCAAGTTAATACACAGTTCATTTCAATGAATGGTTAGTGGTGACATAAGTTAGGAGACCTAATGGCACTCGAAGAAAATTTTGGGTAGCTCTATTTATAAACCTTCATTTACCTTCCACCACTCCTTATAATGACATAGTTATAATGACATAGGACATTAAAGATAATTGATGAAAGCATCCAATAGCACTCAAAGGCATTGCAATAGTTAATTCCAACATAGTTATTGAGATATCTCACGAGTAAGTTGACATTGTGTTAGATCCCTATTTGAGTCAAACACACCATATAACTTAGAGAAATAAAAAAAAAAAGGCAACGACACTGAATACTAACCAAAGGCTCCAAAATATCTATCAAACTTGACCCAGATGAAATTCATGAATGATACAACTTTGCAACATTATCCGACAGATGATCGTTGAATTCAAGAGAACTCATAGACAAAAACATAGTTTAGGACTCTGTTATTTTTGCTCGGTAAAGTTTAGGATTATGTTCAACACAATGAAATTGAAGTCAAGCCTTATATTAGTTGAATAATATGACTATCTTATGCTACCTACATTTATATAAACACTGTAGCTTTAATACCTATGAGTTAAACTCAGCAACTAAAAATTTTTATCTCTATTTTTTCTATTCAAATGTCTCCTATTCTTGTGGCGAATGAATTAACTTTCTAACAAGGTTTTTGTGCTATTCTTACTTCCAAAAAATTTGCTTGTTTATTTAAGATTTCTGTTCATTTTTTTAATCTATATGATCTTAGTTTCTTTTTTAGAATGGTTACGTTCCATTTAATTTCACATATGTTGCAGCATATGTATATTTCTTGGTAAATTTACAATATTTATATTTCTTTTATTATTAAGTTTGATGTTGTTTTTTTATGGATTGGTTGTTTTTTGAAATACAATATGTTTTTTTCATTGACTGTATGCTTTGTAGGATGAAAGCCAATGGCATATAGAGACAATGATTACTGCAAAACTGTAAATTTGAAAGGCTGATGTTGGGCACTTTCTAATTTCTTTTGATCATCATTTTGTAACAGCTTGGATGGTAGGATTTCTACAAGGCTTGTATGCATAACTCTAAGTTCATATTTTGTAAAGATACGGTTTCTACAATGCTTGTATGTTTAACTTTTACTTCATATTTTGTATAGAGTTGGTGCGTACATATTTAATGATGCAATAGTTTCAATGTGGAACTTTTCTTTCACTACCTATAGGTCACCAATATCTGTTTCATATAGCTCACCAGTTCCTTTGCATGAAAAATCAATTAATCCAATTAGTTTATATACATAATTCTTCTTCTCTCCTACACTTGTATCAAAACATGAAAGAACTCATTTTCAAGCCCTTTCTATAAGTAATTTTCCACCTTTAATGTTATTACTTATTCAAAATTCTGCCTTTTCGAAATCTTGCATTGATGTTTCCCTTAGTTTCAACTCAATTCTTTGTTTTATTGAATCCAAGTTCAAATGAATCTATGAGTATGGAGATTATGTCATGAGAATGAAATTGTAAATAAGTTTTTCAGAAAACTTCCACTTTACTCTCAATGAGATATACGTACATCTCTTACCTGAATAACAATATATATTCATATTGTTTATGGGAAAGAGAACTGACATTGAATTAAAGTTTCTCACTTTTAATAGACATATACTGGGAACATTCTAATGGCAGTAAATCCTTTTAGAAGGCTGCTCCATTTGCATGACATTCACATGATGCAATACGAAGGAGCTCCCTTTGGAGATCTTGGTCCTCATCTTTTTGCTGTTGCTAATACTTGCTACAGGTACATTCTGTGGATATTTAGATTCCAAATATCAACCAGTCATAATGAAAGATACTTAACCAGTTTTGGGTTTGGTTCATATCAGGGCAATGACAAATAAGCAGGTAATATTTCTTCTCATATATTTACTTTTTCTTCATATGAACTTTGTTCCTTACAAATAAGAATCTTGTGCATCAATTGAAAATTTATTTCAAGTCAACTACAGTTAGAGTTTTTCTGCCATTGGCAAATGCCATAGATGATTTCCTTTCTACTTTGTAATTTTGTATATGTATGTATATTAATTGATAAATTTATTCTTTATCCAGTGTCAAATTACTTCTAAATTAACGTGTTATTAATTATTCACTATGTTAGAAATGATTACACCTTTATTACTGATGCGGATACCTCTCTCTTGTATCATTGTCACAAGTATAGTTTCTATAATGACATAAGTACATGGGTTCTCGTTTGGGGCCTGGCAAATGCCATAGGTAATTATTCCCTTTGCACTTTCATAAGTAAATGTCATAAATGAAGTCATATCCAAAACCATTGCAGTTCAGATTAGCTCATCTCTGTTCATTCCAAAATGTTTCAATACCGTCCCATCTCTTCTGTTTTGATAACAATAACTGCACTATGGTCTGATGAAATAGAAATTCCATACATGAGAGTCCCAGCTTCTCACATCAAATATTAAAGTAAAAATGAAAAATAATTAGCAACCAGAATTCCATTTATATTTTAATGGAAAAATATCCCATGAAGATAATACAGGGCAAAGTTGGTAATAAACATTAGTAACCAGACCATATTTATAAAAAAAAAAAAAAGAAAATGAAATCCTTCTTCAATTGAAACAATAAAAAAACAAAACCCATGAAAATCATCCTTTTCTTTATCTCTTTATTATAGTAAGAACCTTGACTTTAAAACTCTTTCTCAGTTCCAACCTAAAGGATAAAACCCATATTCAAACAAGAGTAAAAGCCAGAAATCATGAAAACTCTCACCATGAGGAGTCCCAATCCAGAACCTCCATGAATAGAACCCAAGATCTAAGGAAAAAAAACCTAGATATAGAATAATGAAAAAGGATTCTAAGATTTTACAAAAACAATAAAAAATAATCAGAAAAAGAGGTTTGATTGTAGACATTTGTAGAAGATTCAGAATTTATAGAGATCAATTAGTTAACTGTGAAAATTGAATCAAGGGGAGATGGAAATGAATACACAGCCATCATCTTCATCATTCAAATTCTAGGAAAGTCTAGCTAGAAAACAGAGGAGGAAGAACTGTAGTTGAAAAGAGCAAAAAGAACATCAATATAATTCTATTCAATCAGTGGATTTGGTGATATCTTCTGTTCATGAGTTTGATACATTGATCAAAGGAACTACACTTCTCCATCACCATTCACTTCAAAATACAATTCAACTTTGAACTTTCTATCAAATATGAAAAAAAATAGAGAAATGCAATTCATATATGTGATGATGAATACAAGAAATCCTTGAGTCAATGTGATTTGGCGATCTTGATGAAGGATCTGAGGAAAAAACAGAGAGATTGTTCTGTCCTGAATCTTTTACAGTTCTTCACTTTTTATAACTTATAACATTCATGATCCTTTCACTCTTTATTTTTCCAAGTGTCATTTTAGTTTACTGTTTATTAATTTATTTGTGAAAAACACATGATGAGAAGCTCTGCATTGAAATTTTCATCTTGTTAGAGCTAATATTTTTTTTCTTTGATTTGAAGGTATTTATGTGTGGTCATGAAATGATTAACATATTTTACTGATTTTAAAATGTAGGAATGATGAAGATAAAAATAGCGGGAAGTAACTGGTGCGTGCTTTTCTTTCCTTCCTATATATTGAACATATATTTCTATTTGGAAATCTTTGCCAATGACCACGTCACCTTTTGCAAGTTATATGGACAATCTTGTATGGCAGTTAGTTGTTGGAAATGGATGCTTAATTTATTGAAAATGGTGATGGTCTTGGTCCTATTTGTGGTAGATGGTACAAAACATAACAATGGTTGTTCTGGTACGATGAAAGCTTCTTGTACATGAATCATTGAAGTGGACAGAGCCTGCTGTGCATTATCTTGATCCCTTATTTAGTCATAAATTCTATCTGAGAATCTTTTGTAACTCTCATATTGTTTTTTGCAAGTTTGATGACTGATCTTGAATGGCAGTGAGCTTTTAGTGGTGATATGATTTTGGTTTTTCCATATTCATCGGATCCACCAAACGAGTCTTACCGTTGATAATTATTAAAAAAACTGGAATAGAACAATAAGTACAATACATATATTTTGTTATAGATCTTGCTTTATTTGTATATAATAACAAACATAGGCATGGCTCATTTTCTACCATTTTTGCTTTACCCATTTTTGCTTTACCGCTGGTTCAAGAATCTTTCCATAGATTTCATAGACTGAATGAAATAAATGTACCAATCTCCCCTCCCCCAATCAATAGCTATCTTAATTTTCAATTATTCATTGCCGCCAAATGTAAAATAAAATAAATTAGGTCTAGAGAAAATAATTTGTTTAGTATTGAAATTTCTTCTTTGTTAATAAGATCAGGATGACAAGAATCTTGAAGTTACTACTTTTGTGTGCAGGAGGATTCATCTCACTTCTGATTCTTAGGGTTAGAAACTCTTCAATTACACCCCTGTACATCTAAAAGCTCTATTACAACACTCTGCGAAACCAAAACTGACCTTTCCACAGCTACTTTGAATGCCACATCTATAAAGGAATGAACTGAATCAATAGACGACTCCATACTGAACCTTGGGCCTAAGGAGGAGAGGTGCACATAATAGTCCTACTTGGGCATTGCATCATCATTATTTTAGCCAAATTAAGTATCTGAGAGGGATTTAACTCAACCCCTCTAAAGATAGAATTGTTCCAAGTTCCCCATAAGGCCCATCATATGGAAAAACCATAAGCCCTGATGTATTGGTTAGGTTGGCGAGCAGTCGGTTTCCCAGGGGTCCATACCATACTTCCACCATTATAGGATTCCACCTAAGGAGCATCATGCATAAGAAGGCCCAAATCTAAATAAAAGCATACATACTTAGTATAATCACAATAAAATAAAGCAAGTTCCACCAATTCCTCCTCCCACAACAAATGGGGAATAAAGTAATGTTGGCTTTTTTTAAATTTGTACGTAAAAACTCCATACCAAGATACCTCTTCTCAAGTATTTCCTACCAAATAAGAGAACATTTTAGGGAAAGTTGTTTTTCATAGTAAACTCCAATTAATTGATACATTTTCTATAAAAAAATAAAAATAAAATAAAAACCCATGTTTGGACTACATGAGAACTGGTTCCATGGTTCGTTTGGTCATAGACTGTAATGCCTTGCTTGTATCATCTCATCATATATTTTCTTCATGAGTTCAGAAACATATATTCTGTTTTTTTAATGCTTGTGTTTTAAAATATATAAACTTTCACCTACTCCCTTGTTGCAAAGGGCCTTTTTTTTTCCCTTCCCCACCTTTTTCCAATTGAGTTTCAAGTACATGAGGGGATGGCGGGTATGTATTGGAGGACCTTAGAATCTAATGCAGGTTGCATTTGATACTATCATTGTATTGGTCATATTGGCTAAATTTAATTGTTGTATTGGAATTTGGAAAACAAACAACTTCGAATGTCATGTAGCTTGAGATGTTCATTAATTCATAATCTGTTCTTTTAGTAGTCCTCGTTAAAAAAAGAAGGAAAAAAGACTTACTGCAGCTTCCTTATAAAATTTCTACCAGCTTGGGCTTTAATTCAAATGGCACATGGTTGTCCATCTTCTTGCACTGAAATTAAGGACCTTGTTTTATGTATCAAATGGTTTGTGAATGGCCTGAAATTGGTTAGGATGGATGGGTGATTCTGTTGCATACATCTATCAATTTAGATAACCATGTCATGGTGCCTTCTATTCATTTTGATACCCTTGATCCATGATCTATAACAACCCAATGTTTGGACCACATGAGAACTGGTTTCATGGTTGCTTCAGCCATAGAAAATAATGTCCTGCTTGTACCACTATACTTTTTATTTTCTGTGAAAACAAAAAAAAATGTATACAAGAAATACCTTATTTTTCAATTAACTTATGGTTAAAGAATTGCGAATGGAAAATCATGCTTGAAGTTTTATATACGTAGTTTAGTTGGAATTTAAGTATCATTAGTTTAAAATCTCTTCAAGAATAGTCAATATGTAGTGTAATAAGGTAAAATTCTCTTTCTTAGAACATTTGTTCTTTTCTGCATATTATGTGTGGTAGGCTATAAGTACCTATTTCATGAATATTGTCAATTCTTCTCACTGCTATAGAACATCTGGAACATCTATTAGAGAATTCTCCTAATAATACTGTAGAAATAATTTTGTAATTAAAATTTTTTTCTCCTAAATATGTACATCTGCATTCAGTTTTTTTCCTTCCTACCATTTAATTTCATGGGCAATTTTCATTTAAGTAATTATAAATGTGATTGTTTACAGACATTATTGTCGTTTTCTATATTTAATTTTGATCTGAAACAATTAGCTACTATTCTAGGTACAGAAGATGAAGAACCCGACACTGCTTAAAATATGCTCAAGGTTTGTCTACAGTCTACTTGCTTTTCATAATGATATGATTATCTTTTTCTGCGTGAATCAATCGAACATAATTCCACAGTAAATATTGACTTATATATTAAGTTGTATTCATTCTAATTTGTCCTATTCACTCCAATTGTATATTGTAAGATCTTTTTTTGTGTCTTTTGTATGTATAAGGATTGATCTTATGAAATAGAATTATATGTTCTTTTATTTTTCTATATTGAATGTTTATTGCTTTTTAGACTATATCCTGTATGAGACTTTTTCTCTCTATGTTTTCATGTAAGAACATTGTGCTATTCAATAGAATACATCTTCTATTTTTTTCCTCTTATTTTTCTTTCTTATAGGTAGTTATGCTATTTTTATGTAGGTTTCTCACAACTTATTATGACGCACCTAAAGAATAACATGTGGATTATTATGAGTGTGCCCTTACAAATGGTGTCCTTAGCATACAATGGGGGGTCAAAACCTGGGGTAATCATTTATATGCTTGCTCACCAAAGGCACACAATTTTCATGGTCGGGCCGGGGAACACAGTTTTGACTTTACGGTACAGATTTTGCTTCATTTGAATATAATAAAATAGGTATGATTCATTTTATACAAATTTTTCTTTACTCTAAGTTCAAATATCTTTCCGTAGATTTCACAAAGTAGATGGAATAAATGCACCAATCCTATTACACTGGCCACCTTCAACATGGACAAAAAATGAAGGCTTGTAGAATCTCTAGCAACAACCTACAAATCCCATGAATTATAGTGTTTGTACCCTTAAAGGAGTACCAAATCAACAGTCTTTTCTAATTTGTAATTTTCTTTTTTTCCCGCTCAAATGGAATTGAGCATGAAAAGAAATGTATAAATGTTGGACATAATATGTTTATATTATATATATGTGTTTTGATAGGGAGCTTCAATTGAATTATAGTGTTTGTACCCTTAAAGGAGTACCAAATCTACAGTCTTTTCTAATTTGTAATTTTCTTTTTTTCCCGCTCAAATGGAATTGAGCATGAAAAGCAATGTATAAATGTTGGACATAATATGTTTATATTATATGTATGTGTTTTGATAGGGAGCTTCAGTTGAAAATCTATTGGATTTTATTGTTATGACGTTGTTGATGGATACAAATCAAGAATCCATATATGTAGCATAGGCAAGTTCATTATCATCATGCTTCTTGCTGTAGCTGTTATCATTACAATCCTTGTCATCATCATTGTTATTACAGGCGTTTTTCCAACGATGGTGGAGATAGAAGAGTAATAGAATCCAAGCTATAGTCAAGAAGCTTGTCGACTCGGGTCAATTTGAATTCATGTAAAATTTTGCACTTCAGATTTCTTTTCTTTAATTTGAAGCGATGATAGTTTCCACTTACTCGGATTTTTCTTGTGTATTACAACCACACTTTCATTCTCTCACTTACAACTATGTGCAACGCACGTACTTTTCACTAGTCATTTGAAAATTGAAAGGCATTACCTGGAACCCGTCGGGTCTCATCCATCGTTTTATCTCTTTTGTCAACATCTCGTAAAGACTTATAAATTAAAGACCCTTTTATTAACCTAATAAATGTTCAGAGGCCCCAGTCCCCCCAATGATATAATTCTGTCAGACTTTTGGGTTCCTGATTCAAAACTATATGCAACCCAGACCAGATTTCTTGGAAAGTCTGGGTCTACTAAAAGTTCCCTTTTACTTTTATGATCAGTTTTCAAAGAGGATCAAAAAGGCAACATTCAAATCAAACGTGGTGTTGGAGGTCCTCATTGAGTCCACCCTTTTTTTTTTTTTTTTTTATCTAAAGGAGGGACTAATTCCTACGGGCCCAGAGAGAAAAACCGAATAAAACCTCCATGGCCCCTAGGTAATAGCACGAGTAGACTTAGCCTTCAGTTCCTGAAAAGAGAGAAATAGGGAATCGATACCAGAACCTCTAGCTCCGAAAGAGAGAGGAATTATGGTCTTGACCACTCGGCCAACTCCTTGAGGTTCATTGAGTCCACTTGATAAGGTGTCTGCGTCCTCTAAAGCTAGGCCTTGGTAGAACGCCTAGAGGCTCTTCCCCAATTAGGCATACTTATTAAAATCTAAGTGGATCTCATATATAGACATGAAAAATTAGGATGATCCATTGGAGTAATATTTGCCCTCCTAATATATGTTACTTATACCTTTCTTAACTCTGCCCCATTATTAGCAATTACCAATGTAGGCTACACAAACTATGGGGTCATGTCTTTTATTTTTTATCTTTGGGTTAATGAGTTCCTTTTCTTAACCAAAATTTAAATTAAAAAAAAACACCCAAAAAGAAATTGACTAAAATTGGGTTTGTTCTTAAGAAGAAAAAGTGGATGCTTTATAGAACCTCCCTTGTTCACACAAAACGGTTTTGCCATGAAATAATGGAAAATACAAAATTCCAGCTAGGAATTTACAAGATTCCACAAGACGTGTGGCACAGGCCAATCCCTCTAGATTTTTTCCTTTCATATATTTTGGTAAAAGTTGCTGGTCAAACCCTCTTGTTGGAAGGATTGACCCCATCAAAAGCTGCTGGCCAATCTATCAATTTTGATCATTTTCCTGCTTTTATAAATATTATGCACTTATTTAGTTGCCAGTAATAAGAAGAGTACATCCTTGTTTGTGTTGTTATGAATACCTAATTAAACAAACCTTCTTCTTGTTATTTGTTACTGCTTGGGCTAGTGTTTTTAAAGTAGGGTCGAGCCTAAATTTGCCCCGGCCGGTCCATGTACACTCAAATGACCTTGATCTAGGTGCATATAAGGTGTTTTCTTCTTTTTATTTTATGGTAAAACCCTCTTATAGTAAAGTAGAAATCTTCTCTCTATGGGATAGTCATGGAAGTCATGGAAGTGGTTATGTAACATGCACGTCGACTGAATATTACGTGTATGATCAAGGACGGACTGATTTTATGGAAAAGCCCAAATTTTGAGTCTTTTGTCTATCACATTCAGTCCTCTCAGTCAGTGGTCCTCCCCCACACCCACTCCCCAGCCACTATTTACCTTTTTATTACCTCTCAACCAGATTTTATTCCAATCATATTTTGCTTCATCATCAAACTAATAATGTGTAAAATACACAGTTAAGAAATATAGAATAAGTAATCGACTAATAGAAAGGTGCTAGAAACTTTAAGGGCCCTAATCATTTTAATGAAATCAAATCCCTAAGAATTGTAAGAAATATTTATAGCTTATGCACTAAGGTCATCTTTGACAATGAAATCCTTGGAGACTCATTATAAATGATTCCAATTTCCTATGATAGGAGTACGATTTAAGAATCCAAAACTCCTCTCTCTCTTGCAAACAAAATCGTTGAGAGAGCGGAACACTCATGTTGCACAAACAAGTCCTTATTTTACTATGAGTTTGTAAGAATACAATTTCGTGTAAACAATGTCGCAAGAGGATCTGATATAGAGAATGAGGTAGAATTTATTTTCAGTGGCCCAAACTACTCTATTTTGTTTTAATGGACTTTCCTCGGTCACATACTGTTTATTAGAGGTAAAGAAAAACAAATCAAGCTTTCCTTGGCATTTAATTCTTAAGGCATGTTTGTGTAACACTTTCCCACGGAAAAGTGGAAGGTTTTCCGCGGAAGACTCATTTTTCAAGCATTTGGTGCGGAACAATTCCACGGAAACGCTTTTCTCCCTCGTCAGCATTTTCCTTGATAATGGTAGAAATGAGTTTCCTATAGAGAGGGTTATGAGAAATGGATTTTCTCGAAAAACTCCTCCCTCCTTTAATCACTCTTGTCCATTTCAACCATAAACCCTACAACTCTTTCATTTCTTATTTCTTTAAATAAATTATTATTTGATGTTGAATAAATAATATATATCTTATGTTATTTTTCTTCAAAATAGTGTTTCACCAAATAAGAAATTTTAATTTTCTATAAGGAATCCACAGCCGTACCAAACAACATTAGCATCAATTCAACAAGAAAAAAATTTTTGCGCCAGACATGAATTTCTAAATTCTACAAAAATCATTTTCCATTTTCCGAGGTTTCTATTTCTATAGAATTTGCTGACAGAAAGGGTGTGTACACAAACGTGCCGTTAGCTTTTAAACAGCTTCTTCTTGTTGGTACTTGGACTCGGTCCTCACGAGGAAAGGAAATATCTGCATTCAGCTTCATTTTTCTTTCTACTATCTAGATGATGTAGGCAAGAAATAGAAACGTGCTAGGTGGTCTGGTCGATTCTCAGGAATTTCTCTGAAGGCACATCATGCATTCATAACCCCATTTAGCTCATTAATTACAATTAGCACCATGTTTGATTTGGTTCTGGCCAAACTTCATAATAAGGTAGTGAAGGTCCAATTCATTTCATGTTCAAGATTAGAGCCACAGGAAGAACTTATATATTGGTTTATTTGATTTGGTTCTGGCCAAACTTCATAATCTGACATAGTAAAAACCATGAAAGGATTTAAAGAAGAAGATCACTGTGCTTAACTTAATAGCACAACCTTAGTCCACAAGGTAGAAGTAGGGAAAACCCCAAAAGGCTAATGATTTTTCAGGTAGGTTGATTTTGAGAAGTTTAGAAAACAAATTAGAATTTCAAATGCTTAATAGTATTGATGCAACAACAACATCAAAAATCCACAACACTCACGGTCACAATTCTCATCAGAAATTATACCTCCAAACAAACACACCCTTACTAAATTGTACATTGTAAAGATTGATCCTTGCCTTTGTAATTCAAACATAAAAGATCCATCTTGACCTGTGGTCAAACTTTTCTCATAGATTTTGAGACGTGTTTTTCTCAAAGACACTAGTTGACTTTCTTCTTTATAAAGACATGGTCAGTTCCAAAAAAAATGCTACTATACAAGGTGAGTATACATTAATTTTGGATAGGCCCACCAAAATTAATAGGAGAAATATTCAAACATGTAAACCACCTCCATCCTTCTTTAACATGGTTACATTGGGATTCAGTGTATATCATTGGTAAATGATGATAAATCGTAGGCAGGCCCAACGATATTGTTTGTTGATTTTGGTGGGCCCAAAAGCATTTGGATCATTCAACTGATAACCTAGGTGGTGATAAGCTTCACCACAATTTCAATCACTTGGGTGGGCCTCACCCAAAATTATACATCCATTTTTTTAACAGTGAAAAAAGTTTCAAATTTTTTCGAATAAATTTTATCACATTTCAACGGAGAAGAAAAGATATTTTGCTGATGCTTTAGCTAAACAAGAAGTTGAGTGGGTGTGTCCTTGGGAAGGTGTGATTATATAAGCTTAGTGGGGCGCGCGGGGTAGAACACTTTTGTGCCTCCTCGATTTTTTTTTTATTATCCTTTCGTAATTTGTTTCTCCTTTAATGAAAGTTTTTTTTTTTTTTTTTTAGAGTTTCAAAAGGAACATGTGGGAAAAGATTTTGCAATTATGGGGTTTTTCTTTGGTTAGAATTTGTCGTTGTTGACTTGTAAGGTCGATCACAAACAGACAAATGTTCGTAAAACCCAACAAAATACATTGCATTTCAAGTCACAGAACGCCATACCAATCTCACAAGAAACACTATCTACGAAACAATCAAGAAAATGAGAGAGCCTGGAATCATTGACTGAATAAATGGTTCAAGTGACACCTTTCTCCTATCACTCGTTTTTTTTTTAATTCTTTCCACACCCCTTGACCATGACCTTTCGGTCTGGTCTATGGTAATCAGTCCCTCTTTATTTGCACCATGCTCTCAAGGAAACACGCATCTCCATTCTCCACAACAAAAA
This sequence comes from Umbellularia californica, assembly GCA_028538565.1. NCBI lineage: Eukaryota > Viridiplantae > Streptophyta > Magnoliopsida > Laurales > Lauraceae > Umbellularia > Umbellularia californica. Next base: position 52,865,524 of record JAPQWN010000009.1, on the reverse strand, counting down.
TGCCTCAGGCTTTCTCCATCCTTCTTCTGCTGTTACTTGGAGCAATCTCTTCTCAATGCAAATATACCAAGCCCCAGTTCAAAGGTACCATTGGTGCTATCATTGACTCTACCTCAAGAGCAGGCAAACAAGAGAAAATAGCCATTGAAATGGCAGTAGAAGATTTCTTTAACTCTACAGGCCACAAACCACTTCTTCACGTTAGAGACTCTCAAGGAAGTCCTGTTCAAGCTGCTTGGCACGGTGAGTTTTGCTCTCCACCACTCTCTCTTTCTTTTTCCTTTTCTGTTTCTTTTTCTTGTGTGTATGTGTGTGTGTGCGTGTGTGTGTGTGAATCATACACAAATTACCAAGTGTGGTTGAGAACAAATTAATTACACACCCTAGAATCTAAAGGGTATGTTAGCACAAGGCATTTATGTGGAAAGTGGAAATAGTTTCTGCAGGAGAATGATTATTCGGTTGAATGTTTTCACCAAGGATTATTTTGTTGAAGGTTTCCACCACTATCTACAGTCTTACACCTGATCAGCTAGCTAGAAACATATGTCATTCCACAAAAGCACTGAAAACCAAAACCATAGAATCCAAAGTCTTGGGTTTTCATTTTCCTCGGAAAATGAAATTGCTGTGGAAGAAGAAAGCATGATTCTGTTCTCTAAACCATAAAATTCACCAAATGCAGCTGAGGAACTCATCAAGGAGAAGAAAGTGCAAGCAATCGTAGGTCTCCGGACATGGAAGGAAGCAGCGTTTGTAGCAGAATACGGAGCAAAGATGCAAGTCCCTGTTGTTTCATTCGCCGGATTGGCTCCATCGCTGCTCACCTCCGAGCGCTGGCCCTTCCTGGTTCGTGTGGCTTCTAGCCCCCAGCTCCAGATGAAGGCCGTCGCTGCCATTGTTGGCTCTTGGAAGTGGACGAGAGTCACCATCATATATGAAGACAACAACTACGGCAGTGCAGGAAGCATGGCTTGTCTCATTTCCGCCCTCAAAGAAGTTGGTTCCGACGTCGACTACGAATCCGTCTTCCCACCTTTTCACTCTCTGCAAAATCCAACTTCTTCAATTCAACAAGAGCTGGAGAAGCTGAGGAGAAAGCAGTATAGGATTTTTATTGTACACTCAACTTTATCATTGAGCATTCATCTATTTACACAGGCGAAGCTCATGGGAATGATGGATCAGGACTATGTGTGGATAGCTACAGAACCCATCATGAACCATTTGCATTCGCTCAATGCAAGTATCATCTCCTCCATGCAAGGAGTCGTCGGAATCAAGACCTACTTCCCTCAAGTTGCACGGTTTAGCGATTTTTCTGTTCGATTCCGACGTCGTTTCCGTTCAAATTACCCAGATGAAGATGATTCAGAGCTTGGGATCTTTCCTCTCCGAGCTTATGATGCTGTATGTTCAGTGTTGAAGGCACTTAAACGATTACAGCACCTGGAGAAATCTACCAAACCAACTGATGTTTGGTTTCCTTCAATGGGCAGGCCTTTGTTGAAGGCCATCTTGTCAAGCAATTTTGAAGGGTTGAGTGGCCATATCCAGTTCAAGGGCACCGAACTAGTTCCCGGACCAGCTTTTCAGATTGTAAATGCGGTGGAGAGAGGTTATAGAGAGCTCGGATTCTGGTCACCCAACTTGGGTTTTTCAAGGACTGTAGATATGAAAGTAAAGGGAGCATCAATGGAGATCTTGGGAAGCGTGATTTGGCCCGGAGATCCTCCATATGTCCCAAGAGAATGGGCTGCTCGTAAGCCATTGAAGATTTTAGTTCCTGGAGATTCCTCATACGAGAATATCATGAGCGTTAAAACGACTTTGAATGAGACTAAAATTGATGGCTTCTCAATTAAGGTGTTTGAAATGGTTCTGGAGAATCTCTCCTACCCTTTGCCCTGTAAATTCTTCACATACCATGGCACCTATGACTCCATGATTCAGAAGCTTGAAGAATATGTGAGTTCCTTTCTTTCTTCTTAAAGCTTGGAAGTTGGTAATTAGCAACTGCTTTCAAATGACTACATTGCATACCATTTACGTTAGATTACTACAAGAATACATCTCAATTCATACCGGAATAAAAATAGGATAATGAATCACTTAGTGCCTATTTGGTTGCATTATGACATATAGGAATTGAATACACTCGTTTTCATGCCATCCATAAGTGGTTTAAAATGGAAGATTGAGAGCAAATTTACAAAAATAAGCATCAAATAACCTTCTCTTTCAAGGAAATAGACTCAAGGGAAGATAAGAAATAAATTAGCAGCCATCACCCTAGTAATTCAATACATATGAAAGTAAAGGTATTATCCACATATACAACTTATATCCTTCACCCCTCATCTCGTGCCCTTCACCTCTCACCTCTTTAATAATCCATTTATAGTTTATTTAACCAAAAATTCCTACACATTCAATTCCTGAGCACGTTAATGCAAACAAAGAGACTTTAAATCTTCATTAAAAAAAATCCCAAGCTTATCATCTCTCATCTATTCATAATATCTCTTAACAATTCTCATTTTGTTATTACTGAGACTTGTATTGCATTTCAATGTGTGGGGAAATTAAGGACTATGATGCTGTGGTGGGCGACACGGCAATCGTCGGAAATCGATTGAAGTATGGGGAGTTCACCCAGCCCTATTCGGAGTCGGGAGTTAGGATGGTGGTAGCTGTTAAACAGCAACCGGAGAAGGCTTGGATTTTCGTTATGCCATTTACAAAAGAGCTTTGGGCGTTGACAGTGGTTCTCGTCTTGTATAATGGGCTCATACTGTGGTTGATTGAGAGAAAAGAAGGTAATGATGATTTGGTGGGTTCCTTCCGCAACCAAATCGGCGTATTGGTTTGGGTCTCCTTCAACACTCTCTTCTCTATGCAAGGTAAGAGCTGCGAGCTGTTTCTAGTGACCAAGACCATTGACTTGGTACTGGTTGGTAATATAAGTAACCCTTTCAATAATGGCTGCAAGGAGGGACCTAACTTGTCAACTCCAACTAGTGGAGCTAGGCTTTCCTAAATTAGGAAACGTGGGGGACCAAACTCGTTAGATTGTGATTGTATGGAAAAGTAAATCATCCCTACAGCTACAAGGGTCCCTGTGTTTATTGATTAGGGCAAATGCACTGATTGGCCCACTGTGGATATTCCGAGCCCACTTTTTCTAGGAATGAGGTGGTTGGTAATGACATATAACGACTTTTAATTATGATTGAAAGATGGGACCTCCCAGTTGTTAACAAGTGGAACTCAGCTTTCCTAAATATGGGAAGTCTAGGGTCCCCAATTGGTTTGCCATACAACAACCAAATGGGCTTTTTTTTTCCCCTCTTATGACAGGAGTTTTCCGGTTTTATATAACCCGACAAAACTATTCCACTAGGCGCACATGAAACCCACGTACAGATGCCCTGGGTAAGTATGGGGCGAGATTCAAGCACAAAAAGTGGGAGCAAACCCATACCTTATGCCAGTTGATCACCCAACTCCCGGGTGTCTTTTTCGATTCATCCCTACTAAGTCATTTTAGTTTGTTGTTTAGGACCAATGTTCTGATTAGCCCACTGCAGTATTTTGAAAACCAAAATAGGTAGTTTGGAAGGAATTTGGATCCTATGAGGATGAGACTGCATTATTTTAATTTTTAAAGAGTCCAATGCTGTAAATTTATCAGCAAGGTGCAACAAAGAAAGTTGATTTCTCTATGTTCTTATATGTGTCCTTCTCTTTTTCAAGGGGAAAAGCTCCGCAGTAATCTGTCTCGGATGGCAATGGTAGTGTGGCTGTTTGTGGCATTTGTGCTGACATCAAGCTACACGGCCAGTCTCTCATCCATGCTGACAGTGCAGAGGCTCGAACCCAGCGTTGTAGACGTCGAGTGGCTCAAGCAGACCAAAGCCATGGTCGGGTGCGACAGCTATTCCTTTGTAAGGAGATACTTAGAAGAAGTGCTGCACTTCGACAGGGCCTGCATCAAGCCATTCAACACAGGAGAAGAGTACCCCCAAGCCCTCCGAACCGGACAAATTAAAGCAGCCTTCCTTGAAGTGCCCTACATCAAATACCTGCTTGCCAAGAACTGCAAGGGGTTCATGACAGCAGGCCCCACCTACGAAGTTGGAGGTTTTGGCTTTGTAATGTCTCCTTCCCCCACTCTTAAGTACTTCCCCAGCTACCAAGGGTTGCATTCTTATTTTCTCTTAGAATCCAGATCAGTTTCACAAATGCTAAGTATAACTTAGCATTTTGGAAACTAAGAATTCCGCTAGCCAGAAGTGATACAAGCTAGTTTTCTGAATTCTCACCATTGAAGTAGTAAATTTAGAACAAGGGACAGCAGCGCTCGCTCGTTGCTGTCAGAAATTTCCAACATATTGAATCCAAATCGGAAACTAGAATTTCCAATGCATAGAATCCCGTCCAATGTATCTCCAAAACAATTGGCCCTCTGAAAAATTCATGTATTGAAATGAGTATAAACCCACGATAGGATCCCTGTAAAAGATTCCATCACCCAAAACAAATGCCTTCATCAAATATCCTCAAATTTTAAATCTCAAGACATCCCCCTATCAAATGGTAAGGACGTTTTTTTCTCTTTCTAGTAGCTCGGACCAACAGGTTTTAAGTTGGGTTGTGTTGTCTTCAAAAGTTCAGATTTAGACTGGGTTCATTCGGGCTAGCTGACCCACCAACTAGACCTAAACTTGACTTGAGTTGATTCCTTTGACTGCCAAATTTGATTTTGGTCAATACTTCCAACATTACTAATAAAACCCAATCAAGGTTTGGGCTGCACATAACATATTACTTGTGGTGTTGAACTCAATCCGTGGCCATTTCTTCCTTTGAATGGGATTTATTGAGCATGGAACTGAATTCTTTTTTCTTCTTTGACATGCTTTCAGGCCTTCCCAAAGGGCTCAACTCTGGTGGCAGACTTCTCTGAAGCTATTGTTAAATTGCGAGAGAACGGTAAGCTGCGAGAACTTGAGAATGATCTTGTTGGCACATACAACTGTTCGAGTTCAGAGTCTGATAATGATGGGAATGGTAGCTTGAGCTTGGATAGCTTCTGGGTACTCTTTGCAATAACAGGAGCAACATCAACACTGGCCCTCTTCATCTTCCTCGCAGGCAGAAGCCAGAACTTTGCAAACGACCCACGCTACTTTGTGGGTTTAAGAATTCGCCCATTGATGATGGCCTTGGCAAAGCATTCCCGGAGCGACGACGACGTGATGCAAGAAGTTCACCGGCCTAGGTACCCTGAGAAGGAGGAGCAAGCCCAGTATTCCACTCCAGTGGAGTTGCGCGTGTTCAGAAGAAGCAACACCTCCTCCTGAATATCTTGTAAATACTAGCTAGTCTTCTTTTCTTGTATATGTAAACATATGAAAAGAGGAGAAAGAAATGTAAATTGCAATTAGAAAATGTGTAATTTTAATTCAAATTCATCATCGTCATCAAAATCTTGTCCCAACTTTATTAGAAGTCGGCTTCGTGAATTTTATTTTAACATTCTAATCTATTCTAAGCCAAAATTTCAAATAAGTTATTTTTCTTTCGTATCTGATTTTACTATCAGTGCCATTGCTGGCCCACGTTGTACGTGGTCAAACCATTTCAAACATATTACTCTAATTTTTTTTTTCTCCTATTGATGCTACCCATAAATACTCTCTAAATCTCTCATTTCTAATCTTATCATTTCTAGTTTACCACATGTCCACCTCAACAATATAATCCCTGCTACATTTCCAATTATACCATGTAAATGCATAAATCTAATTTTAGCGGCTTCAAATCTCTCTCCCTTAACGTCCTCATTGGATGTCTCGTGCCATTCAACTATTCTTCAATTAAGAATAGTATAGTGGTAATATATAAGAATATTATGACCGAAGAGAGTACAGAGGTAGAAACATTAGAAGAAAAGAAAGAAAAAAAAAGAACCAAAACAAGGGAAAAGGAAATTTAGTACATCTAAAAACAAGCATCCAAACTCTACTCTTCTGAAAATAGCATGCTTCCACAGAAATAAAGTAAGCCAAATACATCCTAAGATCTTAGTATAAGGAATCTGTAGACTGGGACATCTTTCTGAGCTGATCAGTAGACTTAAGACAGCATAAGCGCATAGAGGTCAAGCAATTGAATTGATGGGCACAAACACCTGAGTGTGGTTTTTTCAATCATCACTGACCATAAGCACTACAGTGGTGGACTAGATTTCTGGGACGGACAACTGCATGAGAAACAAAACAAACTCCCAAATATATATTTTTTCATTCCATTCTAAATAAAAATGATTTTATGTCTATGCACCTCATTGGGAATGGGATCAATGAATAATATAACAAACACATCTTTTCTTTAATGTTAGAAAACTGAGATGAAAGGGAGTAGCAGTACAAAAAATACACAATACAGGATGATTTAAAAGCAGCCGTCCATTTTTTTGTGATTCAGATCCGGAACATGGCCACCCATCACAAATTTTACAGAATGCCGTAACCAGCTAAAATTAGACCGGGGATTGCACCCACATCCGTTTCCACCACCTCTAGTCAGACAATGCACCTTCCTAAAACAATCCAATCAGAGGACCTAAGTCCAAAGAGAACCTCTACCTCTCATCAGCTTCCAGAATAGAAATGAAAGTTGGCATGAGGCCCATACCCAGTAAAAGGGCCAACTGATTTTCCATCATACAATGAAGAAAGCTGAAGCTAATGGTAACCCCTTCCTCTGCCACGGCCACCCCACCCCCTCACTCTTGCACCACTTCTCCCACCACGAGATAAACCTTCCAACGCCCTGTTCACAAGCTGGTTCTGTGTGCCACCCCCACCTCGTCCCTTCTTATTTGTCGTGCCAACAGCATTAGAATCATTAGCGGCAGTTGCAGGGCGTTTACCACTGAACACCAAGTGGGAACTAGTCAGCTACCACAAAAAGAAAAATCAAAGGAGAGGCAGTTGTCCTACCTTGCTGCAGGAGCTGATGAAGGTTTCACTGCTTCTTTCCATGAAAGGTTGATTTTCTTATCCCCAATAAATGAAGGAGATTTTGAATGCAATTGCTGTGAAAAGAGGGAAAAGTAAAACAGAAACACACATGGAATGGGTGAAGTCAGTTAATAGATAGATGTGTGGTATGGTTTAAATGTTTTTATTGTCTTTACCTGTGTCATCGCCAGTATATTATTGCAAGTACGCAATCCAGTTGTCGTTTCCTGTTTCTTTTGTTTCTGAAAAACATAAGCAAAAAATGGCTGTTAAATAAGACAAAAGGCAGTAATCTTAATTAGCAAAACATCCTAAAAATGAATACTCACAATGCCGGCCTTCTCATCATCTGTCTTAGCAGCAGCCATTGCTTTGTTGTGTTCTGCCATCCCCTGAGTTAGTTTCTTCATAGTGGCCCTAGCTAAATCCTCAACATTACTTAACCTGCAACATCACCATCAACAGTATTTGTTTCTTCTTTTCTATTTCATTTGAGAGAGAGTTGATAGAAACAATGATGTAGAGGGATCCAAAAACAAAATGGACAGGTTGGCAACCACTAAAACTGAATCAAAATTGTATCAAAGAACTCCAGAAAATAACCAAATTCTGCCTAATCAATGAGAATGATGACAACTACGATAGTCCATATAGTTTTGCTCCCACTTTTCAAAACCCATAAATTTCAGTCACTCCTAAAATAACCATGAACCCAAAAAAAAAAAAAACCACTTCAATTGGAGTGAGAAGCACCATTGAACTGATCGCATCTAAAATACTTAATTTACTCTTATGGGATAAATCACGTCTTTACATGCAATCAATCCACCAGTGGTGCTCCAACTGCAGTGAATTTTGGACAAATGCCATTTATTTGAGGGGTTTATCATGGTGAGCCCATTGCATGGATTTTATTTTTAAAAAAAATGGGAGATAAAACATTGGTACTAAGATGGCAATGGCTCAGCTTTCATGCAGGTTGGGCTAAACCCAAAAACAGCCCTGACTCGCACCTGCCCTACTCTATATCCTACTCATCAATGACAGGTTTATGATATGTGATACAAAACCAACCCTGTGATAGGTATCTTAACAATTGTCAAATGGTCATCAACAAGGTAAGGTAGGGCAGGGCACCTAGAACCCAAACCTGACCCAAGTAAAAATTTCACTACAATTCTAATTGGGGCAGGTCACCTACTTACCTCAAGCCATTGCCATCCCTAGTTCAGAAGTCAATGCAATTCTATACAATTGATGGCAAGACCCAACATAGATTTCATTGTCTTAAATGAGTATGAAACATCCTGCCAATTATGACGCCTTCATCCAAAATAGGGATGTCAGTGGACCCCTGATTAAATGGTTACCTGAAGGTTTCGACCCAAAAATTTGGGTATGGACCATGCCACCCGATTGATAATCGGGTGCAAGAGCTCTAGTCAGGTCCCTTGCCTGTATATCCATTTTTTTATTTAACACCTTTACATCTGGTTACCCAATATATAAAATACTGTATGTTTTCATATATATATAAATAAACACTAGTAATATTATTTTATACAGCAATCTACTAATAATGGCATGGAGCATAAATGGTATAGCACAGGTACCAATTTTGGTTGGGTCCAATCAACTTGATTGGAGTCGAGCACGGGTCTGTGTCCATCATGAACCCTACCCAAAATCTAACCCATTTACATCCTTGATCCAAAGGCAATAGAGAAGTAACCATCACCAACCCCGACTACTACTATGTTTCCCTTTACCGACCATCTTCAACACTCTCAGCAACCACCATCTACTTGTCATGTTTAAACACATATAGGACCATTTATGATGGATGTCTCAAATAAAGTCCCTTCAAACTTGGCAATGCCCTTTATACAAACAAACCATACTAGTGTTGCCTTTATCTGCAACATTCATCAGTGGACATTCTACATCTCCAAGATTCTTGCATTTGCTCCCTCCATAAAGACCACATAATTATGATGAAGGTCCCACAAATTTCCAATCCTTCTTCAGCTTGAAGCGCATGCCTCTACCAAGTCAGTCAGAAACCACACATCACTCACTAGATACCAAAGAATAGAGAGGGGAAAAAAAACATCCCATATGTTCCTTGCAGAAGATTCGGTGTACTAACATTATGCCTTGAGTTAATGCGAAATGAGGACACCACCAAGAACCCATCTTCCTACTACAAACAATCCCCATACCTTCAAGCCATCTCTTGGACGACTTCGGCTAATCGAGGTTTAGCCAAAATTCAATACGGACCTCATAATAAGCTAATGAGAAGCTACTCTTTAAGCAACCTTGCTACCTCTTCCTAAGGGAAAATGACAATGAGAGTTGCTTCCAACAACTTGATGAATGAATAAGGTGGTCTTTGATTTCCAAAAATTCCAGGAAGTAAAAAAAAAAAAAATAGCGAATCCATTCAATCCCAACTCCTGAGGCCTTAATCATACAATGACTTAAAATTGCATTTTAACATTCCTCAAATAATTGTACTTCAAGCAACCTTCTTTTTTGAAATTGCGTCAAGAAGAAGATTGTCTGCACTTGATTTTGGTCCTACCAACTTTGCAAGAGTAAAATAATTAACTTAAAAATATTGACTAACACTTCCCGTCTTTTGGGTCATATATAAAGTCATTTTTAACTTAGAAAGTCAGCCAGTGAATTCTCCTCCATTTGCTAGCCACTGTATGGAAGAAAATTCTTTTTTTTTCCTTGAACTATTGAACTCATTTGCACATGGTTTTCTCGTATTTTGTTGTCTCCTGAAATATTTTTCTTCTAGTTTTTTGCATTTTGTCATAAGATGACAAACCCTCATGTTCTGCCTTTGCACCACCACCAAAGAAAAACAACAAAACCAAAACTCTAAAATATTTTTTAAATGATCTCTAATTAATTCTTTTAGGATTCAACCAAAGATTCCTCAGTTCCAACCAGTTGTGACCATGACATCAACCTTTAATCATGCCTTTGAACTCTGGTTCCTTTTTCCCCCCTGATAGGTACCAGGACTCAAACACGAAAACCTCATGATTGCGACAATGGCCACCTTCCAACTGCGCTATGGTCTCTAATCAATCCTGGTTTTTTCAAGTTCCAACCACTTCAGTTCAAATGGAAGGGAATAATTCTGAATAAACTCATCTTCAACTGTACAAGATTGGGCATTAATTGTGATCAGATGCATCAAAGCTCTAGCAAAGTGACTTCAACAGAATTCCAACCAGTTGGACAAGCAACAAACCAGTCCAAATTAGCAATGCAAGGGATTCTTGGGGCTCAACCGGCTTAAGAGAGCACCTCCAAATGACATAATCACAACCTTAGTAGATAGCATTGCAGACTACCAAACTGGACAAACTTGGAAGAGAATCGTGGTGTTTAATACACCACAAGAAAGATAAGACTACCCTCATTAGTTAAGTTCTTTCAAAAGACATTGTCTCCTAAAATCAATGGCAGATAATTTGAATTACCTTTCAGTGAAGTCTTTATAGTTGTCTGAAAAATCCTCTCCAAGCCTGTCTGATGGTTGGCCTGTCACAATCTTGTAACCACAAAGACTATTTGTGGCATTAGGAGTCTGCAATAAACATTACACTTCAGCAAATTCAACAAAGACCAACACAAATAGTATGTCAACAGAAATAACACAAAAAAAAAAAAAAAAAAAAAAATGATAACCTTGTGAGATAAATGGTGAAAGGTGTACAACAAGCATTCTACATAGGTAAAGTTCATCTCTTCTGTTTTTCTCCGAGGCATGTACTTCTGGATAAGAAATTGAGGAAAAAACTTTCTATTGTTAAACAAAGGCTTTAAGAAAAATTTAAGTGTTGGATACAGAAGCAAAGCTTCCACTCAAATACTATAACATAAAGAAAGCAGTGATTGCAACATGCGAAAAAGGATGTGTAACTATACAACTCAAAAATGATGTTAGGTATGGAGGGTACGTAATGAAACAGGGTGGTTGATACACAGCCTCAATCAGATAAAAACTTCACACCACCAACAGATCACAGATCAAGATATTTAAAATAGAAACAACATTTGACTCACATGATGTCAGTAAAAGGCTAGATGTCAGATAAAAACATGTGAAGATTCAAATTTCTAGTCACACAGTAGGTTAGATGCGTGAATATCTCAACATACATGAGTCATATACCATTAATATGCAGAAAGCGACGTGTGTCAAATATCTGAAATGAGAGAGACCAAAACAGAAACTTTTATAAAATTGGTGAACTCATACCATGAACCATGGTTCAAATTTCCAATCTATCGATCATTTCACTTTCCAAACTGAAATGCAACATTTTGGCCATTTTCATTGCCATGGCCCATTTGCAAAGACACTAAAAACATTGTTTGAGTGAAAAAGAAATACATAAATAAATAAAGACCAGCTTGTTGGAGATCCAAATCCTGGTCCAGCCTACACCAACCCAAATGCTGGTTGGCACATGGTAGGAGAGGAAATCCACACTAGAACGCATTTGCAGAACATAAGAAAAGGAAAGACCCCTATGTAGGATGAATTCTTTCAAATGAGCAATGCACTGACGTTGGACACAAGTGGGAAACAGCACCATGTTGGATTCTTCTAGTGTAAATTTAAACATAGTTTTGCAATTGATAAAATGCTATTTCACATTTTTTTTTTCTTTCGGAATCTACATAAGATGTTGATAGGTCTATTAATTAATTAGAATCAGATTTATAAGTCATTTTTATTGGAGATCTATGTTCATTATTTCTTGTTTAATTTGAATAGGATATTTTCATTGAATCCAAGAATCCCATGCTTTAGGATTTGCCAAATAAGACACCTTTCACCAGTACTGGATTCCTACGAGTAGTCGAGTACATCAAATCATCCAGCAACCCTGATATTTGTATTCAACCTTTTTGACGAAATAATTTCAACCAAGCTTTACAAAATGATCTAAACACACATTAAACCTGATGCAAACAAGTGCTAAAGGCGGTGACTAGCACAAAACATCTGGAAATTAGAAAAGAAAGGTAGAGGGGAAAAAATTGCTGGTAGAATGTAGAATTTCTCATGGAAGGAACCAAAAACAAATGGGGGACTAAATGGCGCAAGGGAATGTGATCTGTTCTACCTAAATGTATGATAAACATTGTGGATCAATCTGTACCTTCAGCAGTTGAACAATTGATGGAAGAAGGTGGCGTGAATCCTGCGGTGTTGTGTAAGGGGAGCTTTCAGCAAGAACCCTGAGCAAGTTTACTTTTCGTTCTTCAGGAAGCTGATGGTCAGAGGCTATCGTTAGACTAAATTTTGCATAAAGAAATTATAAAAAAGAGGAATATGAGTGCACATTCACACAGAGAACTAAATAAACTTGGAACTTGTTTAGATAAAAGCTCAAAGCAAGAATTGACATCAAATTTCTTTTATGTTACCATCCTCATTAACGTGGAGAATCTATAAAGGCAACTATGAGAAGTCAGCCAAAATGAGCCCGTAGCACAATGGGAAGGTGCTCGAGGTTGTGGGTTCGATCCCCCCCAACCCGCCCGTAGTACAGTGGGAAGGTGCTCAAGGTTGTGGCCCGTAGTACAGTGGGAAGGTGCTCAAGGTTGTGGGTTCGATTCCAAAACACCCCCCACACCCCCCCCCCCCCCCCACAACCCAAAACAACAAACCACAGATGATGACGACGACGGTAATAATAATGCCTCCAAAAACAACAAACCACAGATGATGACGACGACGATAATAATAATGCCTCCATCCATTCATATGGCCTGGCCTGATTTGAGCTAGATCTCTCTTCCAAAGCCCATTATCAAGGCCCATTGGCCCCCTGACTCATCAGAGCATTTCTTTTATTGTCATGGATAAAAGATTTTTTTAAAAAAACCAAAGTGAAAACCAGAAGTACGGATATACAGAAACATTATAAGAGGATTATACTATCATGAGGAACTAGAGCACATAGAAAAACATAGTAAAGCAGTTAGAAGGGCAGAGGTTGGACTGGACTAGGGAGGATGTCGGGCCAAAGGAGATTAGTTTCAGGCCCATAAACTGGATTGCTTGGCCTGGCCAAGCTCCACTGAAGCCTAGATTCCATCACACTACATCATTCAATGTAGAATCTCAAGCATAATGTGGTCTAAGGCAGATGGAACGAACAATTTTGAACAAACCACCTTACAATCATATGTGTGAGAGAGAGAGAGAGATTGTACACAATATATAATAAGAAATTGAGCTTTAAGCAGCACAGTTAAAAAAGGAGATCAAAACCATCAATTTATGGACAATTTTCAGATTAAAAATTGTTGTCAGAGCTTTGGATTGTCAATTTATTGCAATGGAACAAGCCAAAATGAGAAAAACAATATAGAGAATATGATCAAGAGAAAAGGCAAGTGCATGACTAAGCTTCTATAGACAATTGTAAAAGAAGATAATTTACCTTATCAAAAACAGGTAGAATGTGTTTGTTTAAATAGTTGAGGAACTTGCTGTTGGATGCACCCCTCTGGAAGAAAAAAAAGCTTAAAACTTAATATCAGATCAAAATTACGAATTGAATTTATCATGCCATTGACCAAATTAACCAAAAGAATGCTTGAATCTTGGTGTAAGTTGAGCCCATACCAAGAAAAAGGGAAGAGCCATAAACATGCATGACATCAATCTATCAATATGATCAACATCTGAAACCTGCAGTAACAAGCCCGAGGCATTATAAGAAAGATAAAAGAAACTTATATATTTTTATATATAATATAAAGTTGTTAGCACCACAGTACTGAGACATCCACAATTATCGTTAAATGGTTGGCAGCCCGTATAAGGGAAAATGACATGTATATGAATTTGATGAATAGCCACTTGTTGATCCTTGTTTTTGGGTTTGATGAATAAAAACTTGTAAAATCAAATTTCATGCAAATTCAACTTTTCATTGAGAAGTTATAACATTGTTGTATCAATAGCCAAGTCCTTGATTCTTCTTAGAATAGCCGAAAGCTGTTTGGAGCTAATTTTTCTCTTTTTGTGAGGACTGATGTGGTTCAAGCCTGTTTACTTTTTTATTTGCTGAGATTCAGGAAGCACATTCTAAGAACTGGTGCTCTTCAATAGTTAGTTATCAACTCCTACAATGTGCAACTAGATCAGCATCATTACACCAACCACATCAAGCTGCATTACTATTTTATCTTTTTTTTTAACGGTTATATCATCATAGTAATATACCCAGATTAAGTACTTACATCAAATTGTGCGTCTAGATCAGCCTGCCCTTCTATAATTTCTATAAGTTCTTGCACACGGTCTTGAGGAGCTTTCTCTCCAAATATGCTCAAACTCTTTAAGAAGTCCATAAACATTTTAAATTCTGCACCAGTTACATCTTGTAAACTCTGCAACAGCATGCAACCAATTCAGTATAATCCCAATTAAGGTGAAGGAACCAATCATTTTGATATGATCCCAAGCAATACAGAAAGTCTTGACGTGAAGTAGGAAAAAAAAATCAACTGTCATCAACTTTACATTATCTTCATAACATACTTTTTTCACTAAATCAGTTATATGTCTTTCCATTTGTTCTTGAGGCTTCAAGAGCTCAGCTTTGAGAGGAAACACCTGGAACATAATATATTTTTTAGCACGAACTTGTATCAAGAGAATAATGAGCATTAACAATGAGATAGCACAAACTTGTAACAAGAGATTAATCAGAATGGAGAATGAAAATCTAACAGAGTAACATTTTTCCCACCTTATCCTTGATAAAATTGAGAACCTTTTCACGAACATGTTCCTCACTGGCCACAACATGGTGAAACAAGGCTGTTAAGGAAGCTGCACAATTCCCAACATTAGATAGATATACAACAAAGCAGTCCATTTCTAAGAGCTGCACCCTTTAGCTTATTTACTTTATTCATATCATCCTTCTCAGAAAAAATTGCATAGTATATGTATGTGGGTACGTGGGTGGAGGAAGCTTTACCTTTTTATTTCATCACTCTTTCCCACCCTAAAACTAATTCCACCATTAAAACACCTCTCTTCTTTATCATCTGAACTTCCAAAAATGCTCACATCCTTCCAAGCCCTATATACTCATCATGCTATCCATCACCAACCCTATATGTAGATGTTACTATTTTCTTCTGGACTCTTTGGTCATTCCAAAGTCTCCACCACCATTTATTTAGTAAGGCATTTTAAATCTTGAATCACCGATACCATGACATTTAAGATTTTAGTAACTTACCTTTAGCATCCTGCCTCAAAAGAGACATTAGCGCTTTATGCACTGCATCACGCTCCACATTTTCCTCTAGAAACATAACAGAAATTAGAGAATCAATGCAATAACAACAAAATATCTTAAAAATAAAACTTTGAATAGGAAAATTACCAGCTTCAAGAAGTTGTCCAAGAACATCCACAATCTTAGGAACATACTCCGGTGTGTCCTTGCAAAGAAGAGGAAGTCCCCGAATTGCTTGTACTCTTATCTGCAGCCATTGATGAACACCAAAATGAGCAAAACAAAAAAACAAAAGAAAAATCTTTCTTTACAAGAATTTCAAACTCAGGTACCCACTGACACCACACATAACCCTAACCAGTCCACCAAACAGCCGGGGACAAAACAAGCAAAAGTCACCCCAAATTTTAATTGTGTAAGAATAGAAACTGCACTTTAATAATGCAAATAGAACCAAATCAAATGAATATGAAAGCTGTCAAGAAATCAAACAAGCTGCAACATAAATACTAACTGTGTCAAGGCCGTCTTTCGACATTGAAACGACGAAATCAAAGCAAAGCTAAAATGCCCTTTCTAAGGAAGAATGGAATGGATGATACTTTCCCACCCAAATCCAAAATCATACCTTCCATTTCAGCTTCACCCAAAATCCAATAAAACCCCATTTGGGGGCATCATCCCAGACTCATTAGAACATTATGCAACCATTCCACCTTCAAAAACAGAAAAAAGACTGCAATACTAGATAACTGAATAGAGAGAGATAGAGAATGAAGTTGTAAGAATCACCCCAAGCTCTTCTTCCTCGCACAAATCGAAGTGTGCATCATATGCCTTGGTCGTGTGGCTGGGGAAGTATTTGAAGAACCTGGGAATGAGCTGAGCAGCCAATTGTTTCGCCTTGACGCTGCCTTTTGCTGCGCTGATTATACCTTCATAGTCTCCGACATGCTGCAAACAGACCACAATAACATAATTCCAAAACCCTAACGGCAAGAATTGGGTAAAACAAAAACCCTAGAGAAGGTGAAGTTCTTGGTGTTCTTACCTCGGATTTGTCTTTGGCTTCGTTGAGTCTCTCTCCATATTCATAGAGCTTTTCCACATCGTTTGCATCGTCAGCCATTACAACCGGAGAAGAAGCACGGAAGAACAGCAGAAGGAAAAGAGAGATCTGTGTGTGGAAGGGTACGACAGGAAAAGAAAATTAAGGAGCTGCTTCTTCTTCTAGGGCAGATGAAGGAGGTCAGTGGAGTGATGCCATTCATTTACCAAAATACCCTTCAGCAATAGTGAATTACTGTAGGGTCCATTCGATATCGTTCTTATTCAATTTCACAAATTTCACTTCAATAAGATTTTTATCAGTCCGATAGATTGTATACATGACTTATAACATGATTAACGTAATCTTATGCATTATCAATCCCATTATCAATCATGAGTCGATCCGACGGCCTGCGAAACTTACGTTGAAGTGGATTTTGAGGATATGGCCACTGTAGGGATGGGATTCAGGACGCACGGGTTTAAATGATCATCATGTGGAGTAAATGATCATCATGTGGGCAACCAAAAATTCGGGAGAGTGTTTGGAACTGTTCATGTGAATGTCTGTTTCAATAAATATGTGCGAGTGAAGTGCATGAATCTAAATTCCATATAAAGAAAAATGAAAATGGTCGGTCTCAAAAAAAAAAAAAAAATTCTTTTTTAATTTTTCAGATAAACAAGAATGTAATATAACAAGTCGGCATAGTTCATGTTGATAAATTTGTTTGTGTTATTTTTACGCCAAGACAACTTAGCATATATAGCTTTCTGAATATGACTAGTGTGCTTCTTTTAATTGAATCAGACATATCAAACAATATGTTTCGTAAGGAGGTGTAGTCCATACAATATGTTCGTAAGGAGGTCTAATCCATACAATTCGCCTATAGATGTCAGTTGGCCTCCTCCCTCCTTGCATATGTGAATTTTTATTACATCACATGTGTAAATTGTGTTTATGTTTCCTCGCATGTGTAAGTAAGTTCACATCATCTTATATGTGTGAGTTGTGTCTGTCTACTCACATGTGCGAGTTTCTATCACCTTGTATTTGTGAGTTGTATTTGTCTCTCCTCTTATATGCGAGTTTCCATCGCATCGTATGTGTGAGTCCTGTCTACATTCTTGCCCCTAACTGGGTTACCAAAAGAATATAGATGGCACTTGCCAAACATGTCCTTGCTAAATATCCAAAAAGGTATTTTTGTTCTGTTTAATTTTGGTAGAAACATCTGTTTGATTTTATTATCCCAAAAAGTTAAAAATAAACTTATCTTTCTTTTACGAGTTCCTCAAACTCTACGTTAACAAAAGATATCACCACTGTTTAAAATTTGATCAGTTATAACTCTGAAATAAAATATTATGAAATTTGTATTTGTTATATAGGTGACTAGTAAAAATTGGAAACAATCCCCATTGCATTGGGATTTAGCCAGAACCTAAAGACCCATACAGCAAGAGATCATTTGTTTTGAGCTGTTTAGATTTTACACTCAAATCACACTCCAAATGGATAGATTGGCATTACAATAATTACATTTCAAATATAGTTTTACACTCTATACATGATTAGCTTATTACTAGTACAGGAGTAAGAGCCAGTGACACAACGGAAGGTGCTCACCATCACAGCCTCGAGGTTGTGGGTGGGTTAATTCATTCATTAGTGAATGTTGCCAACTTCAGTAGCATTTTGCTCAGGCTTGTTCGTTGATCTTAGTTATAACTAAATGCACATTTTGAAATGTAAGAAAAACTCTCTTGTATTCTTAACAAGGTGGGCCTTTAGAATCCTATGGACACCAGGATTGCAAGGATATTCCACTCACATTAGCAATCCCATCCATAAAATTCCTAGAAATCGCATTGTTAAATTGATATAATTATAACCATATGATGGTAAAGATGGGCAGACCAAATCACATTCTCAAATCTAATTTTAACCATCAAATTTGCCTTCCATAGCGACGCACACTGTTTGCTGCAGAGAAGGTTCGCCAGGAAGACCAAGTCTGAATCCCATCTGAAACGGTGTTTCCGAAGAATTGCAAAAAAATTACTTATTTTTATTGGTTTTCCTTGCAAAAAAGTGGCTTTACCAAACGTGTTTTTTACTATAGCATGGAAAACCTTTTTTTTCTTTTCCCTTTCTACGCTATTTCCACGGAAAAGCAGTTAGCACAAACGGCCAGAACAAAAGAAAATCAACACAGAAGGAAAATTTTGTTTCTTTATGCAAGCTCAGTCCAACAAAGTCACAACTGCATTGAAGAACTCTTGTCATTACATAACATGGAAAATTTTCAAAATAACTACTACAACAAAGTTTTTTATTACTTCCTATCGCGGACCCTAGACTCGCACAGATCACATGCCACTGCAGCTTCAAATTTTCCTCAAAACAGAACTGCAGGATTGTAAAATGATGAGATGACTTGTTTTTTTATCAGTGTTCAGAAGAGCTTGTAGCCAACTTCAGCTTTTTAGGTGGTGGGTTTCCTCCAGAAGCCATGACATAGCTATAGAAGCATAACATTGCCGCACTGCCATCAAGAAAAAAAACCAAACATATTCAAAATTTGACTAATTTAGTGATGCTACTAATCCTTCATAATCGACCAATTCATTAGTGGGCAAATATAGCATCAATCTGAGATCAGGTATCAGGATACCTCACAACAGCATAGAACCCACTCGGAAAGAGTTTCTTTGTCTGCAAAACAATATAACCATATTATAGCTCAATCAAAAAGATCAATTAGGCTCTGTTTCGAGGGAACCATGAACACACTGTTATTTCCAGTAAGCAAGAATGCATGAGACCCCATGTTGAATCCTGCTTGTTTCCAAGGCTTCTCTTACAAAACACTAATTTCATAAAATATTATCAGATCTCTCCATTTTGAAATGAGAAACCCCACAAAATAGACAAAAAAATTATCCAGCATGACTTGCATAGGGCCAACACATTCCCATTTAAATGATGACAATGACAAAAATGAAAATCAATCTACGAGGACTTTCATGGTTCTTCAGTCCAAACAGATCTATAACTTACAGGAATAGCATAACATGGCATGGGATAGATACATTACCGATGAGTACATCTGAAAATGCTTAGCAAGGAGGACTGCAGAGAGGGCTACAAGATATTCAAAAATTGAGTCATGTCATATAATCTTACAACTTCCAATAAACTTAAAGAACAAAAACTCCAGTAATCTCTACATCAAACAACACCAGAAGATTCTCCATGTGCATATTTCTTTTAGTAGTAGAATATAAAAAAATTATGAAACTCCGAAGAGCTAATAATCAACATTGTCGTATAAAAGCAGAGATGGAAGCCAACATTTACGTAACATTTAAACAGTTAATGTTGTCAGTAATATTAGAGTTATATGTGAATGAATTACTTGGCCATTTCACCTCTGGTGCATTTGGCGCAGAAAAAATTGAGGAATCAAACAAGATCATGACATTCTGCTGACTTGTCCGCCCCAGACCTATATGGTGATTGGGCAAAGAAAATAGATTACCACTCCCATAGTGTTGTCTCCAATTTCTGAGAGGGAAGAAGATGATCATAGCATTTCCCCCACCAAATGTAAATTTCCACCGCCAAAAGCGCAAGGTATAACAGAGAAGCATCTACTCTACAAAGATATTTGCATAAAGTGGTGTTTGGGGTGCATCTGAACAAGTGCTAGCTCACAAGGATAGCTATCTAGCTCCCACCAATATAGAGAATATTAATTGCTCTAACATTTTTCTTTTTTCCTTTTAACTTTCCTGGTCATTAGCCAACGTTTATGATGCATTCCTTGGTATGAATGGGAAGGACCTATCATGTGATCTTCATGTAATGTTATGACTTATGAGGGGATAGGAGAATGAGGATTCCATGTCTAGAGATGAGATATTGGCTTCTGATAGCCAAAATAAAGGGACCTTTTTCCTCTGGAGTGCTTTGTCATAGGCGCATGCCAACAAGATTGAATGAAGAATTTTACGGGACAGTGATTAGACCAACTATGACCTATGGAGCAAAATGTTGGCCAATCAATAAACAACACATGCACAACATGCGTGTAGCAGATATGAGAATGTTGAGGTGGATGTGTGATAAAATTAGGAAGGATAAAATTAAAAATGAGCGCTTTCAAGAGCATTTAGGGGTAGCATTAATAGGTGATAAAATAAGAGAAACCCATTTGAGATGGTTTAGACATGTCCAATAGAGGCCGACAATGACGCTGGTAAGGAAAAGTTTTACTATGCAAACTGATGGCCCACCAAGGGGAAGGGGTAGTAAAAATGGATATGAAGAAATGCAACATATCCAAGGATTTGGCTAAAAATAGATCGGAATGGAGAACATAATTCATGTGGCCACCCTAGCATAGTTGGGATAATGCTTTGATGATGATGATGATGTTTGAACCTCTGTTGCTTTAATGAGTATGACAATCACTATCTTGGTAAACTAAGAATTGAGCATTGCAATATTTGGAATATCCAACAAAGGAGATATGTAATACACAGGTTTATGTTTAGTTCAATGGTTGGCAAGATCCTTTCTTCCCAAATCTTGATCCATTTCCTTTGATGTATGAGATGTGTTTATTTGGGTGAAGGAAGAAGGGAAGTAACTTCTTTTTCCACGGAAAAAGAAACACAGAGTAATGTGGTTATTGCTTCCCGTGCTACCCACATTGAGGAAAATGGATAAGCATTCCTCCCAGCCAGAATCACAATCATGCCAGTGGTTTTGGTATTATCCAAAATGCACATCAAGAACAACATAGATTACCTGCTTGCCCCAAGATAAATGGAAGGCTGGATTTTCCCTTCCTCCAGATTTTCAAGCTCCAGAAGCTCAGAGCCAACAACGCTCCTCCATAAAGAACACCAGTGGTTAGAGTGACAGGATTTCTTGAGAAAAGAAATCCAACAAGTCCTCCACTTAAAACAAGTCCACCTGCATCATAGCAAATACAATGAGCAACGATTAAACAGGAATTGAAGATCATAAGCACCAACATTTGAAACTGATTAATGTGATCAATCACTGAACTACCAAGAATTAAGATATGATACTATGAAACACAAATGCCCATCAACATCTAAGCACCACTTCTTTACATATGGAAGATGCCTAAGAGGACTACATCAGAAAAATACAATGTCACATGTGCACTACTAAATAAGGAAGTTAAGAACAACAGTTTGTTTTAACATAAAATGAGTATTATGATCATTATCATAGACCTCTCTCTCAAAAGAAAATCCAAAGTAATAGGAGAAAAACATATCACCAAACCATTTCATTTTTCCCTGAAATAAAATCCTGAATCCGGATCTCCACAAAATGCAAATCTTTCTAAAACTCAAAATGAGAAAAAATATACACAAATAAGAAACTAGATCAGATTGGTGGACATTAGCTTGTGTTATTCAAAAAACTAACAAAAAATTAGTTTTTGAGAAAAACAAACTCAGCTAAAAGTTCAAAAACACTGGTAACACAAGCCTAAAATAAGAACTACCCAAATAGGCGGATAATTATCTCTACAAGACACAAAACACAAAAGAAGATAGAAATGAAAATGTCCAAATTTAAAAATAATGAAATAGTGAATAGCACTAAAAATTTATTAAACCATTTCAAAGAACAATAGAAGATGAAGGCCAAGAGAAGAGAAAGCCTGGTTTCAATACCTTGAGAACAAAATTAAATACATATTTGGCATTTTCCCAAGAATTTTAGGGAAATGGCTATGACAAAGTGGGAGACCTACAAGTGACCATACCCCTCATCTTTCTGAATTCCTCCTTTGTCCTTTTTTCTGAAAATGGTAGCATTAATTTTAATACTACAAAAATTAGAAGGAAAATGAAATCAAACATCATATAACAGGGCCAAGCAATTCTTCCTAAATTCATTTTAATAGGAGGATGGGAAATTATTTCCTCATATTTTCACTTCCTTTAATATAACACAGCAAAAATGTCAAGTGCACCCAGAACAAGAAACAAACCTGAATCAACAAGTGATAAAATATATATATGTAGAGAGAGAGAGAGAGAGAGAGAGAGAGAGAGAGAGAGAGAGAGAGGAGAAGAAGAAGGTAAAACTGTTAAATTCATCATACACGTAACCCACATGATGAGCAGATGGCTCATTTTTTAGCTGCACGTAGCAATTCTTTGTTCGAAAATACAGAACTTTGCTTAACAAGCACTCTAAAACTTTAGTGAACACATCAATTAATCATGAAAATTTGACAAATACTGCTTTCTGGCATTTGTAGGGGCATATAAAATGAGAGAATTGGAGGACATTTAGGATAAGGACAGTAGCAGTATTGCAGAAGTAATTAAATCTAAAATAGTAGCTTGTGCTTCAGTCTCCAAGCCTTATTGGGAGATAATTCATAGGATATAAAGAGAAAACAGTATGGTTACAGTTTTTCCCTTGTTGTCTCTATCATTTGTGCTTGAATAACTTCTTGGAATTTTTGTTTCTGTTTCCAATAATTTCCTCTTTTAATGATATTTCAATTATCTGTCTAAAATTATTATGAACAAGAGACCATGCTGCTAAGTGCTAAGGGCAGACATACCAAATGGAATCCCAAAACAGAAGTCATGGATCTTAGCTGCTCTTTTTTGAGGGATAACACTCTCTGCAGGTGACAAAACATCCATTCTCACATTCCCATCAGTTTGTTCTTCGGTAGGATATGATTTGGTCGCCCCTTCAATATGTTGGTTTTGTTCATTCTCAGTGTACCTTAAAGTAGTCTTAGTCTCTGAACTAGGATTAGCCATATTACTTTCTTCAAAGCGCATGGAAACCGATAGCTGTACCATTAGAAAAACACCAGGGTCAGTGAGTTAAACCATTGAACTGTACCCATAAACATCATGAAAGAGTTCAATGATTTCAAAGGTAAAAAAGACAGTTCAAATTCATTATAAGCATAATCATTAGCAATTTCAAATGCAGTTAATTTCATTGCCAGTTGATTGTATGTGATGGGTCCTTGTCCCAAGCCTCAACTTCCACAGTGTGAATTCTGTTGTACCATTATTAGTTTATTACATTCTTTATCAATAAAATTTCCATTAAACTAAAAAGCAAATATATATATATATATATATATCGAGAGAGAGAGAGAGAGAGAGAGAGAGAGAGAAATTCTAAAAAAAACTCCTCTATCTTAAGAGGGGAGTTTCTGCCCCTATCTAACAGCCAAATGATTTGTTAGTATTTTAAGAGAATATATAAAAGCTCTTGCTAAAGAGCAAGAAGATGCCTGATGCATGGAGGAAAAGTATTCTTATACCCATATACAAGAACAAAGGAGATATTCAGAACTACCGCGGGATTAAATTGATGAGCCATACGATGAAATTATGGGAGAGAGTTATTGAGAGAAGACTAAGAAGGACAACAAACATTTCAGATAATCAATTTGGTTTCATGCCTGGGAGATCAACCATGGAGGCTATCTTTCTCCTGAGGAGGTTAATGGAACAGTATAGAGAAGGCCAGAAAGATTTACATATGGTGTTCATTGACTTGGAGAAGGCCTATGACCGGGTTCCTAGGGAGATTCTATGGGGAGTACTGGAAAAGAAAAGAGTGTGTGTCGCATATATTGAGGCGATAAAGGATATGTATGATAGAGCCGTGACATCTATAAGGACGACTGGCGGAGAGACTAAGGAGTTTCCTATCACGATTGGTCTACACCAAGGCTCAGCGTTAAGCCCGTACTTATTTGCCCTAGTTATCGATGAGATTACAAGACATATTCAGGATGAGGTGCCGTGGTGTATGCTATTTGCAGATGACATTGTTTTAGTAGATGAGACGAGAGAAGGAGTGAATGCTAAGCTAGAAGTATGGCGGAAAACGTTAGAGACAAAAGGGTTTAGGCTAAGTCGATGCAAGACGGAATATATGGAGTGCAAGTTTAGCCAAAGTAGGACACTTGGTAACATAAAAGTAAGTTTAGGCACACAAAAGATTGTAGAGAAAGAAAACTTTAGGTACCTTGGATCGATGGTGCAACAGGATGGAGGGATTGATACTGATGTAAGTCACAGGATTCAGGCCGGGTGGACCAAATGGAGGAGTGCTTCGGGGGTCTTGTGTGATCGGAAAGTCCCCCTCAAGGTTAAAGGAAAGTATTATAAGGTGGCGGTAAGACCAGCATTGTTATATGGATCAGAGTGTTGGGCAGTAAAGCATAATCATGTTAAGAAGATGGAAGTTGCGGAGATGAGAATGCTAAGATGGATGTGCGGGATCACAAGGAGAGATAGGATTAGGAATGAGGAGATTAGGGGCAAAGTAGGAATAGCACCGATTGGAGATAAAATGAGAGAAAATCGACTAAGATGGTTTGGCCATGTTAGAAGGCGTCCAATGGAAGCACCTGTTAAAAGGTGTGAAGGCATAGAGATTGCCAGGAGTAGGAGAGGGAGAGGGAGACCCAAGAGAAGTTGGAAAGAAACTATTAAACATGACCTTGCCTACATGGATCTAACGGAGGACATGGCCCTAAACAGATTTGATTGGCGTCGTCAAATCCATATAGCCGACCCCACCTAGTGGGAAAAGGCTTGGTTTGGTTTGGTTTGGTTATATAAAAGATCCACCTTCATAGGAGAATGTTTAGGGGAGAGAATGGAAAAGTGTATATTGATGACACGTGTCACACTTTCATTGGCTTTTTTGTGAAATACGCCCGGGGACTTTTGTAGCGTAACTCATATATATATATATATATATATGTATGAGAGATGTCACTATGAGAGAGCATCTCTCATTCTCTCACCTTACTATGAGAGATAGGGGTGAGGGCCCTTACATTTAAGTTGTTGGCATTGGATATGGATGTGAGCCCCCCCACCTTATCTCTCATAGTAAGGTGAGAGTGTCTCTCATAGAAGCATCTCCCTAAATATATAAAGTTAGGAGTAGCATGACAAGAAAGCTGTCACTACTAAGTGATCCTCCACATAGGAATATGAACACAATACATTAATTATAAGTTATAAACTATGTCGGTATTGAGTTGAAACTTGAACCCCACACAATATTTTAGTGTTTGATCAAAATTGGTTCATTTCAGTTGGGGATCAAAATGGTAAAAGCAGGCAAAATCAGTTTATTTTGGCCAAACAGAATGCAATTTCTAGTTCTTTTCAAATATCCTTTTTTTTTCCCTTAATCACACCATCAAAGGGGTTTTACCCAGCTTCTCTCTGGGCCCAGAGGGATTAGTCCAACCCAAAGGGTTGGGAACCCTCTGTTAGGAAAAAAAAACCATCAAGATTGTTTCCACAATCACATAAGAATGTCAGTACAGAAATATACAGAATTCTTCGACCAATTACAAGCAGATCAATGGGTATGTTTCATAATCAATTTCAGTCTAAAAAACATCAAATTCATACTTATGAGCTAATAACAAAAGATTATAGAAAGTCAGGATCAAGGAATCCCTAACAATGAACTGAAAATGTGAATTGGCATTAGAGAGAGATCAACTGCTCCTGTTACATCACAAAACTTAGAATTGAAGCTTCACAAGAACAACTGAGATAAAAGAAAGCAAAAGGGCAAAGGAAAAAGGATTGAGAAAAGTACTCGTGGCAGAGTTCTACAGCGCCCATAAAAGATCGATCCAACGAGCGGCTTGCACTTGAAACGAATTCGATCTGAGGAGAGGCTTCTGAAACCTAAACCATGGTGATGGATTTGGCCAGTAGAAGCTTCCATTATCTCTCGTTCCTCTCTCTATAGGAATTGGACCTTCTCTTTGGCCACAAGTAAGTAATCTCACAAACGGGCTTTCACTTGGCCTGTACAGTAACACAATCTTATTTAGAGATTGTTTTTAGAACAATTACAATTCTTACATTTCAGACCCCAAATCAGAAGTAGTGCCAAACACGTTTTCACAGAAACCCATCGAATTCCCAGTCATTTCACCCCCAAAATCTTGCAGAAATCACCAAAATAGTCACAAGAAATAAAAAAACCAAGACTTGGGCAATCCATACAAACCAAATTCAAACTCACCCAATTCCAGATTGCAGACAAAAGAAAACCCCATGTTTCCCAAACCAACTGAAACGCTTCAAACGCCCAAAAAACCTCCAAACCAATTCAATCAAATCTTACCACACGAGATTCAACATTAAACTCCGAATCTACTTCGTCAATTTCATACAAGAAGTCGGTCCCCAACCCCCCCTACACGCACTCACAGAATCAAGAACGCCCAACCACGGCGAGATTCCACAAAATAAGAACGAAAATGCAAAAACAAGAAAACCCCACCAACCTCCAAAATGCAAATTAGAGATGGATAGAAATCTTACTTGCGATCTTGCAGAGAAGGCGATGGAGACGAGGGAATCAAGTCCCAAGATACGAAACACGAGCGATATGGAAAGGAGAGCTCCAGGTTGACGCCGACGCATGCATATATAATTGAGGTTCGTTCAACATAAATGGTTTGGTCAAACAACTTGTGTACTGTGAAGTTCACCTTTGAAAATTTTATTACTCAACATTCAGGCTGGCCCATATTGAAAAGTATCTATCTACTGCCTCTGCGAATGTTTGGAGGGTGTGGTAGCATTGGCCAGCAAAGGAAATTTAATATAGCATGAGTTTGAATTTTATGAAAATTGTTTCTACGGTGAAAATAAATATGTGTATCAAAATATATATATATCGGCCCTAATGAGAGTATTAAAAAGTATTTATACTGTATCTACTATCGCATAGTTTTTTTTTCTCTTTAGGAATGACTTGCAAAGAAGATTTAATACCCCGACATTGTTTATCTATCAATAATTTTAGCTCTTCTATTAACCCTTGGATTGAAGAAATATGATTATAACACTAATTAATGATAATTTATTAATACATTTAATTTTTGTGGATAGAAGGTCTCACTTCTTGACAATTCAGACTGTTCATTAGACAGCACATTTTTTATCCTCATATTGGAAAGAAATCTCAATCTAAATAGAATTACATTCAATGTATCACAAACACAATTTAACTATGCTTTTCTTAGGAGTCCTGTCCAACAATCTTTTTTTTTTTTATTGACTTGGCTGCCTAGGGTTCAAACCGTGGGCAGCCCACCTTCCCTCACCCGATTGCTAGAGTTTTTTTTTTTTTTTTTCCTTTTTCTTTTTCATTTTTATTTAAATGATTTCAAAGTTGAAGGGTGCTTTTATTTTTAAAATAAAATCCCAGAGCGTAAGAAGAGGTAACCATGGCAAACCAAATTTATTTATATACAACTTTCTACAGACATCATTATTTCCAACATACTGTTCAAGTCGAGCACAACATGACGAGGTTACAATTACATTTCTAGTGGCATCACTGTGACTGGGCACACCCATTCCTTGCAGCACTCCCTTCATCCTGTATTTCTGCAGCAATGTGAACAGATTTTTTCTCAGATGACACTGCATCCCCTCTATTTACTGTGCCATTCTCTTCGAGCGAGAAGTGGGATCTTAGTCCTATCCAACACTGGTAGTAATCATGATCTCGATACGGAGACTCTAGAGCCCAAGAACATGTTCGGGGAATCAAATATGATTCGAACATGAATGCCATTGTATCAGTTATTCTGAATGGTCCAGCATCTGCTCCGCGAGCCACTGTGGCCTGTTAATTAGAAGTAGAAAATTACAAAACAGCTATACATAGATGCTGACTGGTAGTAGTACATTCAGAACTCTGAGAAATTCCTACCTCAAATGTCTTTGTATCGGGTCCATGGGGAGTCATGCAGCTGTGGAGGCTTGCACCCCCTGGCAGAAACCCATCAGCCTTGGCCTGCAATTAAGAGAAACACTAGACTAGAACAGATTGCTTACAAGTTTCATTTGACGCTCAATATTTATTTTTAAGTAAGAAATAGCAATTTTTAATCTTTAATCATAAGCAACTGTGATCAAAAGCAAAACTAGAACACAGAATGTCAATAGCTTATTTATAGCTTCAAACCTCATATCCACCATGAATTAGGCCCATAAATTCACTCATACAATTGCGATGATAATAGGGAGGGCGAAAGGTGTGCTCTGCAACCAACCAGCGTGGCGGAAAAATCACAAAATCAAGCAAAGCGACGCCAGGTTTCTCTGATGGGGCTGTCAGCACTGCAGCATAGAATTACAAACCATGTCAGACCACAGTTATTATATATGAAATGAAGTAGTCATCTGACCCAAAAATAAAATAGAGCTCCATCCTATTTTTTGCTCTCACAGTAATTCTAGACTCCCTTTATATTACAAGAATAATTATTTATAGGTTGAAAAGATTTGTGACGATCTTACCCTTTGCATTAATTCCATCAGCTAAGGTTTTAAGGCTAAAGAAGGGTATTTTATTCTTTTTAGACATTACAAAAACATATCATTCCTGTTAAACACACTGAGTCCTCATTTATTGTGTTTTTTCTCTCAGGAATTGGACACATGGGACTATTGGTCTTCCAGCAGGTGCAGAGCTTTCTATTTTCCTAGACTGGCTCTAATTTCAGGAAGTAATTTCAGTTCTTTCATTCAGGCCTTTGTCAAATTCAGGGACAAAGCTGTCCCTCTCAAAGAACAACCTGGATAATCATCTCACTGCTTAAGGAGACTGCCTCCAAAGATATTCGCAAGATGGGCCACATAGTCGTAATAATGTCAATTACAACCACTTGTGTTCTACTAAAAACAATTAAAATGATTAAGGTTTCAAGAAAATGTGGAGTTTTATCAATGCAATTGTACCTTTTAGTGTGTTCTTCACATTGAATCATCATCCCATATGTGTGCGTATGGGGGTATGGGGGTTTATTGTTTTGAGTTGAGTTCCTTTCCATCCACACAGAATCTAGCTTTCCATCCACTTTACTGGTATATAACCATCAACTCAAAACACATGGGCCCTGTAGAAAGGAACTCAACCCAAAATAATAAAGTTATCATCCCCGTGCCCTCGAATCTAGCTTTCCATCCACTTTTTTTGTTTTATGAAGTGCTAATCAGGACGCCCAAGCATGGGGGTAAACTAAAACACAGGGTCAGACAAAGCAACTAGGGAAGGGATGGATGAAGTGTAAAACCCAAAAAAAAAAAGAGGGAAAGAAAATAATAGTCAAATAAGGAGGGAAAGAAAATAATAATCAATGGTTCGTAATCTCTTGGGGCCCACAAGTTTCACTCCAAGGGTGACATTTTCCAGGAGATTCCCAAACAGAAAATATAAGCGATGATAGATAATGAAACCACTAGAAAGAAAAATATATTTTATCACATTTTTTATTTATTTATTTATTTAAAAAGTTATGGCATGAATGGATATTCTTTATAGGAAATACATGTTGCTCTCAGATCAAAATAATAAATAAAACCATACACATCCAGAAAAGAAAGAACCCTTATAGACATGACCATGCTTAACAGTTAACACAATCTATTGTGCTAGTATGGTATGAAGAAACTGGAAAGTGATATTTTACTTTTCTCTTTTCAACACAGATCAATTCAATTCATATGTTAACTAGCAAAACATGCCCACTCTTAGCACGGGCAATGTAATTTATAATATTAAAAAGAATATAATTTTTAAATAATATTTAATTAGATTATATTGAGATGGTAAAAATTACAATCAAAATTAAAATATATAAAAAGGCACGATGTCGCAGTCTACGTTATATCTCTGACAAGGTGTGGGGCCGGATTACGTAGATCTCACTGTAGACGAAGGGATAGCTTTGAATTTGAAGAAAGCAATCCATACCCAAAACTTGTAAAAAAAAAAAAAAAAAAAAAAAAAAAAAAAAAACCTCCCAATAATACTTGCATCATCCAAACTCTTTAATCTCCAGGCCATAATTGATATTTTAAAATTTTAAATTCACCTAAAGAAGGTTAACAAAATTTGACTCTCGATGTAAATCTTAATTGGAGTTCCAATTTTGCAATTTAAAATTGAAATTGAGATCCAATTTCTCAATCAATTTCGAAATTGGACTCCAATTTCGAAATTGAGTCCCTTGCCCGTGCCAATAGAATCATAATATAAAAAATTATAATAAAAAAAAACTTTATGATTAGTTTCTTTAAAATTAAATGCAAAAGGACTTAGTCTGAGAGAGAGGGAAAAAAGAAAAATGAAAAAAAGAAGCGCATAAAAATTCAATACCTATTCCATATAGTAAAAAAAAACAAAAAACACACACACACACAAGCCCATGAAAATTGAAGATTAATGATCAAGAAAACTAAAAAACAAAATCAAAACAAACAAACAATATAAGCTATGAATAAAATCCAATGACATTTGAAAGACACATAGAAATAAAACATAGAAACAAAAATCCATAATCAACTCAATAACATAAGCAATTTAAAATAATCACACACTCATGAGAAGAAAAAAAAAAAAAAAAAAAAGAAACTCAAAAATGGAGCACAAATGGGCAAAGACAAAAGAACCCATAAATTCATGAAAAACCATCATAAAAAGAAAACTAAAAACCCATCACAAGTGAGAAATTATAATAAAAGAAATACAAAATAAAATGAAATAAATTTTATTAAAAAGGCTATAAAAATAAATATAAATAAAGATCCATAGACAATACAATGATAAAAGAAATTTAAAAGAACCAAACCAACTTATGATAATCTAATACTCAAAAATAGAAATTTGAAGCCACAAAAGAAATAAGAAATATCCATAAAAAGATTTCACAAAGAGAACTTAAAGAACACAATGGAAGTAAAATAAATAATTAACTCATTATAAGCATTAAAAAAATAAAAAAATACAACAGACAAATGAGAATTTACAGAAAATCTCATTATAAAAAGTGATTTATAAGAAAGAAAAAAAACCAAGGAGAACCTAGTACCCAAAAGTTGAAAAAAATAGGAGAAAAAGGAAAATCACAATCTATGAAAACCATACATAAATTAAATTAAATTGATGAGTCAAAATCAATTGAAGTGAATTGGAACTGATTTCCACTTCGCTTCATATATATATAATTGACTCGTACTCAAATTTATCATGAAATCATGAATTAAGTTGCCATTTCAAAAAAAAAAAAAGGTTATCATGAATTGATACAACCTTTGTTTATTGAAGGATCTCCATAATCTACTCATATATAGCAGCAAAAGTTATGAGGAATTGATGCTACCTGTATTTATTGAAGGATCTCCATGATCGAGTAGAACAGTATTGAATGGGCAGAACTTGCTCAGATCATACTGCAAACAAAATAACGTTTGTTCCGAGTCAGGTCCATTGAGGTTCATTAAAAATATCAAGTCATGGTGGTTTCAATCTTTGAATAGCAAGCAGAGAGCCACAAGATCACAAGAATATACTGTGTAGAAGAAAACACATAAATCACCAACAAGTCTCAAATGAACTAAGCATAGGAAAATCATACCTGCACCCATGTTCAGAAATGTTTGCTGCTGTGAATTATTCCTATATGACTGGACTATCAGAGGGTTACCAGATAAAATAAACACAGAAATAGAGGATGAAACTCCACAAATTGGTTTCTTGCCCCCACTTGACATCATGTTATCAAATGATGCACACAGAAAAAAAGGATGCATTTTAAAGAACCAAAAGTATGAGCTTCTAATATATTCTTGATCAAATATTCTCATGTGTTACGATAATGTTGAAATAAAGCAATTACAGCATTGATTCTCCTACAATAGCCAATAAAGGTACACAAAGTCTGAAGATATAAGTTTCTTTCTATGCATTATTTATCGCACAAATAACTAATAAACTTTGTGATAGTTGCTTTTCTTCATTGCAGTGCAAGCAACCCCGCTGTTTATCAACATTTCAGGTATAAATAGAAACACACCTTATACGGCACATAGTTCCCATGCCAAGCAACTACATTGAATGGAGAAAAATCTTGTTTTGCAGTAAACAATTCACCACCAAACTTTTGCACAATAGTGTACCCTGGAAGGAAGTCATCTTCAAACCAAGCTGTGGGGGCCAGAAAATCCCTTGAAGCAGCAAGACCATTAGCACCTACACAATGTTCAACAGTTTATTGCCATGAGCGCGTGAAAGCATGAAGCAAACACTAAGATCAGCATTTCAGCATTTTTTTCCTGCATTTGAAAGCATGAAAATGCTCATTAAAACTCACTTACCTATAGGGCCAAGATCAGGAAGGTGGAAATGGGCACCGAAAACCTCAGCAACATAACCTTGAGAAGGACCATCTGGCAGATCAACAGAGAAACGAAATCCTTGCGGCAGAACAACTATTTCACCTGGGGACACTTGCAATCTTCCGCATTCAGTTTTGATCCACAACCCTACATTAATTAGTATTAGAGATGTAAGTGAAGAGAATCTTGCAAAAGGTGCAGCTTCCAAAGGTGAGCACCATCTTTATAATAGAAATTCTGGCTCCATTAGCCACAACGAAATGAAGTCTTGATGACTGGGATGTTTTCTGTTGAAAAGAAGAAAGTGTTGGGCTGTCAATGTAGTTTCAAATGGGCACTTCAACTTCTCTGGGAATTGAGTGAAGGGAAAAAAAAAAAAAAAAAAACCCACATTAAAACAACTTAAGCACTTAAAAGATATTGATATTGTTACAAAACTCATTCTAGTCATGTACAAGACTCCTAGTAGGAACTAAAGTAGCATGCCAAGAAGGCATTCAATTTAGTAGAAGTACGATAATCTATCCAGTGACTACAAGCACTGTGATGGATAATTCAAGGTTGCCAACTGACCAGGTACTGAATGAGTGGTCAGTAATCCCACCACATTTTATCCGACATAACCAGTCTGTAATACCACTCTGAGTTTGCTTCATCTTTTAGCTGCAGAGGGCATATTTGTGGTCTGAGATGTTTAACCACACAAAAGGTGGAAGTCCAACTGTTGTAAATATTGGGACAAGGTGTCCGCTGAGCATTCAATGCTCAACTCTGTTTCTTATATAGGGTGCACTTCTTAGGAAGTACGGCAAGAAATCTAAGGGTGGTTCTTGCATAAACTTCAATAGAGATGGTATCCACCAAAACATTTCAATGTCACAGAAAGCAATGCAATTCATCAACAATAATCACTTGGTATTATTTAGAGCCATATGAGAGTCCTTAAATTGGGCATTGAGAAAGATTTATAAGTCAACCAAGAAGCCACACACTTTGAAAATAGTAAGAAACTCACTTCCTTTTTGGGGAACTATCAAAAAGTCACCATCAGCATTGCAGAATGCACAATTGTTCATGGATTTGTTAGCAGTGTACCTACAAGTATACAAGGCATAGCACCTGTCAAATGTCAAATTCAAATGGCACGAGAGGACACACACAAGAAAGCTTCTACAAACTATTAATGCAAATGATGAAATTAAGAAACTTGTAAAACTCTGAAGTTTATCCCTCAGAAGCTGCTAATCATCTTCATGCTAACAATCATTTTTCAATAAGAGCTAAATAATATAGCAACCACGCCATCTAGACATATGCAATAGAAGATAGTTCATAGTAATCATCATTCATCTCCAATAAGTATACAATGCGTCGCAAAATTTTGATCAAAATTTTGTGTACCACGAACATCCGAAGTTCTTAGCTAGTTGGAGCAAGGGTAGCATTTTTTTTTCTGCAACCATCATATGTTATTTTGTTACTATCCTTCTAGAAGGGACCCCTTCCATCTGTATTCTGCATCAGCGGTCTACTGCAATTCATATAATTGTTTAAGCGGTCCACAAATGACCATACAACTGCAATTCGACATCATATCCAAGAAAGGAACATAAACTGTTCTACTCCTGAAGAGCACCAAAGTGGCTGCTGTTATTTATTTTTATAACTTCCCTTGTATTTTCCCTTGCTGATTTACCAGGCCCTCGAGTTAGGCACGCATAAGAAAACATTCTGCACTCCACTAGCAATTTCTATTTAATGCCGTGTTTCTCACAAGAAAAAACCCAAGATTCAAACATCCCCTTCACCTGGATTTCTTCTTATCAAATCCCCTTATGTTCTCATTCACCACTAAGATTTAGCAGTATCATAAATCTAACATGGTATCAGAGCCATAGAAACTCCAATCTACTTTCAGCAGCCTGATTGTCTTCCTGTTCGTTCGGGTAAATCAACTTGGGTAGGGCTCACAGAGGATGGATCCAAGGAGCTGTTCAGAACAAGGTAGGAGGCCTAGTCATGCAGTTTTTAACGAGATCATGATCTCTCACAATGTAACAAGTGAGATAAGCTGGACTATTTAATGGTCCAGAAAGGATTCAATGCTCTTTCAATCTGTATGTAAATAATATGAAGATGAACTTCTGAAGATCAAAGAGAAATATCATGTTGCTCAGTTCCTCATGAATATAGCCAAAGTTGGAACATGTTAGGAAACTACCAAAAAACTTGTGTTCAAGAAGCACTAAGAGGGGAACTACTGCTTACAATCACAAACAACAGAGAAAACACTCAAGGAGGAATATTTGTAAGCGTGACAAAATGCCAAAACCAGCATAAAAATAGGTTGGCTCAATCAAAATATCCAGCACGTAGTAAATCATTGCACAGTACACTGGATCGGTCTAAGATTTGACATCAAATTTTTTGGTAGGCAACCAAGCCCTACCCTCCAATTTCATATGGGCATTATGTGCTTTTGATTTTTAAAGATACAAGGATCATACAGCAATGTTTATAAGTAATAACATAAAATTCCTATTGCTTATAGTGTAAGGAACATCAAAAAGGTCCAATAATTTAAAATGTATAATTCAGAACTACTGCAATAAGTCTCAACCAGCAATCTGTTAGATTTTGATAAGTATGTCAAAACTACCGCAATAATTTTAAAATCATATTAGCAGGAAAGACAGAAAGTGATTGCACAAAAAACTACTAAAATAATCAAATGAAACAACCCAATGTCTAGTCTTCTTAGACTTTCCCGTTGACCAACATCTATACGCGTGTAAAGAACAGTTGACAACAAAATATTGAGCAGAAAACTAGATGCACAAAATTAAGACCACAGGAGTATACAAGACACTTAAAGGGAAAAATCTCCAACAGTTGCATAACTAAGAAAAACCAATTACATGTGAATGGCATATCCATGTCGAAGGAATGAACTTCCAGCACCACACACTGAATATAACCCATCAATAAAATCAGTTGGTAACTCAGGAATCTCTGCAGGCTTCCAGCGTAGTTGAGTTGGTGTGGCACAACTTGTGGATTGATTAAACTCGCTAAGAAGATATCTGTGGCCTGGGTCGCGGGGCGTGAATGGCTCATGTGTAACAGATGGCTTTACGCGATACAGCCAACTGTCAAAAAATAAATTAATACATGAAGATTAGTGATAAACCATGGCTCCAATATTTTGTTGTAAAGAAAATGCATTACTTTCTTTTGGGCTACCAAAAGTACTACAAATCTAAAGCTAAACTATTCACTGTCCTAATCTTAAAAATAACTATTAAAAGCGAGAAAGAAAGAAAAGCTTTTGTAGCACTCTATGATGTTACGCCCCAGTGAGCTACCACTTATCCCAAAACTAATTGGTGATGGGAATCGACACGACAAAGGTTTTATGGTGAGGGCGAGTGCTCGACCACAACTGCGACCGCTCACGAGCGAGGGTAGACGTCAACAGGCACTCCTTAAGATTCATGATCAAACTTAAGATAGTAATAAAATAACAGGCTTTTCGTGCCAAATCATCTCTAAAGATTTGATTTTGCATGCATCTACTATTTCCATTCATCATCATCAAAAAAAACCTTATCCCAATTCTCATCACAGAAATCTCTCATTTCCATTAATGGCCGAGATTAAAAGCTTCATCCTAAATTGACGATCCACAGGAAGAAGAAAATTCTCCATCTAAATTCCACAAAGCGCATTTGACGCTTCCGATCTCCAAAAAAACACTACAATTACATCTAGTTCCGAACATCAAAATACACAGATCATAATGAGAGATTTCTACCAGACTGAAACCCTAACGATTGAGTACCCGAAATCGAAAAGATGGAACGAAAGCAACAGACCTTCTCTGATTGAGCTTGCGAGGGACGGTGAAGGCGGTACCGGAGATCTGCTCGGCGTAGAGGCCGTACGGGCATACGAGGGGGCTGTTCTGGTCACGAGGCAGAGCCGCCGGCAGAGCCTCCGACGAGAAGTGGTTTCCGAAACCGGACTGGTACTTGATGTCAGCCGAAAAATCGGGGTCAGATGCGTTTTGTGTCGGGATCTCCATATCGGGATCTTGTGTAGAGATGAGAGAGGTGAAGATATTTTATTTTATAGATGAGGACGAGGAGGTGATGGTAACGTTTTCGTGGTCTTGTGAAGATGACGACTCGGGCTTGAAATGAATGGAAGCGTAACAGAGGCGAAAGGCAGATGTTATATCGGGCTTTGCTATTGTGCGCCGGGAGCCAAGAGAAGGAGCCAGATGAAGACTCATCTATTGTACTCGGGAAATGTACTCTCCCTGCGAGAGGACACCTGTCTCCCTGCATGAAAGACACCTGTCGTATCCACTCTCCTCCCGATAAACTATCCTAACTTCTTCGAAATAAGTTTCGAGAACAAATAAGTTACCACTACATAATTAATCCCTTACTGGAAACGGACTGCAAGAAGAGAAAAAGAAGAAATAGACGAGTTGCAAAAAGAAAGAAGAAGAGACGTATAAACATAGACTGAGGTACGGTTTTATATTCAATTTATAGATTTACGTTGCTTCTTGATTAAAAAGATAAATGAATGAAGAAATAGTATTGATATAGGGAACTGATTTTGCTGCGTTGATATTGGAATCCATGTGGGTCACCCGATAACTCATCTAATACGTTTATCCGAAGGAGGACCCAGTAGGTGGTGGACCCGTGCGAGATGGGCCCTGATTGGTCCACCATCTAGCGTCTGACCATAGAAGGGAGAAGACCCAGAGACCTGATTTTCTTGCATTGATACGGGACCCAATTGGGCCACCGGATGACCCATCTTTTAAAACAAATGTTAAAAGATGAAAACATGGTTGCTTGATTGGCCCATCCATTATTAAGATCTTGACGGCTGCATGATCCAATGACTAATTTGTGATGTTTGTTCTAGAGAAAATGTGGATGGGGTGTATTACAGATTTATATTGATCTGATGATCCAATTGACTTCAAAGTCAAATGGATGGTAATATAGGCAAGCCAGGTTGGGCGGGGGTTAATATTCTCACTTCTCAAAGAAAAATGTAGTAAAGAAATTGGCTTTTAGGAACCATGTGCTGTTGGGCAACGATTAATATTCATATTAACCCATAATGGCACCATAATCATTGATAAGATGAGTTAACAAAAATTATGGATCATTCAGGTACTGGTATGAATATTATCAATCATAATATTAACATCTTATAATAGGATAATAATTTATATTATCCATCATAATAATAGGCAGACTATAACTAAACGTGAATTTATGGATGGTCCCATGTATCCAATACTATTATGATCTATAATTGGAGACTATTATCTTAATTTGTCTAAATTAATGTTGATAAGTTATGGTCCCATGACTTCGGTCTCTATGTGGACCCCTTCAGGACCTTAGTCAGATTACTTAGGTCCTATTAATGATTTATGTAGTGACTGACACAGATTGATGTTTAATTTAGAATTTTGGACCTATTATCCCCATAGTAATTAATAATCTAATCGCCCAGAAATCACACGGGTAATATTTAGATTTTTGGGCCTAATATCTAATTACAATGAATCAAAACCTAATCCTACGATTCAGTCCTTCATAGATTTCGGTCCTTCGTGATGAAAACTGTGATGTTAGTCATTGCGATGATGAATCCTATTAACATTCATGTGAAATAAGACGATGCACAGATGTGAATAGTAATTCATCGCATTTGTTGGGCCTAGATGTGAAATAAGATGATGAAACCTAGTGTATATTAATAGGTTATAGTAATATTTATAATAAGACCATAATAACAGGGGAACCTAATAGAGATTAGTTAAGTATAAATCATGTCCCCTATCTATCTATATTACTAAGGGAATGTGGTAACCCTTCAATTAATCATAGGCCGCCAGGTGTCAGCATCTCATTCCACCCTCCACTCCCCTCTCTCTCCACTCTCCTAAATCTCCTCTCTCTTCTTATGATATTTAGCAGAAATAAAACCCACCTCATATGTATTTAGAAAATCAGAAAAGCACATCGGACGATACACTTTCTCTCTCCAGATTAATTAATCAAATTAAGAAAACAAATTAATAAAACACAAATTAATCAACATTCATGAAAAAAATAAAAATTAAAGATAAAAAACAATTGTGATAATAATACATAAACCCCACACATACATGATGAACATCATAGACTTTAACAAGACAGTTAATACAGACAAGAGTATTTGAGAGACGGGAAAAGGAAAATGATATATGAAATTAACATTTCATAGGAGGAAAAGAGGTTCTGTTCTTCTAATTGAACTCAACCTCTACATCATTCCGAATGAAAACCCAACTCTCCCTTTCCACCGCACATGAAATATAATAAACATAAAAGAAATATAATGACCATATAAAAAAGTAATAAAAAAAGGAGAAAAATAAAACGTAGGTCCAACGAAAAAATAATAAAAAATATATATATTATACAATATTGACAAAATGAACCTTAATGTTGAATTATATCTTAGCGTCACCAAAGACGAAAAACAAGCATAAATATAGTTAAAAAAAGAAGAAAAAACCAAAATGAAATAATTACTGCTCATAAACAAAAAATGACATAGGATTTAATGCCTTTCCAAATTAAAAAATTTAAGGAATTGGGTAATGGGTCTAACTGCAAGCCTGTGATGAATTAGAGACAAAAGTCAGATATTAGGCCCATTAATTTATATTTTAAAATTCTTTAGTTAATATAATTTACCGCTTTGTTGATCTAATTTTTTTTTTCATTTTATAAACTTCATCCACTGTTTGCAGTTTGCACCCTCTAAATTTATTTCATGTATTCAAAGATCAAATATGAAGGACTCAAAACTGCGCTTCAAAAATTGTGCAATAGGGGATTTAACTGGCTCTCCCTTAAGGAGTCTACATCATTGAAAGTTTATCATATTTTTGCAGTTTGCACACTTTAATTTTATTTCATGTATTCAAAGATTAAATATGATGGATTCAAATCTGCGCTTCCACACTTGGGAAATAGGGAATTTATCCGGCTCTCCCTTAAGGAATTGGGTACTGGGTATAACTGCAGGCCTTTGGTAAATAAGAAATAAAAGCCTTATATTAGTAATTTATATTTTGAAATTCTTTATTTAATATATTTTTTCTTTATAAGGAAAACACGTTTTATTGAGCTATCTTCAAAAAGAAGCTTCACTCGGGAAAAATTAAAAAACATTAAAAGAACTAACTTGAAATATGGACCGAGGCATATAGTAAACAAATTTCAACTGCAGTTAAGGGTTTAGGTAGTTAATTACGCGCCATCCTTTTTTTATATGATATAAGTGATGTTATAAAGCCTTTTAAGATATATTATACAATATTGACAAAATGAACATTATAAAGAATACATGTAGCGAAAACACAAATACATAAACAACGTGTTACAAAATAAAACCTCGTGCTATCTAGCGAAAAAATAAAATTTAAATGAGAAATGGATATAAATAGGTAAGACTACTTCTGCAATAAAAGCACACCCTATCTATCCAGTCTAATAAAAGTTTTGAAATTATATATATTCAGGATGGATACCTTTTTTTTTTTTATACGTGCCCGAGTTTCATCAAACTCAATTTACACCTCACGTAAAGAATAAAACATCTGGAAAAACACATAAATATCAAAATCGGGCTTAATTCAATCGAGCCCGTCTCGATTACTAAACAGGCTCATATTCTATATAGAAGCCCGATCCAAATTGGGCTGGGGCGCCGGACCAGGGCTTGGGTTGCTCGGCCCATAAGCACCCTCATTTAAGAAAGAAAAACTCCACGATGGAGCCCACCTATTGAATATCCACACATCTTTTACATAATGCCTCTCCTTTTAGTGTGATCCCCCAAATTCCACTCTAATTAAGTTGGCATTACTTAGGCCAGTTTGGGAATTTATTATTAAAGTAAAAGTAAAGCACAGTCTCTATTTTTTACATCAAAAGTACACATCTTTAAAATTTCTCCGATCTTTTTAAAAATAAGAATTAGAAAAAATAATATCCTTTCTCCACTAAATGAAAAAAAAAATATCCACTTTACACAAAAAGTCAAGAAGATTCTCCAGCAATTTACTAAAGACAAAATACCATCATAACCCTCTTATATTTTGTTTTTTTTTATAGATTTGATGCTTTATTTTACTTTTATTTTATGAAAAAAATTATCAAACGGCCCATATTAATTATTCCCAAATCCCAACGACCCAACCATTGAAAGGAATCGGATTTTTAACGTACGTACATAGTTATTAATTTCGTTTCGTTTCGGCCGAAATGGCAGAAAATTTTCTTTTCGATCAAATGGCCGAAATTTTAATTTTCGTTTTGAATTTCAGTCAATCTCGGCCAAAATCTTGAATTTCGGCTGAAATGAAATTTTACATATTTAATTTTTTTACTTTTTTTACACATATATTTTGTATTTCTTAGATTTTCACAAAATATAATTCCAAAAAAAATCACTATAATGGATTAAATCTATATTTATTACTTTTTCTATTTTTTTTACTTATATATGCATATATGTATATATATTATATTATATTTTTCCCGAAATGTAATTCCGAAAAGTTTTGCCGAAATCCCGAATCGGCTGAAACTTTTCATTTTGCAGGCCAGATCGAAATGAGGTCCGAAACAATATTAATAACCGTGCGTTCGTAACACAATAGGCTCTGGTCGTAATTCTTTCCGACAAAACATGTAGCGCATCAGCCTTTTAATAACAATGATATGAAAGTTGTGCTTTGATCACATTTAAATTTATATTCGATGCCGTTGAAAAAATCGAGCACTTGTTTTTTACGTTAAAATATATAGGGCAATATATTAAAGTATAAGACTAGAAAAATAATTAATAATAACCTATAAAAATCATGTTTGATGTAGACGGTTATAAAATATTTTGAAGAATAATTTTTTAACAAAATAAATATTTTGAAGAATCAAGGGATGAGAGTATTGAAAAAAAAAAAAAAAACCATAAGTGAAAAGAGTCTGCTGCGAGCCTACGTGCCCGTTGCAAATGCCTAGAACTTCATCATGGGCCCACATAGATCTCACTTACATAGGAATAGACCCCATTGTAAGATTGAACACATAATTAAAATGGTGACCGAGCATTGGTGTGACATTAATGACACTTCCGTCATGCGTTTAATTGGAATGTTGGACCCACTCCTATTGAATTAAAATCTGGCAATATTTTTTCGGAGAGGGAGGGATTCATCTTGTCTGATGAGGATTATAACTATGTTGGAGTTTTCCACATATTTTACATAATTGCAGGGTTCTAAACTCTAATTCAAAGGGTTGAAAGGACACTAGTCAGGGGACAACACAAACAGCTCCTCTTTGTTAAGTGGTTACATGCAAGAAGCCCCTTATGCACTGTACAGGTTAAGTCCTAAATAATATATTAAAACTAACATCCCATTCTTATAGATCTATTTATAATAAACTAATTAAAAAACTCAAATCAACCAAAAAAATTATGAAAACAAACATTTCATTGCTTAATCAACGCCAGCATATACAAAATAAATGATTCATATGCATTTATGCTCATTTTGAATACTAAATAAAAACTTTAAAAATAACCTTAATTTATAGAGTTGGAAGGCATCTCTTTGAATTGGATTACATCCACACAAAGGGTGCCAAGAGACATTTTAATAAAAAAGCACATATTCTAGCCTAAGAGACACCTTTTATTGAAAGACAGTATTTTTGAAAGGACACATCTACAAATGGGCTCCAATAAGCTGATGCTGCTTCTCATAAGGCCAAAATTGAAGGTTTTTTTTAGGGTTTTTTTTTTTTTTTTTGACCAACATTCAGCTTTAAAGAGAAAGAATGGTGTAATGTAGTTATATAAGAAATTACAAGTGTCACTCAAAGTAAATGTAGGGTTTGGATACTCTTAACATCAACACTCGGAAGACCAAATTTTGTTAATCTTTTAAATGTGAAGTGTAGCAGTTGAAATCTTACCTAGACTGGTTGGTTGAGCCAGTCTCTTGACATAATGTGATTGATTTTTCTGTCTTCTTTAGGTTCTATTTGTGTAGAGCAGGTTTCAGCGGAAACCACTTGCCGACCCCGGTGCCTCCTTCTCACGTTTGGTGCAGCCACGGAAAGGGTACTTTTCCGACTTTTTTGTGCTGAATTTCTGCGCAAGACGTGGCTTGCGTTTTCTACCTGCATACGTTGGATTTGTTTTCGTGGAATTTCTCTTCAGAGGATGCGCACAAACACACCCTTTTATTGTGGCTGTTCTTCCTCTTGATTTATGTTACAAAAGAAAGATGCCAAAGAGTGAAAGATGACAGAGTGAAAGATGGAATATGGGTGGCAAGTGGCTAGAGGACCACGCTAGATTTAGAAAGCTAACAACTTCTTTCTTTTACCCCTACACATTTGGTCACTGATTTCTTTTACCCTCTCGGACACACTAGAACGACAAGGACTGAAAAGCCTGCACGAGTGCCATGTGAGAGTCCCTAGGAAAAATTCTTGGCTTACACACAAATTTTCAGAGACAGTGGACCTTGTGAAGCATATATAGTCTATCCATATGATCGATATAGGCTCTTCACACTCATAACCCACCATGATCTAGTACTACCTCAAATTTAACACCAGATTTGGGTAAGCCCTCTAATTGATCATGTAAATTTTGGCACTCCTCCCACATTATCTAATGGCTAGGAACGCGCACAACTTCAAAGCTCAGAAATGCACCTCTTATGATTAATGATTCCCATCTTCTAACGTAAGTCATTTAGTGACCTTGCACATCACTGCCCAACCATCCTCAATTCCAAATTTTAAATAAAAAAATATATAAAAAAGAACCCATGAATGTGATGGTTTCAACAATTCAACCCGTGTAGCCCATCTGGAAGTATAATGTGTGGGCTGCTTCGACCGAAACCGATGTTGTATGTAATTCTTTGGTAATAGCGCCAAATAGGGTCTTAACCCCCTTCTCTCCGACGTAAGCAGCGTCTCAGCCTTTGTCAAGGTGGGATTGGTCCCGGTAGGAGTACCGACCATGTCCTACCGAACTCGGTCTCACGCTGGCATCCCAGTCCGATCTCGGGTATATCTGACCCCGGCCTCTTCTCCAGTTCGGCCCCTCTGCCGAGGTGAACACCGGGCTTCCAGTTCCCATTATGAGATGGGACGGGTACTTTGTAGGGAGTCCCTGTCAGGTAGGGCGGCCACCGGCCAAGGATAAGGGCTCGTTCTTATCAACAGATCACATCCACATTTATGTGAGGGATTTGAGGGGAGGTTTGATGGGACAAGTATCCTCACCTACCCCCACTAAAGATCCCAGGTGTGGGCTGATAGGACAAGTATCCTTACCTACCTCCACTATGGAACCTTCCACTCTCCTCTATATATGCCTGCATGAAGAGTCATGAACAGGTACATGCAAAATACAGTCCACACTGTTACTCTGCTAAAACATCTCTTCTTCTCCACTTCACCCTAGTTCAGTGACTGCACTAACTCAGGCGTCGGAGTGCCTTTGGCTGACAGCAGCCTCGGGCCCTGACTGCTGTTTTCTCTTCCCTTTCAGGTTTCAGATCAGCAGAGACACTTGTTCAAGCTAAACAACCTCTCTG
This sequence comes from Umbellularia californica, assembly GCA_028538565.1. NCBI lineage: Eukaryota > Viridiplantae > Streptophyta > Magnoliopsida > Laurales > Lauraceae > Umbellularia > Umbellularia californica. The sequence continues at coordinate 52,821,134 of JAPQWN010000009.1, read as the reverse complement.
TAAACCCTCATCATCAGTTAACCCCAAGTCCGTAATTATTAGGCACGCACAATTTGGCGCCGTCTGTGGGGAACGATCTGAGAATTTCACATTTTCATCCGAACAGCTATGCCTCCCAAGGCTCAGAAGGGAAAGAGCGTTGCTAGACCGTCTGGGTCTAAGCAACCAGAAACATTCCTGCCTCTCATGCCACCTCCACTGGTGACAGACCAGGCAGGAGCGTTGGTGACAAGTTCGCGAAGAGATACCAGGCAAGCACCACCCAACCCTCCTCCGAGGGGAGTGGGAGGAGAACCTGGTATGCGGAGTGTAGGTTCACCCGTTACGGTGACACACTCATCGACAAGAGGAGCAGCAGCGTCTTCTCGGCGCGATTCTGTATTAGAGCGGGCTCGGACGAATACCTCCCGGGCGGAACGTCCGCGCCTTGAAGTTGTTCTCAACGCGCCGCCTCGAAAGGACGTTCCTCCTCAGGAACGGCCCTTACGAAGTGGGGCTCCTGTGCAGTCTCCTCCTCCTCGGTCTTCTCACGGGGACCATATGGAAGAGGATCACGTCCACCTCGGCGATGAAGGTGACGACATGGTCCTGGAGGACGATGTTGAGGCCCAAGCCGAGGCCATCAAGGCCCAAAACCTCATCATCGAAGAGCAAAAAGAGCAGATCCTCCAGCTTCAGCGGCTGCTTGAAACTAAGAGCCAAGTCCAGCCCGAAGCCTCTCATACCCCTCCGCCTAGGCAACGGGCTCGTCTCGGTCTTCGGGGTCGACCAGACCTGAGGGATCAGCTGAATGAAAGGCGTACCCGAGCTCGAGAAGAGGGCTCGAGTAACACTCATGCCAGTGCTGACCAGCACCAGCACCATAAACAAAGGCGGGAGACCAGGGCCGACCCCGAGATGGCTGACTACATCGACCAGCAGATTAAGCTGGCCGTACAGCAGAGCCTGGAGCAGGCCGGCCTCTCTCGAGGTCGGTTAACTACCAAACACGGTGACATCCATGGTACCTCTCCATTTTCTCGGGAAATCAGGGATCATCCCCTCCCTGACAAGTTTAGCGTCCCACGTTTCAATCTCTATGACGGGACGTCGGACCCCGAGGCCCACCTTCGGCACTTCACCCAGAAGATGACGGTATTCAGCGGGGACGGCGACCTTGACTGCAAGGTTTTCTCCTCGAGCTTGGGCGACCTCCCACTTCGGTGGTTCTGCGCACTCCCCGAGGGATCGATTTCGAGCTGGCCACAGCTCCGGAACTCCTTTGTCGAAAAATTTCAAGCCCACCGGGTCATTCCGAAGACTGACGCCGACCTGATCTCAATCAAGATGAGGCCGACCGAGACTCTTACTCAGTTCGCCAAACGATTCTGGACCATCTACAGCGTGATTGAGAATTCCAATGACGACGTAGCCATCACTGCCTTCCAACAAGCTTTGCTTCCGGGCAATGAGCTTCGGCAGAAACTGGTACGTCATCCTGCACCTTCAGTGAAGGCTCTGATGGTCCGGGTGAACCAGTACGTTGAGCAGGAAGAAGACGACATCCGAGCTCGGGAGAGCCATAATCTCTGGCCAGAAAGCCGACCGGAGGGTCGTCCCACGAGAAGAGAGAGGCGGCTTGCTAAGAAAGAGGTGGATCGGAGTAGAGAGCCGTCCAGCTCGGCATCACGCCCTGCCCCCACCCCGGGAGGCAGCGCGAGGCCGAAACCAAGTGGCGCCTCTTATAGAGCCGTCAATACCATCTTCAAAGAGCCTATCTACAAGCTCCTCGGCAAAATCCAGGCCCAGCCCTTCTTCAAATGGCCCCAGCCAATGAGGGGTGACGTCTCCTCCCGAGATCAGAGCAAGTTCTGTGCCTACCACAAAGATAGAGGACACAGAACCGAGGACTGCTATGCCTTCAAGGCGCACCTTGAAAAGCTCGTGAAAGATGGGCATCTAAGAGACCATGTCAGGGAAGAAGGCAGAGTGAACAACGCTCAGCAGCAACGCCTCCCCGATGACCAAGGCCGCGGTGAGCCTGCAGGGACCATCGACGTCATTCACTTGGCTCCTGCCCCCAGGGGAAGTGACCGAACCCGTGCCGATGCCAGGAAAGCCCAGCATAGCAAGCATGTGATGACGGCCGAGTTCGGTCCCTCCGCAAAGAGAGCACGTTTGGAGAGGCCAAAAATTTGGTTCTCTGACAAAGACTTGGCCGGGGTCCAGCTACCCCACAATGATCCTCTTCTTCTGACTATGAGGTTACACAACTTCGATGTCAAAAGGATCCTAGTGGACCCTGGAAGCTCCTCGGAAATCCTCTACTTGGACTGCTTCAGGAGGATGGGCCTGAAGGAGGAGGACCTGCAGGAAGCCCGCACCCCCCTGGTGGGTTTCAGCTCCAAGACGGTGTATCCCAAAGGGAAAATTTCCCTCAAGGTCGAGGTCGGAGGAGCTTCCACAAAGGTAGACTTCCTGGTGGTGGATGCACAATCTCCATACAATGCCATCATGGGGAGAACCTGGCTCCATAACCTTGAGGCCGTTCCCTCGACCCATCACCAGAAGCTCAAGTTTCCTTTACAGAACAAGGATGGGAGTTTCGAAGTTATCACAGTCCGCGGCGACCAAGACATGGCCAAAGAATGCCTCTTGGCCGTGGTCCCCGGAGATACGCAGCCACAGCAAGTCCACATGACCGAGCTGGAAGCTGAGCTCGACGCTGTGGGACGAACTCCCGAACAGAAGAGCATCGAAGACCTCACCCAGGTCGGTATCGATACCAGCGATCCAGAGAGGTTCTTCCTGCTCGGTAGCCAACTCGCTGACGAGGAGAGGGCCAGGATGCTCGACTTCCTGTTACAAAATAGGGAGGTCTTCGCCTGGACCCCATATGAAATGTCCGGCGTCAGCCCCGAGGTCATAAGCCATAAGCTGAATGTGGATCCCCGACATAAACCTGTTGTCCAAAAGATTCGCAGGATGGGCGCCCAACAGGCAGAGGCTGTGACCAAGGAGGTCGACAAATTACTGGACGCTGAGGCTATCCGCGAAGTCCAGTACCCTGTTTGGCTGGCCAACACAGTTGTGGTAAAAAAGAAGGATGACAGCTGGAGGGTCTGTGTAGACTTCACCGACCTCAACAAAGCCTGTCCCAAAGACAGCTTTCCTCTACCAAAGATAGACCAGCTGATCGACGCCACTGCCGGCCACGATAGGATGAGTTTCCTTGATGCTTACCGAGGTTACCATCAAATTCCAATGCACGAGCCTGATCAAGAAAAAACCGCGTTCATAACACCCAGGGGCACCTACTGCTACAAAGTAATGCCCTTCGGGTTAAAAAACGCCGGTGCCACTTACCAGAGGCTGGTAACCAAGATGTTTCAAGACCAGCTCGGCAGGACGATCGAGGTCTATATTGATGATATGGTCGTTAAGTCTAAGCGGGCACAGGACCACTTGACTGACTTACGTCAAACCTTCTCCATCCTCAAGAAATACCAGCTCAAGTTGAACGCCTCCAAATGTGCATTTGGCGTCGGCTCGGGCAAGTTCCTTGGCAGCCTGGTTACGAGGCGAGGAATCGAGGCTAATCCCGATCAGATCTCGGCACTCAGAGCCCTGCAGAGTCCGAACTCCATAAAACAGGTTCAGAGACTTACCGGGATGGCGGCAGCACTGAACCGCTTCATCAGCCGAGCTTCGGATAAATGCCTTCCCTTCTTTCAGCTCTTGAAAAAGAGCTCCGGGTTCAAGTGGACCCCGGAATGCGAAAGCGCTCTCCAGGAGCTCAAAGTGTATCTTTCCTCCCCTCCTCTGCTTTCCACCCCAGTGCGGGGTGAGCTCTTGTGTGGGCTGCTTCGACCGAAACCGATGTTGTATGTAATTCTTTGGTAATAGCGCCAATTAGGGTCTTAACCCCCTTCTCTCCGACATAAGCAGCGTCTCAGCCTTTGTCAAGGTGGGATTGGTCCCGGTAGGAGTACCGACCATGTCCTACCGAACTCGGTCTCACGCTGGCATCCCAGTCCGATCTCGGGTATATCTGACCCCGGCCTCTTCTCCAGTTCGGCCCCTCTGCCGAGGTGAACACCGGGCTTCCAGTTCCCATTATGAGATGGGACGGGTACTTTGTAGGGAGTCCCTGTCAGGTAGGGCGGCCACCGGCCAAGGATAAGGGCTCGTTCTTATCAACAGATCACATCCACATTTATGTGAGGGATTTGAGGGGAGGTTTGATGGGACAAGTATCCTCACCTACCCCCACTAAAGATCCCAGGTGTGGGCTGATAGGACAAGTATCCTTACCTACCTCCACTATGGAACCTTCCACTCTCCTCTATATATGCCTGCATGAAGAGTCATGAACAGGTACATGCAAAATACAGTCCACACTGTTACTCTGCTAAAACATCTCTTCTTCTCCACTTCACCCTAGTTCAGTGACTGCACTAACTCAGGCGTCGGAGTGCCTTTGGCTGACAGCAGCCTCGGGCCCTGACTGCTGTTTTCTCTTCCCTTTCAGGTTTCAGATCAGCAGAGACACTTGTTCAAGCTAAACAACCTCTCTGTAAACCCTCATCATCAGTTAACCCCAAGTCCGTAATTATTAGGCACGCACAATTTGGCGCCGTCTGTGGGGAACGATCTGAGAATTTCACATTTTCATCCGAACAGCTATGCCTCCCAAGGCTCAGAAGGGAAAGAGCGTTGCTAGACCGTCTGGGTCTAAGCAACCAGAAACATTCCTGCCTCTCATGCCACCTCCACTGGTGACAGACCAGGCAGGAGCGTTGGTGACAAGTTCGCGAAGAGATACCAGGCAAGCACCACCCAACCCTCCTCCGAGGGGAGTGGGAGGAGAACCTGGTATGCGGAGTGTAGGTTCACCCGTTACGGTGACACACTCATCGACAAGAGGAGCAGCAGCGTCTTCTCGGCGCGATTCTGTATTAGAGCGGGCTCGGACGAATACCTCCCGGGCGGAACGTCCGCGCCTTGAAGTTGTTCTCAACGCGCCGCCTCGAAAGGACGTTCCTCCTCAGGAACGGCCCTTACGAAGTGGGGCTCCTGTGCAGTCTCCTCCTCCTCGGTCTTCTCACGGGGACCATATGGAAGAGGATCACGTCCACCTCGGCGATGAAGGTGACGACGACATGGTCCTGGAGGACGATGTTGAGGCCCAAGCCGAGGCCATCAAGGCCCAAAACCTCATCATCGAAGAGCAAAAAGAGCAGATCCTCCAGCTTCAGCGGCTGCTTGAAACTAAGAGCCAAGTCCAGCCCGAAGCCTCTCATACCCCTTCGCCTAGGCAACGGGCTCGTCTCGGTCTTCGGGGTCGACCAGACCTGAGGGATCAGCTGAATGAAAGGCGTACCCGAGCTCGAGAAGAGGGCTCGAGTAACACTCATGCCAGTGCTGACCAGCACCAGCACCATAAACAAAGGCGGGAGACCAGGGCCGACCCCGAGATGGCTGACTACATCGACCAGCAGATTAAGCTGGCCGTACAGCAGAGCCTGGAGCAGGCCGGCCTCTCTCGAGGTCGGTTAACTACCAAACACGGTGACATCCATGGTACCTCTCCATTTTCTCGGGAAATCAGGGATCATCCCCTCCCTGACAAGTTTAGCGTCCCACGTTTCAATCTCTATGACGGGACGTCGGACCCCGAGGCCCACCTTCGGCACTTCACCCAGAAGATGACGGTATTCAGCGGGGACGGCGACCTTGACTGCAAGGTTTTCTCCTCGAGCTTGGGCGACCTCCCACTTCGGTGGTTCTGCGCACTCCCCGAGGGATCGATTTCGAGCTGGCCACAGCTCCGGAACTCCTTTGTCGAAAAATTTCAAGCCCACCGGGTCATTCCGAAGACTGACGCCGACCTGATCTCAATCAAGATGAGGCCGACCGAGACTCTTACTCAGTTCGCCAAACGATTCTGGACCATCTACAGCGTGATTGAGAATTCCAATGACGACGTAGCCATCACTGCCTTCCAACAAGCTTTGCTTCCGGGCAATGAGCTTCGGCAGAAACTGGTACGTCATCCTGCACCTTCAGTGAAGGCTCTGATGGTCCGGGTGAACCAGTACGTTGAGCAGGAAGAAGACGACATCCGAGCTCGGGAGAGCCATAATCTCTGGCCAGAAAGCCGACCGGAGGGTCGTCCCACGAGAAGAGAGAGGCGGCTTGCTAAGAAAGAGGTGGATCGGAGTAGAGAGCCGTCCAGCTCGGCATCACGCCCTGCCCACACCCCGGGAGGCAGCGCGAGGCCGAAACCAAGTGGCGCCTCTTATAGAGCCGTCAATACCATCTTCAAAGAGCCTATCTACAAGCTCCTCGGCAAAATCCAGGCCCAGCCCTTCTTCAAATGGCCCCAGCCAATGAGGGGTGACGTCTCCTCCCGAGATCAGAGCAAGTTCTGTGCCTACCACAAAGATAGAGGACACAGAACCGAGGACTGCTATGCCTTCAAGGCGCACCTTGAAAAGCTCGTGAAAGATGGGCATCTAAGAGACCATGTCAGGGAAGAAGGCAGAGTGAACAACGCTCAGCAGCAACGCCTCCCCGATGACCAAGGCCGTGGTGAGCCTGCAGGGACCATCGACGTCATTCACTTGGCTCCTGCCCCCAGGGGAAGTGACCGAGCCCGTGCCGATGCCAGGAAAGCCCAGCATAGCAAGCATGTGATGACGGCCGAGTTCGGTCCCTCAGCAAAGAGAGCACGTTTGGAGAGGCCAAAAATTTGGTTCTCTGACAAAGACTTGGCCGGGGTCCAGCTACCCCACAATGATCCTCTTCTTCTGACTATGAGGTTACACAACTTCGATGTCAAAAGGATCCTAGTGGACCCTGGAAGCTCCTCGGAAATCCTCTACTTGGACTGCTTCAGGAGGATGGGCCTGAAGGAGGAGGACCTGCAGGAAGCCCGCACCCCCCTGGTGGGTTTCAGCTCCAAGACGGTGTATCCCAAAGGGAAAATTTCCCTCAAGGTCGAGGTCGGAGGAGCTTCCACAAAGGTAGACTTCCTGGTGGTGGATGCACAATCTCCATACAATGCCATCATGGGGAGAACCTGGCTCCATAACCTTGAGGCCGTTCCCTCGACCCATCACCAGAAGCTCAAGTTTCCTTTACAGAACAAGGATGGGAGTTTCGAAGTTATCACAGTCCGCGGCGACCAAGACATGGCCAAAGAATGCCTCTTGGCCGTGGTCCCCGGAGATACGCAGCCACAGCAAGTCCACATGACCGAGCTGGAAGCTGAGCTCGACGCTGTGGGACGAACTCCCGAACAGAAGAGCATCGAAGACCTCACCCAGGTCGGTATCGATACCAGCGATCCAGAGAGGTTCTTCCTGCTCGGTAGCCAACTCGCTGACGAGGAGAGGGCCAGGATGCTCGACTTCCTGTTACAAAATAGGGAGGTCTTCGCCTGGACCCCATATGAAATGTCCGGCGTCAGCCCCGAGGTCATAAGCCATAAGCTGAATGTGGATCCCCGACATAAACCTGTTGTCCAAAAGATTCGCAGGATGGGCGCCCAACAGGCAGAGGCTGTGACCAAGGAGGTCGACAAATTACTGGACGCTGAGGCTATCCGCGAAGTCCAGTACCCTGTTTGGCTGGCCAACACAGTTGTGGTAAAAAAGAAGGATGACAGCTGGAGGGTCTGTGTAGACTTCACCGACCTCAACAAAGCCTGTCCCAAAGACAGCTTTCCTCTACCAAAGATAGACCAGCTGATCGACGCCACTGCCGGCCACGATAGGATGAGTTTCCTTGATGCTTACCGAGGTTACCATCAAATTCCAATGCACGAGCCTGATCAAGAAAAAACCGCGTTCATAACACCCAGGGGCACCTACTGCTACAAAGTAATGCCCTTCGGGTTAAAAAACGCCGGTGCCACTTACCAGAGGCTGGTAACCAAGATGTTTCAAGACCAGCTCGGCAGGACGATCGAGGTCTATATTGATGATATGGTCGTTAAGTCTAAGCGGTCACAGGACCACTTGACTAACTTACGTCAAACCTTCTCCATCCTCAAGAAATACCAGCTCAAGTTGAACGCCTCCAAATGTGCATTTGGCGTCGGCTCGGGCAAGTTCCTTGGCAGCCTGGTTACGAGGCGAGGAATCGAGGCTAATCCCGATCAGATCTCGGCACTCAGAGCCCTGCAGAGTCCGAACTCCATAAAACAGGTTCAGAGACTTACCGGGATGGCGGCAGCACTGAACCGCTTCATCAGCCGAGCTTCGGATAAATGCCTTCCCTTCTTTCAGCTCTTGAAAAAGAGCTCCGGGTTCAAGTGGACCCCGGAATGCGAAAGCGCTCTCCAGGAGCTCAAAGTGTATCTTTCCTCCCCTCCTCTGCTTTCCACCCCAGTGCGGGGTGAGCTCTTATATTTATATCTGGCAGTTTCGGACCATGCGGTGAGCTCTGTGCTCGTAAGAGAAGATGACAGGCAGCAGAGGCCCATCTATTATACAAGCAAAATCTTGCTCGATGCCGAAACGAGATACTTGCCATTGGAAAAGCTCGCATTAGCACTTGTTAGTGCTTCGCGGAAGCTCTCCCACTACTTCCTGACAAATTCTATCGTGGTTGTGACCGAACACCCACTCAAGTCCCTCTTCAGGAGAGCAGACTTTTCAGGACGAGTGTCTAAATGGGCTGTCGAACTCGGGCAATACGATATCCAGTATCAGCCCAGAACGGCCATCAAAGCCCAAGTCCTGGCAGACTTTATTGTGGAATTCACTTCTCCTAGTTCGGCACCAAGTCATCTCGACACCGAACTGGGGGGCGAGGAGGCAACGACTTCGGCAGAGACCGAGCAGGATCGGTCTTGGAAACAGTTCCTCGACTCTTCTTGGAAAGTCTTCGTCGATGGGTCCTCCACCTCCAAACGGGCTGGTGCTGGCATAGTCCTTCAATCTCCGGAGGGTCTTGTCATTGAGCAAGCCCTGACTCTTGACTTCAAAGCTTCTAACAATGAAGCCGAGTATGAAGCATTAATTGCAGGGCTGGGCAGCGCGAAAACCCTGGGGGCACAACAACTGGTGATTTTCAGTGACTCACAGCTGGTCACGAGCCAACTGAATGGAGATTACCAGGCCCGAGATGACAGGATGGCAGCCTACCTGGCCTACACCAAGCAACGCCTATCTCAGTTCCAAAAGGCTGAAGTCAGGCAAATAGGCAGAGACTCCAACTCTCACGCCGATGCTCTAGCAAATCTAGCCTCTGCTGTCGAGGCAGGAAGAAAAAGAACTGTCGAAGTGGAAGCACTGGACAAACCGAGCATACAACTTCAACCGCCTCGACAGATTTTGTGCACTGACCTCGGTCCAAGCTGGATGGATGAACTTATCTCCTACCTCAAGAATGACCAGCTACCCGAGGACAAGAGCCAAGCCCACAAAATCAGGCTGAAGGCAGCCCGATTTTGGCTCTCTCCAGACGATAAACTCTACAAGAAATCCTACAATGGCCCTTACCTCCGGTGCGTTCATCCGAGCAAAGTCGAAGACTTCCTTTATGAAATCCATGAAGGGATCTGCGGCAGCCACATCGGAGGTCGGTCACTCGCCTACCGAGCTATCAGCCAGGGGTACTGGTGGCCCTATATGCAGAAGGACGCACAGGTCTATGCCAGGAAATGTGAGAAGTGCCAGAAGTTCTCGCACTCTCTCCATCAGCCAGCACATGACCTGAGCCCCCTTTCCAGCCCCTGGCCCTTCGCCCAATGGGGACTGGACCTCGTGGGACCCCTCCACCGAGCTCCAGGGAACAAAAGATGGTTGATCGTAGCAACTGACTACTTCACCAAGTGGATAGAAGCCGAAGCACTCTCCTCCATCACTGAGAAGGACACCAAAAACTTCGTGTGGAGAAGCATTGTAACTAGATTCGGAGTACCTCGGACCCTGGTCACGGACAACGGGACCCAGTTTGACTCCAACTTCTTCAGAAGCTTCTGTCAAGACCTTGGCATCAGGAACTACTACTCTACCCCGGCCTACCCCCAGAGCAATGGGCAGGCTGAAATTTCGAACAAGGTGGTGCTTGACGGACTCAAAAAGAGACTAGATCGAGCCAAAGGGAGATGGGTAGAGGAACTTCCAAGTGTCCTATGGGCATATAGGACTACCCCGAGGCGCTCGACTTCGGAAACTCCTTTCTCCCTAGCCTACGGAATGGAAGCTGTAATTCCACTTGAGGTCGGCCTCCCCACCCTCAGGTCGGAACTGTTCGACCGAGGCCAAAATGATGCAAACCTCGCCACAGAACTCGACTTGGCGGAGGAGCGAAGGGATGCCGCAGCCATCCGTCTCGCTTCCTACCAGCGACAGTTGGCTAGAGGGTATAATCAAAGGGTCAGAGAGCGAAAGTTCTCCCCTGGAGAATTGGTCTTGAAAAAGACTCTTCCAGCAGACAGGAATCCCAGCGAAGGAAAGTTTGCACCGAACTGGCATGGACCGTTTAAGGTGACTTCGGTTGCTGGGCAGTCTGCATATAGGCTTGAGGACATGGAGGGCAGAGAGCTGCCACGCCCATGGAATGCCACCCACCTCAAGAAATTCTATTTTTGATGTAATCAGAGTTGGGAAGTTAATAAACTGTTTCTTTTTATAGAATACGTTTACAAGCTGTCCCCTATTCTCGAAAAAAAAAAATGTCCAAGTTATGGAACTCGGCATATATCTACAGCTCGGTTACGGAACCGACTTGAATTCTTTGTTCGGTTATCTTAGTTAGCTACTTTGGCCTGGTCAATGGACCGGTCGAGTTCTGATTATAAGCCGGACTTAGCTTTGGTCACAGGACCAAGCGTCCTCAGTTTTACCGAGATTGATGCTCATTATGGTTGCAAAATCAATACAGCACCTCGGGTTATAACTACTACAAGTTCGGCTTATACCGAACTCATTTACTTTGTCTTATTTCCTATTATTTATTCTGGTTGTTAAGCCAAACGCATAAAGAAAGGAAAAAAGAGAAGAAAAATTCAAAGTTGGAAGCAAAGCCAATTTCATTTCATGAAATGAGAAAGGTTACAAATTTCCCAACAAAAAGAATTACGAAATTTCCCCCAGTACAGAAAAAATAAAAACAAAATTACATCATATTTTTCAGACTACAGCCCCCTCGGCGCCATCAGCAGCAGCAGCTTCCATGACCTCGACAGCCACTTGTCCGGCGTCAACCTCCGTGTCGTGTCCGGGGGCACTGTCTTCGGTCTCCCTGACTGGGGCCTCAGGAGCTTGGTTCGGTACGGGCTGAGGAGGAGGAAACTGAGGGATCTCTGTATACACAGGGCTGTCCTCGGGGACCCCTGCTGCCCTCAACGAGCTTGTCCATCCCAGTCTCCAGGCCTTCAGGCTGACGCTCTTGACTTGCGCGATGTACTGTTCGGTGGCTTCCGCCACCCCTTCGTCAAAAGCTTTGTCAACCTCGGCCCGTAGCTTGTCGACATCAGCTCGGAGTTCAGCCTCTGCCTCCCCCCACCTCTTTTCAAGTTCGGCCGTTGCCTGAACTTGATTTTCCAGCTCCGCTCTGACCTTATCGAGCTCGTCACTGAGGCCCAAGACGCTCTTTTCCTGCTCGGCTGCCTTCTGCTTTATTAGGCTGAGCTCGGCCTCGAGCTCCAGTTCCCTTTTTTCGGCCCTCTCCGCCCGAGCGGTGCTCTGCTGGGCTTTGTCCGCCGACACCAGCGCCCTTTGCAGGATCTGAAGAAACAAACAAGTGTTAAGCCGACATCAATACCAGAATTACAGAAATCAAAGCAATGCAAAGTTCAAGGGAGAAAATTACCCTGAGGGCGTCGGCCATCTGAGCCACATCCAGCTCCACCTCGCTCCTCTTCATATGTTCTGCCATGTCTCCAGGCAGAGCACATGCGTGCGCAAGGGCACTGACAACAGATGTGCCATCACTCAGCCGGCCGTCCGACGACAGCGACTGGCCATCCTCCAGCAGGAAGCTAGGGTTCCAGATCGGAGGGCCGAGCAGCGGCGAGTGCTGAGAGCCAGGGTTGGGCTCGTCCCCCACTGGGTCCGCAACCCTGGGCCTTTTTCCCAGCCGAACTGAATCCCGACGGGATTTGGTGGAGCGCTCGGCCACTGCTGGAGGCTGAGGAGATTGAATTGGGGGAGAGACTACCGTATCCTCCAGGTTCGGAGGGAGAACGGCCCCCGTGGTGGGCGAGTCTCCGAAGATGACTTCGTCGAGACTAATAAGGGTCGCGCGGCGTCGTCCCATCTCGGCCTCTTCGTCCGACTCAGAAGATGGGAGAATTACAAGCTCCTCCTGCCGAACCCCCTCGGATTCACCTTCCGGCTCACTTTCCTCCTCGGAGTCGGTCTCTGTTGCGGTCTGAACCTGCGACGGACCGGCTTCGGCTGAAGCTCTAGAAGGTGTGGCCTCGGGAGGTACTTGCGCAGGCCCTGCTGCTGGAGCTGTTTGCTCCTCGGCTTCGGCAAGAGTTAGGACCTGCTCCCCCCTGAGGTTCTCGTGCCGTCTTCTTATGAAAGATCGGTACACGGGTTCGTACCCAAGAAGGGCTGAGGCAGATCGGGTCCGGTGACCCTTGTAGCTGTAAATCCTTTTCAACCAGCCGACGTTTCGTCGCCACCCGGAGTTCTTCCTCTGCCGTTTCCTCTCCGCGTGACCTGCACGACAAGCAATTAGGCATCAGTTCGGCAGGGTGAAACTACATCAGAAGTTCAGAAATTGAGATATTTACTCGGTGGTTCTCCGAGACGACCGGGTACGTGGTCCACCCTGGGCTCTCCGGGGGCATACTCCCAGTTCCCGGTGACGTAAAGGCAGTCCTCCCCGGCGTATTTTGTGTTGTCCTCGAGCTCGTTGATTATGGGAATCTCCTTCGGTCGAACTCGCAAATAGTATGCGTCGTCCTTCGGAGATCGACACAGGTTATATACATCCTCAATGTCTTCGACGCCGAGGTTGGTTCCCAATATCCTATTCAGTTCGGCTATACCCATGATTACCTTAAAACCATTGGGCATTAGTTGGCACGGGGTAAGGTTCCACCTCCTGAGGCAAGCTCTCAGGAGGGGATGGACTGGGAATCTCACTCCGCCCTCTATTATGGCTACTAGAGGGAATGGCATCCATCCCTCTACAAGCACCCGTGGTCGGCTTCGGTCACGGTCTCCATCCGCCCTAATCTGGACGTTCTCTGGTATCTGGTATTGTTTCCTGAGCTCGGCTAGGGCAAGCTCTGTGTCTATCCAATGTCTAAAAACCCCCATCTTCCCTAGCCTAGACCGGAATACTGGTGACGGTGACGGAGAAGAAAGACAGTAGACACCCCCAAAAACAGAAAAAGAGCCCAGAGAAGGAAAAAATGTCAGAGGCAGGAGGGAACTCACTAAGACACAGGGCCGGAAAGGATGTAGAGAACAGAGAACTCTAAACTTCAGGAGACGAACGAAAGGGCTTCTCGGACGATGAAGCTCCAGGCAACTCAGGCGAAAGCTCCAAGCACAGTGACAGCGAAAGTGGTCCTCCTTCCAGGACTGGGGTTTTTATACACAGATGGAGATCTCTTCGTATCCCGAAAGGCATGTGCAGACACCGCCTCGAGCACGCCACCCGTCTCCTCGATAAGACGCAATGGCCATCAGGGACCTGACACATGGCGGCGTCACAGCGCCCTCATGATGATATGGTTGGGGCTATTAAAACCGCCTCCAGACAGCCTGGCGCTATTAAAAGCGCCTCGGTAAGCGAAGCGGCACCCCACGCCTGTCTAAACTACAGGATCGGTTTCGGGAAAGTCCATCCTATCACTCCTAACCCCGTGGTCTCCTTGACCCCCCGAAGTCAGGAGCAGGGGGCAATTGTGTGGGCTGCTTCGACCGAAACCGATGTTGTATGTAATTCTTTGGTAATAGCGCCAATTAGGGTCTTAACCCCCTTCTCTCCGACATAAGCAGCGTCTCAGCCTTTGTCAAGGTGGGATTGGTCCCGGTAGGAGTACCGACCATGTCCTACCGAACTCGGTCTCACGCTGGCATCCCAGTCCGATCTCGGGTATATCTGACCCCGGCCTCTTCTCCAGTTCGGCCCCTCTGCCGAGGTGAACACCGGGCTTCCAGTTCCCATTATGAGATGGGACGGGTACTTTGTAGGGAGTCCCTGTCAGGTAGGGCGGCCACCGGCCAAGGATAAGGGCTCGTTCTTATCAACAGATCACATCCACATTTATGTGAGGGATTTGAGGGGAGGTTTGATGGGACAAGTATCCTCACCTACCCCCACTAAAGATCCCAGGTGTGGGCTGATAGGACAAGTATCCTTACCTACCTCCACTATGGAACCTTCCACTCTCCTCTATATATGCCTGCATGAAGAGTCATGAACAGGTACATGCAAAATACAGTCCACACTGTTACTCTGCTAAAACATCTATTCTTCTCCACTTCACCCTAGTTCAGTGACTGCACTAACTCAGGCGTCGGAGTGCCTTTGGCTGACAGCAGCCTCGGGCCCTGACTGCTGTTTTCTCTTCCCTTTCAGGTTTCAGATCAGCAGAGACACTTGTTCAAGCTAAACAACCTCTCTGTAAACCCTCATCATCAGTTAACCCCAAGTCCGTAATTATTAGGCACGCACAGCTCTTATATTTATATCTGGCAGTTTCGGACCATGCGGTGAGCTCTGTGCTCGTAAGAGAAGATGACAGGCAGCAGAGGCCCATCTATTATACAAGCAAAATCTTGCTCGATGCCGAAACGAGATACTTGCCATTGGAAAAGCTCGCATTAGCACTTGTTAGTGCTTCGCGGAAGCTCTCCCACTACTTCCTGACAAATTCTATCGTGGTTGTGACCGAACACCCACTCAAGTCCCTCTTCAGGAGAGCAGACTTTTCAGGACGAGTGTCTAAATGGGCTGTCGAACTCGGGCAATACGATATCCAGTATCAGCCCAGAACGGCCATCAAAGCCCAAGTCCTGGCAGACTTTATTGTGGAATTCACTTCTCCTAGTTCGGCACCAAGTCATCTCGACACCGAACTGGGGGGCGAGGAGGCAACGACTTCGGCAGAGACCGAGCAGGATCGGTCTTGGAAACAGTTCCTCGACTCTTCTTGGAAAGTCTTCGTCGATGGGTCCTCCACCTCCAAACGGGCTGGTGCTGGCATAGTCCTTCAATCTCCGGAGGGTCTTGTCATTGAGCAAGCCCTGACTCTTGACTTCAAAGCTTCTAACAATGAAGCCGAGTATGAAGCATTAATTGCAGGGCTGGGCAGCGCAAAAACCCTGGGGGCACAACAACTGGTGATTTTCAGTGACTCACAGCTGGTCACGAGCCAACTGAATGGAGATTACCAGGCCCGAGATGACAGGATGGCAGCCTACCTGGCCTACACCAAGCAACGCCTATCTCAGTTCCAAAAGGCTGAAGTCAGGCAAATAGGCAGAGACTCCAACTCTCACGCCGATGCTCTAGCAAATCTAGCCTCTGCTGTCGAGGCAGGAAGAAAAAGAACTGTCGAAGTGGAAGCACTGGACAAACCGAGCATACAACTTCAACCGCCTCGACAGATTTTGTGCACTGACCTCGGTCCAAGCTGGATGGATGAACTTATCTCCTACCTCAAGAATGACCAGCTACCCGAGGACAAGAGCCAAGCCCACAAAATCAGGCTGAAGGCAGCCCGATTTTGGCTCTCTCCAGACGATAAACTCTACAAGAAATCCTACAATGGCCCTTACCTCCAGTGCGTTCATCCGAGCAAAGTCGAAGACTTCCTTTATGAAATCCATGAAGGGATCTGCGGCAGCCACATCGGAGGTCGGTCACTCGCCTACCGAGCTATCAGCCAGGGGTACTGGTGGCCCTATATGCAGAAGGACGCACAGGTCTATGCCAGGAAATGTGAGAAGTGCCAGAAGTTCTCGCACTCTCTCCATCAGCCAGCACATGACCTGAGCCCCCTTTCCAGCCCCTGGCCCTTCGCCCAATGGGGACTGGACCTCGTGGGACCCCTCCACCGAGCTCCAGGGAACAAAAGATGGTTGATCGTAGCAACTGACTACTTCACCAAGTGGATAGAAGCCGAAGCACTCTCCTCCATCACTGAGAAGGACACCAAAAACTTCGTGTGGAGAAGCATTGTAACTAGATTCGGAGTACCTCGGACCCTGGTCACGGACAACGGGACCCAGTTTGACTCCAACTTCTTCAGAAGCTTCTGTCAAGACCTTGGCATCAGGAACTACTACTCTACCCCGGCCTACCCCCAGAGCAATGGGCAGGCTGAAATTTCGAACAAGGTGGTGCTTGACGGACTCAAAAAGAGACTAGATCGAGCCAAAGGGAGATGGGTAGAGGAACTTCCAAGTGTCCTATGGGCATATAGGACTACCCCGAGGCGCTCGACTTCGGAAACTCCTTTCTCCCTAGCCTACGGAATGGAAGCTGTAATTCCACTTGAGGTCGGCCTCCCCACCCTCAGGTCGGAACTGTTCGACCGAGGCCAAAATGATGCAAACCTCGCCACAGAACTCGACTTGGCGGAGGAGCGAAGGGATGCCGCAGCCATCCGTCTCGCTTCCTACCAGCGACAGTTGGCTAGAGGGTATAATCAAAGGGTCAGAGAGCGAAAGTTCTCCCCTGGAGAATTGGTCTTGAAAAAGACTCTTCCAGCAGACAGGAATCCCAGCGAAGGAAAGTTTGCACCGAACTGGCATGGACCGTTTAAGGTGACTTCGGTTGCTGGGCAGTCTGCATATAGGCTTGAGGACATGGAGGGCAGAGAGCTGCCACGCCCATGGAATGCCACCCACCTCAAGAAATTCTATTTTTGATGTAATCAGAGTTGGGAAGTTAATAAACTGTTTCTTTTTATAGAATACGTTTACAAGCTGTCCCCTATTCTCGAAAAAAATGTCCAAGTTATGGAACTCGGCATATATCTACAGCTCGGTTACGGAACCGACTTGAATTCTTTGTTCGGTTATCTTAGTTAGCTACTTTGGCCTGGTCAATGGACCGGTCGAGTTCTGATTATAAACCGGACTTAGCTTTGGTCACAGGACCAAGCGTCCTCAGTTTTACCGAGATTGATGCTCATTATGGTTGCAAAATCAATACAGCACCTCGGGTTATAACTACTACAAGTTCGGCTTATACCGAACTCATTTACTTTTGTCTTATTTCCTATTATTTATTCTGGTTGTTAAGCCAAACGCATAAAGAAAGGAAAAAAGAGAAGAAAAATTCAAAATTGGAAGCAAAGCCAATTTCATTTCATGAAATGAGAAAGGTTACAAATTTCCCAACAAAAAGAATTACGAAATTTCCCCCAGTACAGAAAAAATAAAAACAAAATTACATCATATTTTTCAGACTACAGCCCCCTCGGCGCCATCAGCAGCAGCAGTTTCCATGACCTCGACAGCCACTTGTCCGGCGTCAACCTCCGTGTCGTGTCCGGGGGCACTGTCTTCGGTCTCCCTGACTGGGGCCTCAGGAGCTTGGTTCGGTACGGGCTGAGGAGGAGGAAACTGAGGGATCTCTGTATACACAGGGCTGTCCTCGGGGACCCCTGCTGCCCTCAACGAGCTTGTCCATCCCAGTCTCCAGGCCTTCAGGCTGACGCTCTTGACTTGCGCGATGTACTGTTCGGTGGCTTCCGCCACCCCTTCGTCAAAAGCTTTGTCAACCTCGGCCCGTAGCTTGTCGACATCAGCTCGGAGTTCAGCCTCTGCCTCCCCCCACCTCTTTTCAAGTTCGGCCGTTGCCTGAACTTGATTTTCCAGCTCCGCTCTGACCTTATCGAGCTCGTCACTGAGGCCCAAGACGCTCTTTTCCTGCTCGGCTGCCTTCTGCTTTATTAGACTGAGCTCGGCCTCGAGCTCCAGTTCCCTTTTTTCGGCCCTCTCCGCCCGAGCGGTGCTCTGCTGGGCTTTGTCCGCCGACACCAGCGCCCTTTGCAGGATCTGAAGAAACAAACAAGTGTTAAGCCGACATCAATACCAGAATTACAGAAATCAAAGCAATGCAAAGTTCAAGGGAGAAAATTACCCTGAGGGCGTCGGCCATCTGAGCCACATCCAGCTCCACCTCGCTCCTCTTCATATGTTCTGCCATGTCTCCAGGCAGAGCACATGCGTGCGCAAGGGCACTGACAACAGATGTGCCATCACTCAGCCGGCCGTCCGACGACAGCGACTGGCCATCCTCCAGCAGGAAGCTAGGGTTCCAGATCGGAGGGCCGAGCAGCGGCGAGTGCTGAGAGGCAGGGTTGGGCTCGTCCCCCACTGGGTCCGCAACCCTGGGCCTTTTTCCCAGCCGAACTGAATCCCGACGGGATTTGGTGGAGCGCTCGGCCACTGCTGGAGGCTGAGGAGATTGAATTGGGGGAGAGACTACCGTATCCTCCAGGTTCGGAGGGAGAACGGCCCCCGTGGTGGGCGAGTCTCCGAAGATAACTTCGTCGAGACTAATAAGGGTCGCGCGGCGTCGTCCCATCTCGGCCTCTTCGTCCGACTCAGAAGATGGGAGAATTACAAGCTCCTGCCGAACCCCCTCGGATTCACCTTCCGGCTCACTTTCCTCCTCGGAGTCGGTCTCTGTTGCGGTCTGAACCTGCGACGGACCGGCTTCGGCTGAAGCTCTAGAAGGTGTGGCCTCGGGAGGTACTTGCGCAGGCCCTGCTGCTGGAGCTGTTTGCTCCTCGGCTTCGGCAAGAGTTAGGACCTGCTCCCCCCTGAGGTTCTCGTGCCGTCTTCTTATGAAAGATCGGTACACGGGTTCGTACCCAAGAAGGGCTGAGGCAGATCGGGTCCGGTGACCCTTGTAGCTGTAAATCCTTTTCAACCAGCCGACGTTTCGTCGCCACCCGGAGTTCTTCCTCTGCCGTTTCCTCTCCGCGTGACCTGCACGACAAGCAATTAGGCATCAGTTCGGCAGGGTGAAACTACATCAGAAGTTCAGAAATTGAGATATTTACTCGGTGGTTCTCCGAGACGACCGGGTACGTGGTCCACCCTGGGCTCTCCGGGGGCATACTCCCAGTTCCCGGTGACGTAAAGGCAGTCCTCCCCGGCGTATTTTGTGTTGTCCTCGAGCTCGTTGATTATGGGAATCTCCTTCGGTCGAACTCGCAAATAGTATGCGTCGTCCTTCGGAGATCGACACAGGTTATATACATCCTCAATGTCTTCGACACCGAGGTTGGTTCCCAATATCCTATTCAGTTCGGCTATACCCATGATTACCTTAAAACCATTGGGCATTAGTTGGCACGGGGTAAGGTTCCACCTCCTGAGGCAAGCTCTCAGGAGGGGATGGACTGGGAATCTCACTCCGCCCTCTATTATGGCTACTAGAGGGAATGGCATCCATCCCTCTACAAGCACCCGTGGTCGGCTTCGGTCACGGTCTCCATCCGCCCTAATCTGGACGTTCTCTGGTATCTGGTATTGTTTCCTGAGCTCGGCTAGGGCAAGCTCTGTGTCTATCCAATGTCTAAAAACCCCATCTTCCCTAGCCTAGACCGGAATACTGGTGACGGTGACGGAGAAGAAAGACAGTAGACACCCCCAAAAACAGAAAAAGAGCCCAGAGAAGGAAAAAATGTCAGAGGCAGGAGGGAACTCACTAAGACACAGGGCCGGAAAGGATGTAGAGAACAGAGAACTCTAAACTTCAGGAGACGAACGAAAGGGCTTCTCGGACGATGAAGCTCCAGGCAACTCAGGCGAAAGCTCCAAGCACAGTGACAGCGAAAGTGGTCCTCCTTCCAGGACTGGGGTTTTTATACACAGATGGAGATCTCTTCGTATCCCGAAAGGCATGTGCAGACACCGCCTCGAGCACGCCACCCGTCTCCTCGATAAGACGCAATGGCCATCAGGGATCTGACACATGGCGGCGTCACAGCGCCCTCATGATGATATGGTTGGGGCTATTAAAACCGCCTCCAGACAGCCTGGCGCTATTAAAAGCGCCTCGGTAAGCGAAGCGGCACCCCACGCCTGTCTAAACTACAGGATCGGTTTCGGGAAAGTCCATCCTATCACTCCTAACCCCGTGGTCTCCTTGACCCCCCGAAGTCAGGAGCAGGGGGCAATTGTGTGGGCTGCTTCGACCGAAACCGATGTTGTATGTAATTCTTTGGTAATAGCGCCAAATAGGGTCTTAACCCCCTTCTCTCCGACGTAAGCAGCGTCTCAGCCTTTGTCAAGGTGGGATTGGTCCCGGTAGGAGTACCGACCATGTCCTACCGAACTCGGTCTCACGCTGGCATCCCAGTCCGATCTCGGGTATATCTGACCCCGGCCTCTTCTCCAGTTCGGCCCCTCTGCCGAGGTGAACACCGGGCTTCCAGTTCCCATTATGAGATGGGACGGGTACTTTGTAGGGAGTCCCTGTCAGGTAGGGCGGCCACCGGCCAAGGATAAGGGCTCGTTCTTATCAACAGATCACATCCACATTTATGTGAGGGATTTGAGGGGAGGTTTGATGGGACAAGTATCCTCACCTACCCCCACTAAAGATCCCAGGTGTGGGCTGATAGGACAAGTATCCTTACCTACCTCCACTATGGAACCTTCCACTCTCCTCTATATATGCCTGCATGAAGAGTCATGAACAGGTACATGCAAAATACAGTCCACACTGTTACTCTGCTAAAACATCTCTTCTTCTCCACTTCACCCTAGTTCAGTGACTGCACTAACTCAGGCGTCGGAGTGCCTTTGGCTGACAGCAGCCTCGGGCCCTGACTGCTGTTTTCTCTTCCCTTTCAGGTTTCAGATCAGCAGAGACACTTGTTCAAGCTAAACAACCTCTCTGTAAACCCTCATCATCAGTTAACCCCAAGTCCGTAATTATTAGGCACGCACATATAACAATCATCAAAGTATATGGGCGTTGTTATTAGGTTTTAAATGTCTCCATCGAGAGCCATCCCATCAAAAGGAATATCATTTTGGTGGCCGGTTTTAAATGTCTCCATCGAGAGCTATCCCATCAAGAGGAATATCATTTTGGTGGCAACAAGTTGTCCGAATATTGAGAATAAGGGGTTGCTCAATTGATTGGCAGCCCTACACCTTACCACGTCGTGCATAATTTCCCTACGTATGCCACTCTTCCCGTGTGTGTGGGGCTTCTCTTCTCACATGTGGGGCTCTTATTCCCACGATGTGGCCTCTTAGTCCCAATCCCTTAGTGGGGTACGAAAACAAAAATAAAATAAAAAAGTTGTCCAAATATTAGTTAATGCATGGGGGGTCTAATTTTCAATGACCAGTTGGGACCCACAAAATTAGTCTAAGTGCCAAATTTGAACTTATTGCATTTAAGAGAGGGGTACATGGGGCTGGACCTATCCTAACCAAGGATGGGTTTGTTTGTTGGTTCTCGAATATGAGAGAGAGAGAGAGAGAGAGAGAGAGATTGATTTTGGAGGTGTTGCTAGACATGTATCTCCGTATACAAGGGTTAAAAATGAAGTCATATCTAGTCCTTTAATAAGTCATCAATGGTTTTGCGAAGGGACTTGAAGACATAGTAGTATGTTTTCTCTGTAGGATGGATGGAGTCGAAGAAAA
Source organism: Umbellularia californica (assembly GCA_028538565.1). NCBI lineage: Eukaryota > Viridiplantae > Streptophyta > Magnoliopsida > Laurales > Lauraceae > Umbellularia > Umbellularia californica. The sequence continues at coordinate 52,799,541 of JAPQWN010000009.1, read as the reverse complement.
CAAACTTGGATGCATCCGGGCAGGCAAGAGATTTAGGATTGCACAAGAAGGATGCTTCAAATAGCCCTGTTCCACAGCACCCGTTCGTTGACTCCTCAAAACCTGTCAAAAAATTAGAATGAAATGAATTAGTGTACATGCTGTTTGCAACTTGGGTGAGGCTAAACCTTGACATGCTTGCCTCAACATGACCAAAAGTGAAATTTGGGCTGAGCTTGTTTTAGCTTTAGAGTGGTTGGGTTTAAATTTTGCTACCCACTTGAAACTTGGGTTGGGTTTGATACCTAACTTGCTCAAAGAAACATGCAAATGATACGCAGTCAAGTAAGGCAGAATCAAATGTTTATATGTATAGTCCACTTTGTTAGAATTCAAGTAGTGTTTTTTTTTTTTTTTTTCTTCTGCTAACGGAGGGTTCCCAATCCTTTGGCCTGGACTATTTCCTCCGAGCCCAGAAAGAAGTCGGGTAAAACTCCCGTGGCCCCTAGGTGGTAGCACAAGTGGACTCAACCTTCGGTTCTTGAAGAGGGGGGAAACTGGGAGTCGATATCAAGACCTCTAGCTCTAGAAGAGGGAGGAACCGTGGTCCTGACCACTCGGCCAACCTTGGGGTTAGAATTCAAATAGTTCAAAGTCATGGTTCATTGCGACAATCACCATTTGCTTCGGACAATTTTCGAGAGCTACGGTGTAGTTATGTTGGTAATCAAGCACAATGAAATCAATTTTTTTTATACCATGGAGCTCACACAACATGGCTTCAAACAATTAATTCAATTCCCCCTGCATGCATTGAATTGAACTAGAATTTCACACAATTATGTGGGAGTAAAGTAAGTATATTATGAAATGCATAGTTGTGCCACCAAAAGATGGACTCTTATATATGCATGTCATAAAAGAAAAGATAAATCATCATGGATAGATGCTTTAATTATATTTCTTTCCTTCAATCCGACAATTAATGCTGCTTTCTTTGAGAATCATCTCAAACCTGCTATATAGGTAAAAAGGATGGGCCACTACTTGAACACTTTGGATGTTTTGGACTGCCCTTTTATAGATTTGGTTTCACCTTACTTCACCTTATCATGTGATCGGCCTTATGTAATTAATTGCTCTCATGCATTTTACCTTTTTTTTTTATATTCCAGATTTCTTCCCCCTTGGAAAGCAACAAAACCTAAGGGCATGTTTGGGTAATGTCATCAAGAGGAATTGTCTCTAGTTTTCCTCGATTCAAAGAAAAACCCAAGTTTGGGTGAATGGAGGAAAAGTGAGAAAGGATTTCTCAAATCCTCCATACCCATAAAAAGTCCTCTTCTAATGATTCCTCCGTCTCCACCTCCCCTATCGAATTTTACAAATCCATTGAGAGAAAGAAGAAGCACCTAAGTTACAAAAGTGACTCCTCCTGAGTGTTTTCCAACGACCTCAATTTCCAATCTTGCCCAATGACCTCACTCAACTCAAGAAGTTCACGCTGGTCCGTCAAAACCCCATGGAAATTAATCACTTTCTCCATCCCAAAGGTGGATATTACTCTGGTCCAGATCACATTTGGATGGAGCTAGAGTTGGAAAAATGGTATGTACTCTTCAGATGGCTTCTGAATGAATGGGCCATCATCCCAACATAACATGAACGAGCCATTACTGATAATCAAATGGGTTAAATAAAAATAATGGTCAAGAGTCCTCTAGTCACGGGCTGGAACTGGAAGATTTAGAATTTGGACATTTTAAGATGGTCCCAAAAGAAACCTTGTAAATTGTAAGTTATAAGGAATCATAGTATATCACTCTTCACGGCCCAGACCAAACTTTGATTGTTTTAGCTTTTCACATGCATTGCCTGTAGAGGAAAACTGGAAAAGTGTATATGCAATCCTGAAAGATCTTCAGTTCTCATCTTTACTCGTGACCTCACATGAAACCAACTGCTTTTAAGCCGAAAATGCCAAACCTATGGTGCACCTAAGGTGAGGTGTCTAGGCCAAGGTGGAAAAACTTGTGACTTGGGACTTGACTGTCCACAAAGCTCAAGTATTAATTACTTATATTATTTGAGAAATTATCTTTGCACCCACATGTCTTGCTGAGCACACCCACTTTCTGAGCTCACCACACCAAAAAAATAAAAAATAAAAGGGCCATTTTTGCTGAGCACATCCCCAATAACATCGAAAACACCATTTTCTCCTCTTCTCTTCCCCTCCCACTTGCTGCAACCGAACCCCGATGGCCGCCCCATCACCGGCGAGCTCCCCTCTCTGCTCTACCATCTTCGACGACCATCTTCTCCTCTTTTTTCTCGTATATCACTAGCTAATGGGGTGCACGGAGTTTCAGAGCCGTGTACATAATGTACAAGGTTTCACAGCCGTGCACTTGCAAAGAAGATGAAGCTCATGGGTATTTTCATCATTTCACACATGGGTATGTTGGTAATAAATTTTTTTTAAAACAAGTGGGTGTGCTCATTTATTTCCACGATGCAAATAGAATTTCCCATATTATTTTACCAAAAAAAAAAAAATACTTATTTTGGACTCAGTCTTTTGTCAAAACAAGTTAACTTTAACAGAGTCAATAGTCAACTCGCCGAGCTTTCCAACCTTAGTCTATGCCTTTGGCAGAGTAAGAGTCACTTACCAAAATTGGCGGGTCGTTGGACCATGTCGATCATGGGCTGATAGATGTCAGCATATGCAATCCTGACCCCATTTCGAGCACTCATCTGCAAGGTAGCTAGCATGCTTCTCAGCTTGTAGTTGTAGTCACTTGCTACTGCATTGTATGTGTCAATGCAACCACGTTTCTGAATCTGAAATCCATTATGCGAATTGAGTGTTATGACAATGGGCAGACAACCGATTGGAGGAAGCCCCACCACCACAATCTTCCGAAACCCTAGATTTTGCACCTCCTGTTACAATTGTTTTATTTTATGAATTTTAGAAACCACAAAGAAAGAAGAAAATGGTGAATTGGATTTTTCTTTTCTTTTAATATTTGTTCTTTGGTTAAAAAAAAAAAAAAAAAACTTAAATCAATTGTTAAAGTAGAATGAAAATCAGCACATCATAACACCTTTTGCGCTCATTTACATATGCAAATGTCATATGTAATAATTTCCGTCACATATGTAAATCAGATGTGAAAATAGTGTCGAAATGAAACCATTTTCATATGACTTATTATACCAATGGGGCCAAACTGGTGTTAGTGCCTGAGCCTGTACATTGCCAAAATAAATATGATCCCACTTTTTCATTGGCATGCTGTCTGACTAAAAACTAAAAACTTAATTTTTAGTGGGATTAAACATGCTCATTTCACACCTGCCTCATACAAGACTTGATCACAATTCAATTTCAATTAAACTTATATTAACTGTTGGGTTCATCATGTATGAGATATAGCTTTTTTTTTTCCCATAATTAATTCAAAAGTGTACACCACTCTATAATTGGAGTGATATTTGGGACGCTATGCCTATATGTAATGGTTTATAAAAAGGAGCAGGTTTAATTATTCCCCCCATAGATTAAATAAGATCTAACTTCTATGACAGAACATTAAAAAGATCTCACCATTATTGGATTTTTCTTTAGGCCTGATCCTAAGCTGATCACGTTTGCATGCAAACTCTAATACATGGACACTAGAAGAGAAACTTTGTGGAAAACGAGACTAAATATTGATCGAAGTCCCTTCTTTTACATAGCGATTGACCCAAATGTGTAAAATATACTACTACTACTGTAGTAAAATTTAGTTACGTAGATATTCATTTTTTTATCAATTGTATGAATGGTTTGGATCAAGCAAATAGATGGTATGCTTGGATTCAAATGGGGACTCCCATGCAAGCCGGTATTTGATTAATTATCTCTCTTCTCCACTCCCATAAGAAGGTGAATACATTTTTTTAATACTCACCCCTGCCCTGTTTATGAGATTCTTTGCACATTTTATTTCAAAATGAAATTTTTTTTTACTCCAAATGAGTCGGTCCCATCGTATGATGGACCATATCATTGATTGCATGATTAACATAATCTTATATATGATTAATTAGTTTTATTAATCACGTTATCAATGCTAATGTTAGAGAGAGACCAACTTGTGTTTAAAGTAAAATTTGTGGACATCTAGCGGCTCAGATTTTTATTAGGTCGGCTTCATTGTGGGTTCCACTCCTTCCACCCATGGGAAGCGTGTGAGAGATCACTCCCCGGACTACTTCTTACCGGTCTATCTTAATACCCATCTAATGAAGAGCTTATCTTATTAAACTCTAATGGCTCAAAATTAAGAAGTAAAATGTATATTGGCACTAAAACAAACTTGTACTACCATCAATTCAGTAACAGAGAATGTAGTAGTGATGCTAAAGAAGACAATCCAAGAGGAGAAGCGAACCTGTAAGAAGTCTGCAAGTTTTACTAGCAAAAAATGTTGGTATTGTTCAACTGTGTATTTCTGTTTTTGAAAGGGGAGAGCAAAGTAATTGACGAGGAAATCATTGGTTCCAGCACTTATGACTACTGCTGCTCGTCTGATGAGATCTTGGGTTCCTTTCTTTCCTATGCTCAGCTGGAGCGTCTGCAAGTACTCTCCAAAGTAGTCCAGCTGGTTGGGAATGGGAATCACCTTCTGCAGTTATAATCTATGGGTTAAGAAAAAGGCTAACATGATTATAAAAAATTTAAAAACCAAACCCTTTACGTCCTAATTGTTCGGTTTTCATAAAAAGGATTATCAACAACAAATCCAATTCTTTAAAGCCAATGGCAGACCCAAGATTTTCGTTTGGGTGGTAGAGACAATGATCAAGTTGAAGATGTTGAATAATAAAATTGAATCTTTTAAAGTCGAACCCGTGTGCTAACACTTGAGTCTGCCCCAGCTTGACACTAGTCCATTCCACCTGCCCCTTCCTTAACTAGCACAAACCTCAACACACTGCACTATTCAATTCACGGGTTTTATCTTACATGCTGCCAAAATTCTTTGTATGGGCATGGAACTTGTGCACACTGCAACATTCAGATTCTTTTGTGTCTGGTTGTGCACGGTTTCTGGGTGTATTCGGGGGAAAAGAGAAAATTGCACTGAGCTTTGATGTAAGATTTTAAATATATATAGCATGGAAAGGACACTGCATGTGAACAGGCACTATGATAATTTGGAAAAAAGAAAAGCTAAACAACAAAAGGGTCCGGACATTGATGGCCCTATATGCAGTCTTGATGTAGTGTGAGAATCATAAAAGAATGAGAATTTTACGTCACAAGGGGCCACTGGCTGCTGCCATACTTTGGCGTGGATATGTAGAATCTTACACATTGAATTCAGCTTTCTTCTTCAAACAGAGTCCGATGGACCTTTGAATTCACTAGAAGTTCGTGGACAACTAAAGGAAAGGGTGAAAAGTATTTTTCGCTGGACGAAGTCGTTCATCCCACTAGGTTTTCCTCTTCTTTTTTTTTTTTTTTCATTTTTTTTACAAGGGACGATAGCATTGCCCAAAATAAGTATGGGCGACTCTAGGTCTTTCTTTGCTATATATAGCACGAAACTTGTATTGACAGCTTTTCCACATATAATAATAGGGGAAAACTTATATTAACAGTTTTTCTGCCTATATTAATATTGGAAAACTTGTATTCGCAGTTTCTTGTCAATGTAGAGAGAGAAACTAATCCCAACTCGAAATCCATTTGAAACCCTTTAATTAGAAACAGAAATGGATTTAAGCCATCATAGTCCATTCAAGTAAGGATTTGAAATCATTAAAGATCTTAAACAAAAAAACCCAAACAGATTCATGTAGTGGATTTAAAACCCCAAACCATTCAAACCACAAACTCCAATGCAACTCAACTCGAAATGGATTACTGGCAAGAAATACTAAATGTCACCAGCCATGTGTTTCATGCAACTGATTTGAAGCCATTAATAACAAAATACACAACCAGTGTAGGACAAGAAGGAAGGAGAAAACTGAAAAAATGAGTGCAAATGAAGGTAATTAAGATTTACGAAGCGTCGCTTCATTTTAACTTGAGCAACGCTAGCGTCGTTGGTCCCAAAGTTTTATATATATATATATATATATATATATATATAAGGAAACCATGGATAACGGACTACGTTTGTGCATTGGAAAATAAGTTTGCTGCGAACTCGTAAAATGTGTGTCACGTGACTCGAACACCCGATCTGCCAGGTTGATACCACTTGTAGGATCTTACACCCCATTGAACTACCACTTATCCCAAAACCAATTGGTGATAGGAATTACGGCAAAACAATAATTTTATGGTGAGGGCGAGGGCTCGACCACAATTATGACCGCTCAGGAGCGAGGGTGAATGTTGACCTCAACACCAACTTTTATAAGTAATATGTGTGATGGTAGGTTAACCCAGATTACAGTAAAATATGAAATAATTATAGCTAAAACAATAGTAATTTGGAGTAGGTATGATTTCAAATGTAGACCCTACTAAAGCACTTAATCGGACATTCGGATGGATTGAGTGAGTTCTCTGAGATCTGCAGGCCTCATAGAATCTGCACGTGATGTCTAAATCCACAAAGGCCTGGAATTAGAGGAGTCCTGTAATAAGCCTATAAAACAACCGTAAGGGTCAAAATAAGAAAATTCATTCTAAACTATGCTCCCTTTTCTAGTTAGGCTCTAGGCTGAGTTTCTCTCTAGCTATTAAGAACTGTGCCTTATCGTCAAATTGATCATGTGTAAAATAAATGATATCACTCGCTTTGTTTTGAATAATCTATTTACTTACATATCAATTAAACATAGGCCCAAGTTTTTTTTTTTTTAAAGGCTTTCAAAGTGGGTGGGGGAGGAGAGTAGTTTATTAATTTGAACAGTTTGGATTTCACAAGTTGTGGTTTCAGAGCGAAGGGAAGCAGCCCAAAAAAGTTTCTAAAATGACTCCGTATATTAAGCCATCTGATCAGGTGCTCCCTTGTAGATTTTCTCTTAAACAAGGTGGCCCATCATGAAAATTCTCTCTCTCTCTCTCTCTCTCTCTCTCTCTCTCCTGCCCCAACAGAGGACCAGGTGAGCATGATTACCACAACATTTTGTCAAAAAGTGAGAACTCCAATTATCATTTTGTCCCAGTAATGACTAATGACCATGGCACTGTGTGTGTGTGTGTCTGTGTGAGAGAGAGAGAGAGGGGGGAGAAGATACACTGATTGATGGTGTAAGTGGGTCATAACCAGTTCCAGCAGAGGCAAAACTAACGCCCGTCATCAGATCTTCGTCGCTCAGCTCAATATTGTCCAAGTAGGGTGGTATTTCTTCTTTCAGGCCCAAATATGATGCTGCAATGCATCACAAGACACTAAAGTCAACTATCTTTGATCATAAACTCATTCACAGTCACAGTAAATAAAAGTAAAAGAGAAGAAGTTCTTTTTTTACCAACGAAATCGGTTACTAGTCTGCCATTGCTAAACCTTCCAGTCGGCCTGTGTTGTAGAAAATCCCTTCCATAGGGTGGGAAGTCACTCCTGAAAACCGTCGGCAAGTAATTATTGTTTCCTGGGTCGACCGTGGAATCTCCAAATACAAAGATGGCTGAGACGGAAGAATTGGATGGTTTCAGCTTCTCTGGGTCTTGAGCTTGAGCTTCAAGGATAGAGAATAACAAGAGGAAGAAGAAGAAGAGAGTAAAAGAGAATGAGGCTGTGAATGTGGCCATAGATACAAATTAGAGTGGAGAGAGAGGTGGCTTTTGGCTGGTTAGATGTGTTTTATATGCGGCAAATCGGCAGGGAACTCTCTCCAAAACTGATGATCTTCCCTCAGGGCAAGGGTAGATTCATAAAAGCCTGTCAACAAAAGCTATTTCTTTCTCCTTAATTTAATGAGCAAATGACACTTTCAATTTAGATTAACTTTTTTATATGATAAAAGTAGCTTTATGGTTAAAGTCAAAGCAGTGAACATTTTTGCAATGGGCACTTTTTGGTGGGGATGGTGGAACCTTGGCATCATGGGCATCATTTTCTTCTCTTTATTCCATCAAAGACGGCCCCCTCTGGGAGATGTATGTTTCCACTTTAAAATCTCAGTTACATCTTCCATGTTTTTTTTTCTTTTTGAATGTTTGTTTGCATAGAATGGATAGAAATTGAATACGCAAGTATATATGGTCAAATGAGCTTCCTCTATATCCATCTAAAGAGGTGCCAAGTGAAGAGTATGAGTTGAAAGGTGAACGACTCGTGAAGAAAATGTATATACAACCCTCACCTTCCTAGGATTTAAATGACATGGGTGATGGCTAAGTATTTATTTTCCATCTATCCATTTCAGTTTCCCTCAAAGGTAGATAATTTGATGGACATTTTTTGGTTCTTCAATTTTAACCACTTTCATATTTTTGTTCCTATGTATTCAATTACACGAAACAAACGGGCTTAAAAGAATAAATCTTACTTCTTAGCTTACACCGTATATTATCAACTGACAGGTCAGGCATTAGATGAGATAACCCAGTGGTAAGAGACAAGGGCGACTGGCGGAACCAGAGGTCCCTAGCAGCTTTCCAAACCCACTATGTGTTTTGAAGATTCCATGCATCTTTTTACAGGTGGCCCGGCCTTATCATCACTCACGACGTCCATCTCCTTCTGTTACACCCCAAGCTTAATTAACCTTAATTATTACTAATTAATTGAGTATTAGCCAAATTAACTATGCTTGACTCCTAATTATGATGAATAAGTATTGATAAATGCATTTGATTGAGTTGGGTGAGTTTTGAACCCTAAATAGATGAGTTGACACCGATTGACTCGGTTAATGCAATTAAGAGCTTTTTCGTAATTCTCAATTTTCACAAATTGCATCATTTGCACGTCATTTTACCACCAACGCGTGTATCTTGTCGACCCTATCAACTTTCATAATGGACTTGACCTCATTTGACCACTCTTTGAGGAGATTGACTCTCAATTGACTTAATTTGAAAATGTTCTTATCCAATGGGCTAAGTTGCAAAAGTCTATTCTTATGTTATATATAAGCCTTAACCCTTCCTTCCTTCCTTCATTCATTTTATTTTCCATTCTCTGCAATTCTCCTTGCCATTCTCCTCTACTCACTCTCCTCATTCAATCCTTCAAGAACTATTGCATGTGCTTTAAGAGTGGAGTGGGCATCATCATCTTCATCTTCTCCATTTCTTCTTCACCTTGTGACAAGAGACATCTTCCAACACTCTCTATTCCATCTCAAATTCGAAATCCCTACTAAAGGTGAGTAGCAAAACCCTTTGACCATGATTTTGAGCATCTTAGAGATGAATAGACCCATCCTCATACATGCATTACATCCTCATCCATTTCTATGTGTTTATGATGATTAGGGTTTGAATATTGGGGCTTTTGGGTTTTTCCTCAAGTCAAGTGGGTGTGAAGTTATAAGCTCTTCTTTGAGGCAAGTATAAACATAAATTGGGTTTGCATTTTGTACATTTCATTTGATTCAAGTATTCTCTTTCTCTTTCCATAAAATTGGGTTTTTATGTTTATAGAAGGTAAATGAGTTTGATGTCTTTATGTAGTTGTTTTGGGAAGTATAGAATTTTTATGTATGTGTTTGGAGAGCAAGGAGGCTCATTTGGAAGAGATTAAAATAGAAAGAAGAAGAAAAATTGAACTCGGGACGTTCTACCGGAAGTTCTACCGGTAGAAACGGCTCGAAATCACACAGAGAGTTGAAGAAAACTGTGAACCCCTGTTCTACCGGAAGTTCTACCGGTAGAAACAGTCAAAAATCTGGCAGAGAGCCTGGAGAAGGAAATCCAGATGCTTAAACCGGTAGTTCTACCGGTAGAACTGTCTCTAGCGGAAGTTCTACCGGTAGAGACGCCTCAACCGGTAGTTCTACCGGTAGAACTTCTTCTACCGGAATTTCTACCGGTAGAACTGCCTAAACCAGTCTGGAGAGCCTCTTTTTGGTTCAATGAAGGTGTATTATTACTCCTAGTCCATAATTAACCCTCCTAATCAATCCCAAATGGATAATTAGGATGTACACCCCCTTACCATAGGAACTTAGGTTTCATTATGTCTTAGTATTGGGACCCTAATTCTTCTAATTAAGCCCAAATGAAATCATTAACCTATTGTTAAGCCATGAAGATTAATTTAGAGATCCAACATGAGATCATCATAAGTGACACTAAGAAAACAGTAACATGTGGATTTTATAAATTAATCTTGTATTGGATGACAATAGATTACATGAATAATAACTTATTATCAATTGTTATAGTCGTCAAATAATTGCTTAAGTATTGAAAACGAAAATTGTATTTGTATCAATTTTTCGATAAATTGTAATATATAATGCTCTTCAATTGTTATACATTATGTGATATTGATATGGATAACACCATTGGGTGTATCCAAATATTTGAATAGTCACTCGATTTGAATTGCAAACGAAATTGATTTGAATAAGTCGGCACTACTTAGCTTCGACCGGACGGTACTCGACGGGGTTAAGTCTTGGTTTATTATTGAACGTCGCTGCGCAGTTGACAGACTGGAGTACCGGAACTCCAGGACCCGGGTAGCTAGGAGGATCTTTGGCCGGACCCCTAGTGACATTCCAACACGATTTGCTCTCAATGAGAGGATGAGCTTTATGTAGTTGCCAATTTTTGTATTATAGTTTCTTTAATGGTTTTAAAAGGAATGACATATAGGATTTATTCATGAAAATGGACTATTTAATTTCTCTTTTACTCGTCTTATTTTTATTCTCAAATTGTTATTGTCCTTAAAAACTTCATTGTATCCATGTTTACTGTTTATGCTTGCTAAATAGTTGTATTGAGATACTATTCTTGGTGTCACAGGCACAGACGCAGCCCCCGGTCCTACAGAGACCGCGGAGGGAGATAAGGGTACCCAGGAGGTACCTTCGGGACTAGAGGAGTGGCCTGGAGTAGGGCCCATGTAGAGACTCCTCGGTCGGTTCGGAGAGCGCCAAGACATTTTGAGAGCATAGTAGATGTGTGACTAATGTTTTTTGTGAAGTCACACCAAATTCAATTCATTTTGTTATGTATTTTGATAACGATATATAGAACCTTCTTTGATACAAACATTGTATAATTCTTTTGTTTAAACTCGAATGTTATGTTTATATATGGGATTGTACAGGGTTATGATGATCATTTGATATAAGCTTCCGCTATATGAACTGTTAATGGATAGTTACCAGTGAGTTCGACTCACGAGTGGAATGGTCTTCTCCTTCGTGTGCTTGTATTTGCCTCGCGACAGGTACAATCACACGGGAGTACGTGTGTTTCACCTCGGGGATTACCCTAGGCCAGGGTGATTCGGGACCGGGATGTGACACCTTCTGCCCTTCAAATTTCTATCTTTCCAGTTTAAATTTTTGTGTTAATAGCAACCTGATCTCTAATTAGAATTTAGTTTGGGAGATTGTTGAGTTACAAGGCTGACCTCAAAAGCCTATTTAAAGAAAATCCTTTTCACGGGGCTTACCTGATCAGATTGAGCTCTCTGCTAATGGTACCATGGAGAGGAAAGAAACTTTGGATGCGTGCATACATGATGATGATGGAAAGGTTCACATGGGACTCGAGAGCGGCACAGAACCCACTTGAGTGTAGATTATGCTGCTATTTTATTTTATTTTATTTATTTATTTGCTACGAAAGAATTTCATTGTAGAAAAGGGCTTAGGAAAAAAAAAAAAAAAACCACCTAAAGGATACAAGCTAAAGAGGCCCAAAAGAAGACTATCGTTAAGCAACAGAGAAGAAGAAGAGAATAAGCAAAAAAAAAAAAAAAAAACACAAAAGACAAATCAAATTATGCTGCTAGTTAGGTATATCATAATATCAAGGTTTCCCTCCACCTAATCTGAGTATGTACATATTAAAAGAGTATTAAGTATAATTCATCAGACTCAAGGAATTATACAGTTCTATTCCATTTTTGAATAGATGACAGGTAGAATAAAGGTGGAATTGTATAATGCAATTACTGATAAAATATTGTATTTTAGAGGGTTGGTTGAGCAAGGAATGCAGTGGGTCCATGAGGTAGTTGCAGCCACTTAAAATACCTCAAATTCATATGCCCTTTCCACAGTTGCATTGCTTTCAGTCCCATGGTTTCTTTTTTGGTGGGGTTAAAGTACAAACAGAAAAGTGAAAAGCCAACTGAAATTGATTGAAGATCGTGTGATCGCTGAGAGGATCACATGAGTTTGTATTGGCTATCATTTCATTCATTTGTATTGTATGGTAACAATTGAATAGGAGAAAGAGAAGTGATCTGTAGTCACAGCAAAGGAAGGAAGAAAAGGTTTAATCCCATCCCATTATTAGTAGAGGCACATTGCACTTTTGGCCGCACATATTTTTGTCGTATCGAGTCATTTCTCGGTGGGATTCGGTATCGTGTACCAACCCAAAAGCTTAAGCTGATAGATGGAAGGCCCAAATATATATACGAAGCACAGTCCAACCTAGGATTTTGAGCGATTTGGGATGTGGAACTTCCCAACATCCATCTTGCATATAATGGTCCTCCTAAGGACTATATTCTAATGTATACTTGTGTGTAATTTATTGCTCCCTCAGAGCCTACTAATCTATGCCTAGAACTTGAAATATACTTGAACTTCATTCTCCCCATCTTTGTATTCCATTTTTACTGTTTTATTCACATCTAAAACACAAAAAAAGCAACTAAGAAAGTGATTGTAATATATTTTTTCAAAGTCTTAAGTAATTTTTAGTTTAGTTAAAAACACCCAGAACAAAATAATGAAGTACCAATATATTCACTGATTCATACTATAGATTTGGGCTTTGTATTAGAATCATGCTTCCCATCCTTCTCGTAACACGAAGTCATTGGCCAGTTAGTTGGGTATCCTGTATCCCGTTTCTCAACCAACTGTCGAGGAATCGATCCTTGGGTTTTCTTTCTATGAAGCAGGCCTCCCATGGCTGAGGTTTCTCATAAATCCTGAGTCCTAGCCCCCTTGGCTGGGTTGAAAAAAATGGAGCAACTTAAAATGTCGGCATCTACTCCACAATGGCCAAACCTAACTTTCATTTCCTTTCTTGATGCCCCAAGGAAAGAAATTATATAACCGATTGAAGTCTTCATGTATTGATTGAGCCACCAAAACATTCTCCATTTTTGTATGATGCAAGAGCCCGTGACCACATTTTTTATGATTTCTTGTCCAATTAGACTCTCCCAGTTAGACAAAACAAGTTCATATGCTAGCAATACTTACATAGAACCTCATTATTATAACATCTAGTATGTGATATTGCGTACTCAGCAACCTCAAATACGCCGAGAAACCTGTTGTTTGAATCTCTGTATTGCACGTATATATCCTACCATTGTTATTGCTGGCAAATCTTGGAGTACAAGATAATGAAGAGTTAGGGTTTAGGAATATTCAGGTTGGGATGGTTTCCCTTCTGATTTCATTTTCCTTGGAACATATATAGTTAGGATGTGGCCTCCAGAACTAAGATCTAGAACGCAAAGGATTTTGACAGTATATAATATAAAAAAATTAGTCTACCACAGAATTTTTGGTCCATCGTTACTTAAGACGGTGGGGATTGAAAATCTCACATCACATGTATGGGAGATGCAGTGAAAGAAGTACTATAATCTGAACTCCAATGAAAACTTAGTATAGGAGGATTGAAAATGAATATTCAACGATCATCCTAGTAATTCAAATCCTAGAAATGGTTGTGTCTGCATAACTGCTACCTTAAATCCTTCACCCCTCACCCCCACATCTTTTAAAATTCCTATATTTCTAACTAAACAAAGAGGCCCTTAAAGATTGCTTAGTGAAACCTGCTTTTCTTTCATGGAACTTCTAAAGATACATTTTCCCCCATGAGTACACTCTACTTACCATGGCAATTAGCCTGCCAAAGGACAATTTGCTTCATCAAAGTAGTATTATGATAAAAAAGATGAAAGGACAGTTTGTTTCAACAAAGTAGTATTATGTTTCTACAAATTGGTATCAAAGTAGAATCTGTAACCAAAAAAAAAAAAACAATGGCAATAAGTGGAATATCACCTAGCAAATTCAGAATTAAGGACGCCAATGTCCATTATTTATTATCAAAGTGAGCAGCAGTTAACCCCAGCAAGAACATAAAACTACTAGCAGTGGGAAACGGGTTGCCTTAAGACTGCAAAACGTTTGACTTTTTGCAGGGTCTACCCAAAATGTACCCCACAAGGAAGATTTCTATCTTCATCCAGAGTACACAAGCCCCTCCTTTGGCAACGGGAAAACCTGAAACAATAAACTAAACTGGTTTTTTGGTGTTTTCTTCTATTCTCCATCAGAAAATTCTTAACAAATCAGTAGTCTATTGACTAAAAAATTATTTTAAGGATAAAATAAGATGAACCAATGATTACACAATCACACAACTCAACCCTCCATGAAGTAAGCTCCTCAGCTGTTTGGAGCTCAAGTTTCTTAATCAGTTCATGTTATTGTATAAATCCCAGGTGAGCTGTTCATATTGGGAGAACAATCTCTCATTGTCTTCATACTTGCTCTAACCAATTCCAAGTTCCATTTCCTTGATATTTCATTGATTCTTTCTGCGAGTTATACACAGGGCTGGGCCTTAAATCCAAAACATGTCCATTGAGTTCCACAGCCAAGCAGAGCCAGATAGGCTTTTGCAAGACATGTGGGCTAGTTTCATTGCAGGAGGTGAGCCAAAAAACTGCAGCTCCCATGAAGAAAAACAAGGTAGCAAGGACCCAACATCCATGCAAACGTCGGATGATTTGCTCCACCTCAGAAGAGATGGGTCTGCAGATCTCCTACAGAGACTTCCTAGGCTTGGGAGATGGATTTCAATGGGAGGTGAGAGTTGGGAGCAACTTCTCAATGGAATCATACCAGAAAACAGCCTGCAGAACTCATTCGATCATGCTTCAGAAGGAGGAGATTCAGCTTCAGAACCAAAAGCGGTGACAGTAGAAAAGGCTGTTGTTACAAGGCATTTCAGGGGAGTGAGGAGACGCCCATGGGGAAAGTTTGCTGCGGAGATACGGGATTCATCAAGAAAAGGAGCTCGAGTTTGGCTTGGAACATTTGAAACAGCTGAACAAGCTGCCTTGGCTTATGACAAAGCTGCATTGAGAATGAGAGGACCAAGGACTTACCTCAATTTCCCATTGGAAATGGTTGAGGAAGCTTTGGAAAAAGATCTCAACTCTACCTCAACCTCCGTGTGCTCTCAGATAAGTTGCAGTTATGAATCCTATGATGGGTGTCACTACCCGGTTCTTGATCGCTGGGACAAACAAAGAAAAAGAGGAGCCAAGGATTGGGATTCTACGGATAGTAATGTTGTTGCAACGTCGGCATGGAAGAGACTGGCGTGCATAGAGGAGATCCTCCATAGTGAAATGGATGTGGTGGAGTGGCAAGACCTTGGAGATGACTACATGGATCACTTGTTAGCTTCTTTGTGAGATTTTATTTTTTTATTTGTTCTGGAGGACTCAAATTGAAGGAATGAAATTAATTAATAGCTGATCTTTGGATCAACTCAAGTACTGATATGTAATGTAATGTTGTAATCTATCCTGGCTGTCCAGATTGGCATGGATGGTCTAAATTCATTAGAAAACCCCATATGGATCTCTCTCTCTCTCTCTCTCTCTCTCTCTCTCTCTCTCTCTCTCTCTCTATTAGTTGTGGGCAGAGGGGTTGTAGTTGCTTACTTTCTGTGAACGTTTTCATTGACTAAATGGATCGACTACATGCTTGCATTATGCATGTATACAAGTGCAGCATGGTAGTTTTCTTTTTACCTTTTCTTTTTTTAATATATTATGTTGTCTCTAATTACGAGTCTTTCATGGCATTTCTTCTTGATAATGCTTCCAGTTTTAATTCAAATAGAGAAATAGAATTCATATAGCCAACCCCGGGTTTAATGATGATGATGGCTGCTTCCCTTCTAAATGGAAGGTTACATACACTGCCAGTCTTCCAATGTCAAAACAGAATTACAATTCAGCAGCAGATACTAGGACCAACTAAAATCGCACTTAGGTTTTGTTAGATCACCATTTGGGTCAGTTAATTATATGGCTGACTGGGTGATAGTCTTAGTTATTTCTATCCAATGCATCATTGGTCTTGGATTCCAATCCCCGGCCCCCCAAATTCACTTTCCTGTAGTCAGCCCCTTAAGAATGGTTGACCATGACCTCCTTTCCCAAACTAGCATATAGAGTCAGGTACCTCTTCATGGACCTATAATGGGTTACCATTAGCCCCTAAAATGGTGGCACTGCATTGGTGAGCAGTGTGTGCAGTCGATTGGGTGCTTCTATGCCTAACCGATGCAAAGACACTTTATCGGTGCATTTGGATAGTGCTATGGTGCCTCAAACAGATTGTGTTGGTCCCTCAGTTTGATTGGTTCTGCTCCTCAATCATTGGTGCGGTGTGTAGTGGTGCCTAGTGGTGTTGTGGTGCATGCAGCATGTGCACCGTGTGCTTGCTGCGTGGGTGGCCGTGTGCAGGATTTAGTCACTATGTGGTAGCATGGTGTAGCCGTCGACCGTGTGTGAGTGCACTGCATGCGGACAAGTTAACCGACCATGTACTCCGAGCAATAGACGGAACGACCGACGCAATTCGCACACAACAAAGACTGATCGACCGAAGTGTGCAGTGCATGACAATTGGAGCGTGGCAATCGGTGTGTGGCAGGAAGCGACCCTGGTGTGCAATGTGCAGGAATGACAGGGTTTCCTACTACATAGGTGACATCCCCGGTGGCTGGTTTGGTGGATCAACTAATGCTGTTGTGACCCAGTATGTTCTATGAGGCACCTAAATGGCCTTGGTGACCTCGGTTGACCCTTGGTGGCATTCGGTTGAAGAATTGGCATGTGAGGCCCAATCTCTCTTGCCCTGTGAGGTCTGAACAGATGGAACTCAAATGCATGTTGTGGCACACTTCTTGTAAGATTTGAATTACAAGTTCGATGGCTTGGTATTCATATTCCATCTCCCCTAAATTCATGTTTTATTAAAGGAGAGATTATTTGACGCCCATTTATGAATCTCCACTTTTTGTTTCTTCAAACTTAACCACTATTAGGAATACATTTCTTAAAATTCTTAGGAATTCAATTCCATACAAGCAAATGGGAAAAGAACTTAAACTTAAAATGTTCGACTGAAAAAGAAGGACGAAGAAAGAAATTGAATGGGTATCTTAATTCATTTTATGGACTACGCACCATTTCCATGAAGTGAAACATCCCTCATAGGTAAACAAGGAAAAGATAGCTACAAAGCAAAACCAAGAAATCTGCAATGTTAACATTTATACAAGAGTGACAGTTCTGCACACGAAGAAGCTCTAGGAAGAGCTGTCAATTTCTGATCTATCATCTGCAATAACTTTAGCCATTCTGCCTCTTCAACAAAATCAGGTTTACCACAGAAATGAATAGTCATTTTCTTTAATGCCGCAGCATTTTTCAGGAAAAATTTCACCAGCTCTATTTCCTCATCTTGCTTCTCGAAAAACCTTATAGCAGTGACACCATCAATGGCAGATACACATTCTCGTCCCATAAAGCCATAAATCTTGACGGTCATGAGGCGACTTACCATGCAAGGGAATGGAAACTTAAGCCGCTCCCAATATTCTTTCTCAAAATCATCCTCTATCGATTCGAGATCCAACTGAAAATTTCATATAATTAAACTTCAGATTTCATATGATACAAACTACAAACTAAGAAACTTGAAATTTGAAATATTGACAAAAGGGTCAAGTTGTAAATATTATTATCAGTACACAGTGCTATGGTACTTACACTGTCAAATTCTCTAGGGATCAACTTTATAACAAGATTCTCAAGATCATGTGAACGCCATAATAAATTGGCTATGCCTGGGAGTTCTGACCTTCGTAAATGAGACTCTAGTATAAGACACTTGGTCTTGGAGACAAAAGAAGGCTGATATCTTTCTCCAGGAGTGGACAACACCTTCACGCAATAGAGGGACCAAAATAAGAAAAACAAGGAATTCAATTTCAAAGTCTGATTTTCCATTCCATACAAGAAATCAAGTTATCAATTCTTATCTTGTACATTAAACTAAAAATAGGGGGGCTTCATTTTGCTGTACCTATGGAAGTAAACATGAGCGACTTCCATAGTTGGGACAAATCTTTGCAACCACGAGTTAAAGCAACTGAAGCACTAAAATACCTTGAAATATATAGATGACCAAATATATTGTGAAAGAAGCAATTTGATACTGAGAACAAATGAATAAAGGTATATTTGCAGAATATGCTTCAATTACATTCTGTTGTCCTAGAGTTTTTTTTTTTTTTTTTTTCTCTCCCTTTCTTTTTTTACATTTTGAAGTTGAACAATAA
The DNA here is from genome assembly GCA_028538565.1 of Umbellularia californica. NCBI lineage: Eukaryota > Viridiplantae > Streptophyta > Magnoliopsida > Laurales > Lauraceae > Umbellularia > Umbellularia californica. The sequence continues at coordinate 52,781,000 of JAPQWN010000009.1, read as the reverse complement.
GCATTTTATATATTAAGTTTAACAATATAACAGTATAAAAGCTTAAAATATTAACCAGTCATGCAACATTTAAGATTTTACTTCATTTGGAGTAATAAAAAGTTGAAGTTCGGGCCGGATCCAGACAAACTGTGTAAGGAGACAATGAAATTTACTAGTGTTCAGGTCCATATTCAGGTCTGTGGCCCAAATCGAAGACCCAGGACCAGACCTGATTGTGGATAAATAGTAGTCATTGCCATCCTCATAAAATAAATAGTACAGACATATACTATAAAAATATATTCATATTATTTGACACAAACTCGAGTCCAGTCAAGTCTTGGGCTCTGGAACGTGACCTGACTTGTCATCAAATTTGAATTCAATCCAAACCCATTTTTATTGAGGTCAGATCTCATTCCAACTGAATCCCCACCTGCATTAGAAAATAATAATAATAATAATAATAATAAAACAATAATCATCATCATCAGAGCCCTATCCCATATATCAAGGGCTCACTTTGAGAATTCTAGCTCTCCAATCATCCCTTTTTAGGCCTAAATTCTGTCACACAACCCAACCATTCATTTCTAACTAATTTCTTTTCAAGTCTTTACTTATTCCATCATCTTTCTTCTGGTACCGTGTACATAAAACACTTGTATTGAAGGCACCATCTGAAGTTTTAAGACTTGATGGATGACTGAAACAGTATCATGCATCCTATGACCTTATTTGTGTACCATAGGCCATGCATACTATAGTCGGCACACAGAGAAAATGAGATTTGCTTTGTAAGTGCCAGAAAGCCGGAAAGTGATGAGAAACAAAAGATTCATGGAAATAGGCATCTTTCGTAGAAGAATTTTTAATAAGTAATCATTAGGCATCGCAAGAATACATAGTATCAAAGCAAGCTTCTCTCTCTCTCTCTCTCATGAATTCTGATGTATTTGTTATTAAAAGAATGAACAACTAACCGTTATCACAATGAATAATCTTGATTCCAAATACAAAATTACATAACAGAGGGTGCAAAACCAGCCTTCTTAAGCATACTGCCCTGTTAACTAAAAGGGCTTTGCATTTCTAATAAACAAGGCAGTCATGAAAACAGCCTATTTGTCTTAAGGCATCAACCTCCATTAACACCCTTTTAAAGTAAGTATGACTTAGACTCTCTCAGGTCCTCCAATTCACCTGTATAACTATGCAACCCCCACAAAGAGGGACCTCTTGCTTCAGCCAACTAATGGCATAATAAAACAGATTCATAGATTAACCCTCCAAGGTAATACTTGGGTTGCCCAACGTACTAGAATTAGAGTCTATTTAAAATAAACCACCAGAAGAGTGGGGTAGAAGGTGGAAACTGGATGCCCCTGAGTTATTGTCAGGGACTTCAAGATAGCAACTATATATCCTGGTCTGTAGAGCAGGGACATAAATCACCCACACCACGGGGGCGGGGGGGGGGGGGGGGCGGGCCTCGTCTACTTGTATAGTGGCATGTTGGCATCTTCCATATGCATTACTAGATAAAGGACATGTGGATTAGGTATTTACCAAAATCACACCCATTCGTCAGTGCCGACCATACATAATGGCTGTGATTGGATCACTAGTTTTCATTTTGATTCTTGATTTCGTTGATCTAGAGTCTAGACTGAATGGCTCCAAATGACCAATGAAGAAATGGTTGTCAATTGTCATTAATCAGGTGGAGCACACCCACATGCTTAATGACACAAGTACCATTTGAAATGGATGTCAGGTCACATGAATAAACACTAATATGAACATTTTCACTGAGTCAAAACCACCCCAAAGAAGTAAGGAATTGAGATGGGCTAGAATGTTGATAAGATCAGCATGATTTCAATATCAGATTTGTGCAACACTACATTAGTCAGTCGAACTGCAACTCTCTCTCTCTCTCTCTCTCTCTCTCTCTCTCTGATCACACAGTAGATTTTAGAAGAACCAATCACCAACTCCTCCAATACATCTAACCACAAATGGACAATTACAAGTAAGAATCCATAACATGTAAATGAAACTCTCTAGATGAAGTGGCGGGACTCTTTAGTCTGCATCCAGAACTCGGTTTTTTTTTTTCGCCTCTCTTCCCTAATTAAAGATTTCCATATTACAATTATCTCTCATTAGTCATCCCCTAATAGTAGTTACTCATTCTGTGCACAAACTCTACAATCAAGTTAAATTTAGTAGAGACCATTTCACATTCAGAATTGATAAAGAGCGAGAGAGTAAAAAAAAAGCCATACCTCAATACAAACTTCGCACAGTTTAAGTACTTTGACATGGTGCAGTTCTTTAAGCCACGACTCCAGAATGGGATGGGACTCTGGAGGAGGATATTCAATCGGAATTTCAAGGTAGACTTCTCTAAGAGACCCCATATTTTTTAGAGAGTTGTTGTACATCTTGAACCAAGAAAGATTCAAGATTTGGAGTTTTGGGGCTTCAATTTCAAGACCAACTGCCTCCTCTGTAACACAAATTGAGTTTCTTGCTATGGTTAAGCGCTTCAGCGGCAGCCCTGAAGCAGAAGAAGAAGATGAAATTCGAAGAACACCACCACCAAAGAATACACATTCTTCTAAAACTAGATCTTCAAGCAGAGGGCACCCATCTAACAGTGCTGGAATAGAATCAGCTTTCATAAACAACACATTCATTATAGTCAGTGAAATGAGAGAACTAAAGCATACAGAATTGGGAACTACAACATCGACTCCTGTCAGACTAAGCGAAATCAAGCTCTCACATTTGAATAGCCATTCGGGCAACTTATAATCCGGGTCCCAAAAGCTAGGGAAATCTAGATAGAGTTGTTTAACACCTCTCCTTATTGCAAAAAGAAGCCATTTTTCTATGAAAGAATCATACATGTTCCAGAAATCGAAGTGGAGACGGAACTTGTGGATGTTGGGACCGAGGTGAAGAAGCAACGACTGCTCCACAAAGTTGAGAAAACCATGACGATCATCAAAAGGAATAATATCATTATGGTCGATTCCATAGTATCTGTATTCGTCGAAATCGAGAGATTGAGTGTGAGCCCAAAGGCCCCTCCATCTTCTCGACAAAATGCCTGTGAGGACCGCTCGACGCCTGTCCAAGAAGGAGAGGATGTGGAGAAGGAGATCGTCTGATAATGAGCTGATTCTATCGACCAACTCTTCGCTTCTTCTGCTGCTGCTGCTGCTGGTGGTGGAATCCATGAATGAATGATGATGGGATTCTTCTCTGCTTCATATATTTGTACTTACACGCCAGATATAAACAGTTTAATGTACATGTAATTTGAGAAATTGAGAAAACAGCAGATAAAAAAACACTCTCGATAGTCGCTAAACGGAAAACCGGCCGCTAGTCAATATTGTACGAAAGTGGTTCTCTAGACCAAAATATAGATAAAGAAATTAATTTTTTATTACATGCGGCAACATATCAATTGATGTATTAAGAATTTTAAGAAATTAAGATTAAACTTTGATTTAATGGATTTATGAAAAAACTAATAAAATCAGGGTGGAGTCATTCGTACATTTATGAAAAAAAAATAAAAAAGATGAGTTGTAAGTTAGATATTAACAATATCATCAAATATATGTATGAACAACTCTATCGTAATTTGATTGTTTTACTTCATAAATATGTTATATCATAGTTTAATCTTAGTTTTTTTTTTTTTTTCCAAAAAATCTCAATATATTATTATTCAAATAAAATATTATAAGAAATTCATTTATCTATTTTCACTCTACTATGTTTCGGGGCTCATAATAAGATTTATTCGATGAAATGCTATAATAAATCTTCGTTTTATATATTGTGGGACTTATCTATTTAAAATATTAACCATTTGTAAAAATGCCTCATATATATAGGGCCAACCATTTATGAAAGGTAATTCAATTGAATAAATATTACAGAAAATTGCAAGTAATTTTTAGAAAATTTTACAAAGATGCCCAATTTTTCTAAATTTGGAGCAGCAGACCTCTATCTTGTAAAAATCATGAAGACCAGTCCTTTTTGTGTTATTTTAAATAAACCCCAATCTTTCTTCATTAAATAAAACTCAACATTCAATATACCCTTCTCACAGTTAGTAATTGGGGAAAAAAAAAACCCACTTATATATGAGCAATTTACCAACTGGGCAATTTACAAAAACACACATTTCATTTTCTTGGATTGTAAAAAACTCTTTAATTGGACAATTTTTACAAATACACCCCTCTTATGGGAAGTTCACAATAAATACTTCTAATATTTTAATATTCACCTTATCTATCATCACTGCCAAGTTTAAACTGTCTAAATCAAAGGCCAAGGTAGCAATGATGTTCAGGGGCCTAAAAATGCAATCTATATTATTGGAAAAGTCCTACATCCCACATCGTTGAAGTAATTGGTTTGACAGTCCTTCATAATACATGTTCGGTCCTTCTACCTATGAGTTTAAGCTTTTGGGTTTGTATATGATCTTTTATAAGGTATCAAAGAGGGTTCTGTTTCCGTCGTTTTTGTACAACCCACACGGTAGACTCATCCTTAAAATATGTTTGGGCCTTCCACCTATGCCTCTCAGAATCTCTTCCTCCACTTCACCGTGAACCAATCCCTGGATCAAATAAAGCTTTCACAACTCGCTTGCATACAAATGAAGATATTCATTTTAATGTCCGGAAGTTATTAGGCACCCACAGCTACTAATTGAGAAGCATATTCATTTTAATGTCTGGAAGTTATTAGGCACCTACAGCTACTAATTGAGGAGCATCATCCGCAAATGTTAATCTTAACAGAAACGAAAAACATGGCCTAGAATGCTCTTTCAGTGTTCAAAGCTTATTTTCATCCCAGGTCTCCCATGTAGGTTGCCAATTTTCGTTAATGTGCACATGTACAGATGGGTCCCTCACAAGGAATATAAAATGTGAGCAACAGTAGAGTATGTTCTAGTATTGTATCAAAGCAGGAAGAGTGCCACTTCTATTCAAAGTAAGGCCTAATTGATCTGATGTGGTTTTATGGACGACTGCCCCTCAACAAACACCAATCCACCTCCATTTTCCATGCCCTAGTCATGGACAATAGCAATACAAGTAGCAATTTTGAGCAACAGCAGTACATTGTGAAGGGCATAAGTTAAACAGGTAGAAAATATGGGTTTATGTGCATGGAATTAAATTCCTAAGATTTCATGGAAAAATGGCTTCGAATGAAAGATTATCAAAGAGGCGAGGGGTGAAGCATGTAAGATGGAGATGTGCAATTAACCCTGATCTTCCTAGGAATTGATTTACTGGGGTCATGGCTAGGTATTTGTAGCTCATCGCCCCTTAAATTCATTTCCATTAAAGGAGAGATTATATGATGCTAATTTATCAATCTTCACTTTTTGTTTCTTCAACAAACTTAATCACCTTTAAGAATACATTTTACAGAATTCCAGGGAATTCAATTCCATGCAAGCAAATGGGAAAAGAACTGAAACTTAAAATGGTAGACTGAGAAAGATGAACAAAGAAAGAAATTGAATGGGTTATCTTCATTCATTTTATGGTCGACACACCATTTACATTTAGCAAAACATCCCCTGATGGGCACAAAAAAAAAAAAAAAGAAGGAAAAGATAGCTACAAGCCAAAACCAAGTGATCTCCAATGTCAACATTTATACACGAATGACAGTTCAGCACAAGAAGAAGCTCTAGGAAGAGATGTCAATTTCTGAGCAACCATTGGTAATAACTTCAGCCATTCTACCTCTTCAACAAAATTAGGTTTACCACAGAAATGAATGGTCATTTTCTTTAATGCCACTGCATTTTTCAGGAGAAATCTCACCAGCTCTATTTCCTTATCTTGCTTCTCAAAAAAACTTCTAGCAGTGACACCATCAACAGCAGATGCATCTACACATTCTCGTCCCATAAAGCCATAGATCTTGACAGTCATGATGCCACTTACCATGCAAGGGAATAAAAACTTAAGCCACTCCAAATATTCTTCATCAAAATCATCCTCCATAGATTTGAAATCCAACTGAAAATTCACACAATTACACTTGCATACTCCATATGAAACAAACTACAAACTAAGAAACTAGGAATTTCAAGTATTGTTATGAGACAGTGCTATGGTTACTTACACTGACAAATCTGCTGGGGATCAACTTTACAATGAGATTCTCAAGATGCTGTGATCTGGATAATAAACTGGCTATGCCTGGGAGTTGTGATCTTCTTAATTGAGACTCTAGGAAGAGACACTTGGTCTTGGAGGGGTAAGAAGGCTGATATCTTTCAATAGTAGCTGACAATACCTTCACTCAACAGATGCAATAAAATAAGAAACACAAGGAACTCAACATAAATTTTCAAAATCTGATTGTATGAATCCATAACAAGGAACTCATTTCTTTCTCATTTAGGCATCCCTTTAGAATACTTACTCATTCCATACACCAAGTTCTTGACAACCAAGTTATATTTAGTAGAGACCATGTCAGATTCAGAATGTAAAAGAAAAGCCATACCTCAATACAAGCTTTGCACAGTTTAAGTACTTCGACATTGTGCAATTCTTTCAACCACGACTCCAGTATTGAAAGGGACCCCGGAGGAGGAGACGCAAACGGAATTTTAAGGTAGACTTGTCTCAGAGAGAACATGTTCTTCAGAGAATTGTTGTACATATTGAACCAAGAAAGATTCAAGATTTCGAGTTTTGGGGCTTCAATTTCAACACTAATTGCCTCAAATTCAGCACTGCTGTTATATGCGAAGGTCAAACGCTTAAGCGGCAGCCCCCCTGAAGCGGGAGAAGATGAAATTCGGAGAAGATTACCGTAGAATACACACGATTCTAAAACTAGATCTTCAAGCAGAGGGCACCCATTCAACAATATTGGAATGGAGTCACGATTCAAATACACACTGATTATAGTCAGGGAAAGGAGCGAACTAAAGCAAACAGAATTAGGAACTACAACATCGTTTCCATTCACACTAAGCGAAATCAAGCTCTCACATCTGAATAGCCAATCAGGCAACTTATAATCAGGATCCCACAAGCTAGGGAAATCTAGATAGAGTTGTGTAACGCCTCTTCTTATGGCAAAAAGAAGCCATTTTTCTATGAAAGGATGATACATGTCACCGAAATGGAAGCGGAGACGGAACTTGTGAATCTTGGAACCGAGGTGAAGAAGCAGGGACTGGTCTACAAAGTTGAGAAAATCACCGGAATAATCAGGGGAACTATAACTATTGATTTCATAGTAGTTGGATACGTCAAAATCGAGAGATTGAGTGTAGGCCCAAAGGCCCCTCCATCTGCTCGACAAAGTGCCTGTGAGGACCGCTAGACGCATGTCGAGGAAGGAGAGGATGTGGAGAAGGAGACCGTCTGGTAGAGAGCTTATTCGATCGACTGACTCACTGCTGCTGCTGCTGGAATCCATGGATGAGGAAGAAATCCTGACTCCGAGTGAGTGACTTTTTGGACTCTGTTCGGATGATATATAAGCGGAAGCGGGTACGAAAGGGAAGGATTACCGTACATTCACCGTTACTCAAATTTGCAAGACATGTTTGGCGAAATTCCGTTCTCTTATATTAGATGGTCTCGGAGAAAGTACTGGGGGCGGTGGAGGACAATTGCTTAAAACTTGGATAACAGGTGGCAGAGCAGGTTAAGACTTCTTACATAATCAACTACAGGTGGCCACCAGTATAGTATTATCAATTTTCTTTTATAAACGAGGAATGATCTACAGGAGATACCTCTCTCCTCACCTTATACTAGCGATAATAATACATTATATTTAAATTATTGGCATTGGATATGGATGTGAGGGCCCTTATATATAAAGTGGATGCCCTCACATGAGATAAGATATGGGCCCTCATATCCATATTCAATATCAACAAATTAAATGTGATGACGTCCACCTTATCTCTTATAAGGTGAGAGATATCTCTCATCTTATATGAGAGATTTAGGTGGAAGCGCTCACATCCATATTCAATAATAACAACTTAAATATGAGAGTCTCCACCTTATCTCTCATAATAAGGTGAGAAATGCATCTCCTATTAAATACATTTATATGGCTTTCCCTCTTTGCACATGAACATTCTTCTTCTACATATGACCATATATAGCTTCTTTATTTTTTTTTTGCACATAAATATTTTCAATTATGTAATGGTGAGAGATGGATGCACATGAATATTATATATATATATATATGAAGATTTTATGGGAAAAATCTTATAGACGAACAGCGTCCATATCGACACGCCCTTGAAACCTTAAAACAAAGGAGCATTGGTATCAATGCTCCCTAAAACCAGCGCTCGGCTAATATAGTAACAAAATATAAATTTGGCCCATGGGTCCACTTTATTCATACATATCCATTGGAGCCTTTTTTATGCACTATCCATCTAAGGGTATTTTTTTCCCATAAAATCTTCAATATATAAAGAGAGAACTTTTAGGTAAAAGTTTTTTTTTTTTTTAACAAATAGGGACCTTCTTTTCACATAATCCCAAAAAAGACGCTACACTTGTGTTTTTAATTAAAACCTCCTTTGACTAACAATTAAATTAGACAAAAATTAATGAGACCCTCCCATGTTTTTTTTTGACAAATTTATCCTTAAGAAAAGCTCAAATTACTTATCTTGAACTAAAAAGATAATTTCTCATCTTAAAATTCGAGGATAAAAAAAAAAAATCAAAGGCAAGGATCGTTTAAATGGCTTGGTATTACATGTTCTTAATTCACATCTAAGCCTTTTAATCAACATACTCTCTTAATCGTTATGCATTTAAGTGGGCCTGCTAAAAGTAACTTGAGTTTATGAAAGCTATTAAGCATAAATAAAAATGATTTAAGTAATTTAACTATAAAAACTAAAAGTTATATATTACACCGTGAGCTACTCAATGGCCAACAACATTGAACATTGCTATATTTGAAATAGAATAGAATACTACTTAAATAGTTTCTTCTTCACATTTTTACTAGTTTCATTTTTTATTTTTTTGAGATTTTCTGAAGTATTTGATATAAACTTAATTTTAAAATTTTCTAATTCAAAATTTATATTGCATTTACATGTATGAGAAAGTGGGTCCTGATGTATAACCTCACATCAAGGCCAATTTATGATGGAGTAAAATTTGGCCATGTAGGTCATGCACTCGAGTATTATCCATATCACTTGGTGGCTCATTGTTTCAAGGTTTGAAAGGGGGACTAAGAGGGCCAATTTTTCCATTGAATGTCACATGGTTACCATTTCTAACTGAGAAAAGGGAGTGAGAAGAAGAAGACAGTAAAAGGGACCAGAAGTTAAAAATTATGACTCTGTTGATAAGCCTGGTCGAGTCCATCCCAAATCAGCAAACTAGGATCAAGGGACCCAGGGTCCGTGCTATAAAACCTTGAAACTCTAGCCTGAGTAGGGGGAAAGCGGCTGTGGCCCTGTGGGAGAGCCAAGGGAAGAAGATGAAGAGGAAAGAGAGAGAGAGAATAAGAGCAGACGAGGAGCAGTTGTCATGAAACGCATATGAGGCTGAGTTGCTGCCTCTAAACCATCTGAAGCTGAGTTCTATTTCTATATTTCCAGGTTCTTGTCCCGTTTTCTTCTTCTTCTTCTTCTTCTTCTTCTTATTTGTAAACTATTTATGGCTCTAGATCTTCTCTGCTTGTTGTTTATTGTCACTCTCTTTGAACTTTTTCTCATTCACTCCACCATCAGACTTCTTTTACCATCTCAACCCCTAATTTATAAGCTTGTAAAAAATTCAATCCCAATCCCATTGTCTCGCCCATCTTTCTTTGAATGCTATTGTTTTTTTCCCATTCTGAGAATAACCCATAACCCCAATGTATTTGTATGTGGAGAGAGCAATAATATTCTACAAGAAAGACTTCCTTTTTTTTTTTTTTTTAAAAAAATATGTATGCATCATAATCATGGGGTAGACGAAAATTTGACCCAATCAAATCATCCTAGCCCTTAATTTGAGTGCCTTTGATAATTTAAACTCATGGGTACACTTTTTTTTTCCTAATCCAAATATTAGGTTTATTGAGTCTCCAGTTGGGATGAGTTCCATTTCACCAAGGGGAGGTGTATGTGTAGGTTTTGGATTCATCTTAGAATTTCTTTTTTTTTTTCTGATAGAAATAAAGCATTGGTTCCATGCATCCTTGGTTATGTATATATAAGCTGCAATGCAATCATATCCTTGTATTACTCTTCTTGGTTTTCTATTTTAATGTCAACACCTAATGTTCATTTCAAGGTAGAATCCATCACCCAAGTCACTTTATGTCTAATGAATGTACAGATGAAATTACTCCAGCCCATTGAGCTGTTTCAACATTGTCTGAAAACAAATGCGCCAAAACAGGGCCGGTTGCTTGGATTAGATGTGGGAGTGAAGTATGTTGGAGTAGCTGTTTCAGATCCTTGTAATAGAATTGCTGCACCTCTATGGTATGAAAATACTTAGTTTCTTTAGTTAAGATGTTTATTCAAAGACATTGTTGCCATTGTGTCGGATATCTTGTGTTTTATTGGAATTTGCTTCTTGTTATGTCCTATGAGGGCTTTTCCACTTATTTTCTTGCTCCTGTCTTAAGGTGATTTTATATAAATGTTTCTTTGGTAAATTGTTATTTGCACTTTGCAGAGTGGGCAATAATGATTCTTAAAAATTTTCAAGACAATGGGCGTGCATTTACTTTAAACATAGGAAGAAATAGTGGCTACCATTCTGATACTCACCATCTTATTTTAACCGATATCTAACCTAGGCAGTGGATGACTGATATATTTGATCTAACCCACCCAATGGAATCACTGTATTAACTTTTCCTGTTGTTGAGAATTGTATTTATTTATTTTTTTAGGACTTGGTTTTAGGTCAAAGGGTAGAAAGAAGACTTAGTCAGTCTTTTATCATGTTGAGCAAAGCTTTATGTTAGATAAATACTTCACAATTTCTATCGGAAGAACAGAATCCCAATGTGCCAGAGAAATTTTAAAAGGAATAATAACAAGAGAAATGCCCTAATTTGGATTACCATATTTGAAGACAACATGAGCTGCAGCAGGAGAGATTGGTGTTGAAGTTCCCACTAATTCTGCGTCCTAGAAAATACTTACTGTATAAGTGTAACAAGGTTTTAAAGCTAAGTGTCAGTTTAGGTAGTACTGAAGTCGTGAAGTGATTTGATCAGCCAGTATGGAAGTCTAGAACTGAAGTTTCTTTTGCATATAAAATAAATAAATAAATAAAAAGTAAAATTAAAGTTCTCAAATTGGTTGTGTAGAAATGCTACTCTCTCTCTCTCTCTCTCTCTCTCTCTGTGGCTTTGGATTGTGTTCTTGTCCTATTTTGTTTTGCGCTTTTATGTCATGGCTGACAATTTGGAATTTGCAATTACGATGCAGCGTGCTACTCCGGAAGAAAACAAATATTGATTTTATGGCCAAAGATTTACAACAGTTGGTAAGTTTAGATCTTTACCTCTGACTGTGTTTTATGTTGTTCTAGAAGACGGGAAATTTTTTCAGGATAAAATGTTTGTTTTGTCATACAAATTAAGAGTTCTTGTTTCAATAAATCTTAATTCAAGTTCATACTGGTTGTTTATTTACTTAAATAAATAGTGGTTGGCAACAGCATTACATCGAGATGATATAGGTCTGATAAGCTTACATGCATAATTTAGGACTTGTTTGTTTGCATTCAAATAAATAGGAATTGAATACATAGGGTGGTTTAAAATGAGGATCAAAGATGAATTTCCAAAAATGAGCATCAAATAGCATCCTTTTTTAGTGTTTGGAAATTCACCTTCAGCCTTCATTTTTAAAGTTTTAACCACCCTAAGTATTCAATTCCTATGTATTTTAAGGCAAACAAACAGGGCCTTAGTGTTCTATAACAATTAATCCTTTCACATAAATATTTCAATTTTTGAAAATAAAAAAAAATGGTACGAGATTATGGGAGTCTGATGGCTCATATCTTTTACTGGTTCTCTATTGTGGGGGCTGGTCATGATGAAACCCAGCCTAAATGGTTCTTATATGTGCTTAGTTATGCATGGACTGGAAATTAATACCAGACAACCAGTCATACTGGATTTCAACTGGCTTTATGTTCCATGGCATGTATGTCCAAGATCTGAGCTGTGCTCATGTCAGAAATGTAGTTGCTCAAGTTCCAAAAAATAGGATAGACCACAAATCTAAAATTTAGTTTGGATTGGTTTAGATTTTACTCAAGCCGATGGACCAAAATATTGGCTGCTACAATATATCGGCCGTAGCAGCATTGGCCGCTATGCTAAGTTGGAAATATCTCCACTACGTTATAAAACCTATCTGAGCCATGCAATTTTCATTTAAAACATTATTTTCCTTATTTCTTCTCCCTAATAGTCATTTCTAAAGTTGCCTCTACCCTTAGATGGTTCCAAGTCACTGAAACAAATACAAGATTGACAACTATATAAGATTCACGATTTTTCGAACGCTCTTTACATATCGCCGCAACCACTACGTAGCATTTTGGCGGCTACTATGCCCACTCCAACTGCCATTTTGATTCTTGCTCAAGCCTCAACTAGCCCACAAACCTTTTGGTCGTGAATTTTCAACAATTTTAAGGCAAAATCAAACAACTTTACTGAATGATTGGATGCTTTCACAGATTTTTCAAAATACCTCTATTTTAGATCAGGTCAGTCACAAATCTCTACATGCAAGGATGATGGACTGATCACAAATTGCAGCAGCAGTGAAGTCTAATCATCAAGAGGGAGGTTTCAGTTTCATCATATGATTCACACACAAAAGAGAGTTTTTGTTAAGGTTTAATGTTTATAACTCTTTTCTTTAAGGAGAAAACTACCAAATGTTGGATAGAATGAAGAGATAGGTCACATGAGCAAGAGTGGAATTAAATCATGATAGAACCACTTATTTTATACCCAGAAATGATTTCATGGTAGTGTTGTGACAAAAAAAAATTACATTATCACTAAACATCCTATGTTTTTTGTGATAGTCTTTTGGTACATCTACTTTTAAGTAGATCCCTTTTTAACTAACCAGTAAAAAGTAAATAGAAATTTGTAGTTAAACTTAAACCAGCCATTTAAACAAAAGAAGTTTTAATAGATCATTAATAAAAAATAGAGAGGTGTTCCTTTACTTCGAACATCCCTCTGCATCATCTCTATGATTCAACTGGATTATGGGTTCGCTTGTATTCTGGGCCTTACTATTGTGGCCGTGGGTCCCTATCCTGGTGTCAAGTAGTCATCCGAAAAGCAAGAGTATGAAACAAATGAACAATTGAAGAAAACTTGGCTGGCTGCCAATATTCAATGCATATGCTGTGCCTTCATGATGAAGGTAGTGCCTGAATTTTTCTGCCTAGGTGATTTACATGGTTCCCCCACCTGATCATGGCTTTGATGTGACACATGCGACAACTGCATGCGTTTGTGTGGAAATGGGCATGGAAAGATCTGTGTGTGAACAATCAGGAAAAAAAAAAAAAAAAAAAACACCTTACTCCATATCATGCCAGAGAAACTTCTTTTGAAGGTAGATATCCAAATCATAGCAAAATCTCCATTGAAGGTAGATATCCTCGTCTCGGAGAACATGCTTGTGCATGATGCATTATTGCTTAATGTAAGGGTTTTGGAAGAATGCATTCAGCTATAAATATTTAGATGACATAAAATACTAGTCGTCATCTAGTTTATTGCCTACACACTGCCTCTTTTGCGCTAGTTCTATCCTAGAGGGAAGCTATGGCTGGTAGCATTTTATGAAATTTGCTGGTTGCTGATTCATCCTTTGGATTTTTGGCTGGTTCTGGGAAGATATTTACATGCTTCAGATATCCTGACTTTTATAGGTTACAGATGGTGGTTCATCTGAAGCTCTCTCTCTCTCCTCTCTCTTAAAAAAAAAAAAAACACAGAATCAGAGTCTATTTCGTTTAACTTCAGTCTTGGAAAATTGAAGATGATGACATGTGTTTGGTATATATGAGATTTGTCTACATAAATTTTAGTATGTGAAAGCAAAAAAATGTAAAAATACATATCTGAAATGTACAATAATTTTTTTCAACCTAATATTGTTAAGGTTGCATCTGAAAATATACATCAAGGTTGTTACTAACAACCATGCGGACATATGTCCTGTACATATGTCCACAGCTGCAAGTTTTACAACCCGCATGCTGGTTCTGGCTTCTCTTATCTCCAACATTTAACTGGTTCTGTCTTCTTGGTTTTTTTCCTGGACATATGTCCATGACTGCAATTTTAGAAATGGAGCATCTTTACATGAGGCTTTTTAATTCAGGTTTGGGCTCCCGGGGCACAACAATGTTTTTGTTGTTTTAGTGATAGCATATGCATAGCCGACCCCACCTAGTGGGAAAAAGCTTGGTTTGGTTTGGTTAGTGATAGCATATGCATATGCCCTGTTCAATTTATTGGCCTCTATGCTTAACCTTATGCAATTTATTACCCTATACTGGCAAAAACATATTGGTTTCAAATTTTCAATATCCCAATCATCATAGGAACATGTTAAACTTTATGAATTATACCCCTCCATTTAATGTTCTGCTTGTGCTCTTTTCAAAATTAAGCTTTTACTGTACATTGAAATGTTCATATGAAAGAAAGAGACTTGCCAATGAACAAGGTAAATTAGAATCCATGATACTGGAGGATGATTGACAACCCCAACACTTAATTAAAAACTATGAGCTACATGATGTTGAGATCATCAAATATAATTACTTATACCTGGTTAAGCAAATATAATTACTTGTACCCGCTGTTCCTTCCCAGGTTTTAGAACTTTATCTAATTTGTTTTACCCGTGTTCATGGACAGGTTTCAGAACTTTCTTTGGTAGGCTTTGTAGTTGGTTGCCCATTTGGAGGACTAGGGTCATCTAGTGTACTAGAGGTGTGTCTTCCATTTAATCAGTGTCCAATAATCCAATGTCTTTTTTTATTTTTTATTTTTTTTTGTCTTCTTTTTTTTTTCCTTTTTTTGACTCATCTGTTTCTTCAGACAGTGCAAGTGAAGGTTTTCATGGAGGATATTCGTCAAACAGGAAAACTTGAAGGTTTAGGCTACACATATTGGGATGAACGGCATACGTCAAAGGTGAGAGCTAATAATTTAATTCAACATAGCAAAGATGTCGTTCCTAATTTTGATTGGTATAATGATGGTTATTAGTGTGTCCAATCAATATTGAAGCCCTTGAAGCTGCAACCAGTTCCATACAAAATAATGATCGACAAATTTGCTGCTGTTGGAATACTCCAGGTATTTGGCATTTTGATTGTATTTGTGTTACTTTTGTTCTTATTGGGATACTCCAGGTATCACAAACATTATTAGCGCTTCTATGGAAGACCATAAAAAAAAATTCCCAGTTGACATGTCTAATCCTTGGCATAAAAGAAATGTGGATGTTTTTCCTTTCCTTTTCTCTTTCTTTTTGTATTATCCATCGAATTAATATTCTTGATTTGAAGATTCTTTTAGGTCATTATATTTGTAATAATGGGCATGTAAAACTCAGATGTAAAAAAACTAGTTGTTTTGAAAATTTGAGGCATCAGGTTTTGACTAACATTTAAAGCTGGACTGGTGTTTTGACAGAACTATTTGGACCATGTAAAACAAGACTTGAAGTGACGAATACAGGAGGGCTACATGTTTAATCCTTTAGGCACAAGGAAATGTGCATGTTTTTCACCCATACCGAATTAGCCATCAAATCAATATTCTTGATTTGAAGTTTTTTAAGCTCCTTATATTCGGCATGTAAAACTCAGAAATAAGAAATTATTTGTTTTGAAATTTTGAAGCATTGGGTTTAAGCTGTTGTTCAACATTTAAAGTTGGACTGGTGTTTTGACAGAGCTATCTGGACCATGTAACAAGAACTTGCAGTGAAGACAAGGGGGCCACATGTTTGTGTGGGCAATGTTGTTTTTACAGAGCTATCCTGCAGCACATAAACAGGATCTTGAAGCAAGAAAAAATTCATGAAGTCTACATCTTCCTAGAATACAAGAATCAGGATGCATTTATTTACAGCTTAGAAATATTCTCCTATTTTCTTATTAGATTTCTAAGGAGTACAAGAAAGAGGGGATTTCTTTTGCTCCATTGAGGATCAGGATTATAATCTAATTATTCTCTTTTAAACAAACAAACAAGACAATAGCATGAATTAGTATCTAGAGGACCGTATCCGGGGTAGAAGACTGGGTGAATCCCTTCCCAACTTCTTTTTTTTTTTTTTTTAAGGAATTTACGGCGCAGGTCCCCGTAGGACACCATACCACTCTTGAGGTCGCAGACACATTGTATTTATGGATAAGGTCCTTAATGTGCTTTTTTGTATTTTTTTTTTTTTTTTTCTGTCGTTTAGAATGGTCGATATCGACTATTTTGTGAGAACCCAAATAGAAATTGGGTTTTTCAGGAGGGAGGGGAGCGGAAGAGGAGGAGGGAGAAGAGGGGAATGGTCGATATCGACCATTCTGCGGGAACCCAAATAGAAATTGGGTTTTTCAAGATGGAGAAGAGGGGAGGGGAGGAGAGAGAAGATTGCTATTTCCCATGAGTAGTACTCAACTTCGGAGGAAAGATTTCTTAAACAAAGTGATATTTCGCTAACCTTTGATTTTACACATGCAGATAGGGTCTGCTCATTGCAAATGTAGGGATCAGTTATATTAAAACTGAGCTGAAGCATGCGTTGTCTTTTCAACTGTAAAGACTCAACATTCTTTTGATCCTTCGCTCATGTTTACTAAATGCTATTTTTTTAAAATAAAAAATTCATCATTTGACATAGTTTCACGGAAGAAATAGAAAGCCAAAATAACTGAAGACGGTCACAAAAACCATACTACTAATATCAAGAACATGGTAATTGAAATCACCACAAGTCTTCACTGGAGTCATTTCATTAAACATATACAACAGATCATCTTTCTTCTGGGAAATAGCAATCTTCTCCCTCCATTCCCATCTTCTCCATCCTGAAAAACCTAATTTCTATTGTAGAATTGTCGATATCGACCATTCCCCTCTTCTCCCTCCTTTTCTCCTCGCCTCATCTCCCTCCTGAAAACCCCAATTTCTATTTGGGTTCCTGTAGAATGGTCGATATAGACCATTTGCTAAATTACGACGACAAAAAAAAAAAAAAAAAAAAAAGAGCACAGTAAGGATCTTATCCATAAATGCAGTGTGTCTCGGACCTCAAAAGTGGTATGGTGTCCTATGAGGACCTGCGCCGTAAGTTCTTTTTTTTTTTTATTTAAAGAGAGATCACTTGAAGAATCCTTCTTCGAGGTTGCTTGTTAAAAATAAATGGAGACTACCATATCTACAATTGCACTCTATAATACCATTGTTGAAGATTGTCCACATGTCACTTTTCCAATGAACAAGAACCTTCCAGTTCCTATTCTGAATCTTCTTGCCACTTCACCTATTAGATTTCTACAATGAACAAGTGCTAAAAACCATCAATTATATTTACTCCAAAAGCAAAATCCGATGGTGCATTGCATCATTACCAGACTGCTTGGACTGCCCATCATATTAGATTTCTAAGTGACCCAAGTGGCCTCACTGAGATGCTAACCATTTACTAAGAGAATGGGACTGGAAATGTTTTTTTTTTTAAAAAAAAAAAAAAAAAAAAAAACAGCACAACCGAAAGCCTGTAGAAAAGAATGTGGAATTCCATGATTACACCATATTAGAAGTGAGACTTCTTATTGAAAGAAAAAGGTGGTTTTAGGGCACTTTTGTGGACACACCCTTTCCGTGGAAAGGGAAAATTGCCACGTTAGCAAATTCTATGAAAATGGAAATCTCGAAAAAGGATTTCTGCATAATTTAGAAATTCATGTTTGGTGCTAATTTTTTTTCCTCGTTGAATTTGTACTAATGTTGTTTGATGTGCCTGTGGATTATTTATAGAAAATTAGATTTTCTTATTTGGTGAAACATTTTTTTGAAGAATAATAATAAAATATGTATATTATTTATTCAACATCAAATAATAATTTATTTAAAGAAATAAAAAAGAAAGAGTTGTAGGGTTTTTGGTTGAAATGAAAAGGAGGGAGAGTTTTTCGAGGAAATTTATTTCCCATATCCCCATAGGAACCCATTTCCCGTACCCCGGTGTTGAACATGGGGTTGTTTACATGGAAAATTTTACTTAAATTACATACAGGCATAGGTTGATGAACTTCTCTTTTGTTTATGATAAAAAAAGGAGTGTTAACCACACTTGCAGTAATTCCCATTTGTTTATAGCAATCAAAGCTTAGGCTGAGTCCATGTAATGGCTGGCTTGGATCCAATCTAGGCCCGATTTAGGGCAAACACGGTCATTGTCCAAACAAAACAATATAGAGTCCTATATATATGATCAACTATGGCTCGTGCCTGTTAGCATGTGCCTTACACATTATTTAGCCCAAAAAGTAGCCCACTTATTTTATTCGAAGCCTATAATTGGAGGTCAGGTTTTTAAGGAAAACTTGGTTAACTTACTTGATCTCCTTTAAGATAAAATTTTGGCGATATCACGTGCTGTCAATTGCACATTTGATTAACCTTTTATTATAACCTAACTGGACCGGACCGGACCGAACCGAACCGAGATTATAAGTGAGCTAGTTTTCTTATTAGTCTCAACAACTTCGGCCACATGGGTTGTATAAAACTAATTTCAAATTTTACATTCAAATTGTTTTTGAAACCATCAGAATCATATATAGTCTGCCCATCATCATATATATCCATATATTTTTTCCCTGATCCAATTTTATGCAATAAGGATGACAACAGGTGGGATTTTTGTTCGGGATGAAATTAACTCAAACCTGACTCAAATGACATTTGACACAGTCCCATGTTGTACCCGACTTTGGCGAGTTCATGGTTCGTAAGTACCAAAACCCCTTGTGATGGTATCATAGTAGTCAATTCCGTTTCATTTCGATATAAATGGCTGAAATCTTTCATTCTGGTCCTTCCGTCAAAACAGAATGGGGATAAAAAAATGTCGGTTTGAATTCTGATCAATTTCGGTTTGGAGCACAATTTTTACTTTCTTTTTATTTTTTTTATCAATATTCATATCAAGAAACATTTATAATTTATATATTTTTCTATTTTTTTTATATCTATATATATGTTTATAAAAATTTATTATTCCAAAAGTTACTTTGAAAAGTTTTACCGAAATTCTAAAGCTAGGCGGAAATAATGACCGACACGGAATTGACAACTATATATAAGGATAGGTCCAGTTTGATTCAAACTGATTATTATTTTCTGCTCCTCTTTTTTTTTTTTTTTTTTACAATGTGGTAAAAGGATCATCATGATTAATGACTCAGATTCTACATTAGTGAAGAGTAGATTGTTCAAAGTCGAGAAAGGACGCCGATCATATCTGCATGGGGTCGGTAGATGGCCTCCAATGGATGGGCCTTGGGCATGGTGAAACCACCACTTTCCCTTTTCCCACCCTTTCCCACTCAAAGCACTGGATCAAGGTCCCCAATACCAACCCCACCACCTTCATCTTCATCTCGGGTTCTCTCCTCTTCAGGAACTGAAGGTTGAGTCCACTAGTGTTACCACCTGAAGGCCACAGGGGTTTTACTCAACTTCTATGTGGGCCCGGATGGATTAGTCCAGTCCAAAGGGTTGGAAACTCTCCGATAGTAAAAAAAAAAAAAAAAATGTAATTGTCTGGTGTCTAAGTGGAAGACTAATCATTGAAATTTTCATTTCAACTTGCATGAAAATTGGAGAGTTATCAGTTGTAATCAATGTTTCTTTTCGTCATGAGGTTAAATCAACCAACTCTATGGCAAATGTGTTAGTTAAGCAATGGGCTGATAGATTGCTTCCTTGGATGGGTGTGATTATATAAGTGGGATTGGAGGTGGTGCATTTCTCATACACTTCCTCCTTCCTTTCTTTTCATTGGTTTTCTCTTATTTGTAACTTTGTTTTCTTTTAATGAAATTTTTTGTTTTGGTTCAAAAAATTAAATATAAAAATAAAAACAAAAATAAAAATAAAAATGAGTATATTCAAATCTAAAAGTCCTAAAAATAAGAATTTTCATTGCATGATGTGACCATATCTTTCCACATATTACCATAAAAAAAGAGAGTTAAAAAAAAAAGGTCTGCATATTTAATGGTCTGGATTGGTTTTACGGCGATCATGTTCAAGATCGCACGTGCCTTCTTCCCAGCTTCTCTCCCTCCTGTTAAGTCTTAAACCCTCGCTGGGCCTTTGCACAGAAACCCTAGTACTCGTAGTATTACCGACTACCGAAGAGAGAAGAAAAATGGCAGCTTGGCGTTCTGGTTCGTTGTCGAGGTCATTGCTCGCCACCGCTAGGTCTTCTTCCCTCCGCTCCTCCCCGCCGCTCCCCCGCCTACGCCCTACGTCCTTCGCCGCCCCACCACCCCCGCGCCGCCGTCTCTCCTTCCTCCATCCCAGGTCAGTGCTTTCTTCCAAGTTCTTTTCTTTCTAGGGTTTGCATTGACCCAAAGTCTCATTTCCCCTTCTAAGATCTCCACCTAGGGTTTAGGGTTTTGGGTTTAGGGTTTTTCTTTCAACAAGCCAAGTTAGATATAATGTAGGTATTCATTCTCTTCTTCTATCTCTATCTTCTTCATCTCCATGTCGATTTCTGAATGTAATGGATGCATAGGTCTTTTGGGGAGCTGGGATGCACGCAGTCGCTCCTTCCGCTTCACAGCGTGGTTGCCACGGCCCGCCTCACGTCGCATCTCTCGGTGGAGTCCCGCGCTTGCTGCGAGCTCTCACAGGGTACCTTCTGCCGCACTTGTCAGGATCGCTAGTAGTTTCTCTTTGTGAGTCTTTTAGGAACTACTAACTATGCCCTTTTTGCTCCACTGGCGCCACACCCGCCCTTTCTTTCTTTCTTAGATTATATATATGTTCTTTGTTTTGCATTCAGGGGTGTGGTTGATGCTGTGAGGGATATATATGTGTGTGAATTTTGTATTTCCAAGCTGTTTTTTTTTTTTCTCCCATCTATTTCGTTCTATGTTTGGTTGATAGAAGAAATTGGGATTGAGATTGGTGTATAGGTGGGAATGGAAAAGATGGGTAATGCGAAAGTGGCAGTTGGAATGCAGGGGAGAATGGTGTCGCGGCTTCCTGCAGTGTAGGTCTTCTTCCCCCTGATAGATGTTCCTAAAGTTAGGGGTTGCATTTGCTGACCAACCTGCCAACCCATTAACTAAGTTTGGGTTGACATTATGACCTGATTAACAAATGGGTCAGGCTTGGGTTAAATCCACCGGCCTGACCCAAGAATTTAGAGTTCAGGTTGACACCATCAACCTGATTATCAAATGGAGTGGATTCAGGTTTGGGCTCAGTCCTTACTTGTTACCTTAAGATATCATCTCTCCTTTCAATGTTGGGTGGCCGAAATTGCATGGAACATTGTGCTTTATTGGTCCTCTAGCTACCTGTATGTTTAGCATGAGTAGTAGTAGATGTGGAGGAGTAAAAGTAGGCATGTGATGTGATGTTTTTTTATTTCACCATATTTGGATGAAAAAGGTGGAGTGGAAAAGTAAACTTATAATGTGACACTACTAATCATTTACTCCTCCACATGCCTCTTTTTTAAAAAAAAAAAAGCCACAGAAGAGTGATTAATTGTGGTGTAGTGACTTAATGACAAATGATGCTTTTAATCTACACTTCCACTCTCACCTATACTTCAAACTATCTAAAACAAGGATTTTAAGTTTTTAACACACCTCTACCTTTTACTGTAATATACCGTACTTTACTTTTTCCATGATTTGACATCCATTTCCCTTTACTCCTACTCCCACATTTGTAAACAAACAGCCCTAGGGGAGTTGGGTGCACAAATCTTCTATTGGTCATTCTTTTTGAAGGATGGTAGTTGGGATACAAAATATAGATCGTCTTGTGGCCATTTTCTTTGGTTCATTTCCTCTCTGGCAAATTGCATTCGATTTGGAGGGAGAGTGATAATAGATGTTTAGAGGACATAGTAAAAAGCATTTTGACTATGATTGTGTAGGCTAGGTGCCAATCTATAGGTAGCGCGGCAACTTCCTAGGAGTCTAGGATGCCAACATCCTCCTTTGATGGGTTTTTTTCTTTAAAAAAAGTAATTTTTTGATCAGTAACAGATAAAATTTATTGAAAAACAAGTTAATGAGGTGCATAGAAACATGAATAGGAAGTTTACTGTGAAACAAACAGTACAATAGTGTTGTACTATTGAATTGCTGCGTCTTAACAATTGCCCCTAAGAAAAGACATCCAGTAGGATCAGGTGACCAGCCAATCAACAATAGTGTGATAAACTTCTTTGTGCTGTGGACTCCCTGTGTAGCAAGAAAATATGCCTGTCTCGTTGGCACTTTTTTTTTTTCATTTACTGTGAGAGAAATGCAATTAAGATGTTCGTGTGATTCCCAATCTCTCCCATAATGGCGCCATGCTCTTTTTTATCGGATGCCCAACTCATGGTATTCTAGAGTCACTTTTCACAACCAATTGACGTTAAGAACCCTTTCCAAAAATGTCTGAGAGCTTCTTCTATCGACATCACCTCAGATTAGATTTTTAATGCCTATCCAACCTGAAAAGACGCAGCCCCTTGATCATCATGTCTTAAACTCCTGTATGCTCTCGTCACTCCCATTTTTGCCTTTAGCGGCGCCATCCAGACCCATCCTTTTGCCAAAGATTCCCGCTGTGGTTGATGTTGAGTTTTTCTTTTTCTAACCATTGAAGAATGTCAACTCTGGGTATTTCTCCTGCAGACATTCCTGCATGCAGATGTCTGTGTCATCATGGTGGCTGCTGTGAAATTCAGGAGGTCCTGGCTTTTTGCTGACGGCCCTGCCCATAGTTGCGAAATTCGGTCTGGTTTAGCCAAATTAGCCAAAAAAATTCAGTTCGGCTAGTGAACCAAACAACTTCTTTGAAAATATTTGGCCCAAATTTCAGACTGTTCGGCTGTTTTTCACACACACAAACGGAGGGAAAGAGAGGTGGTTGCAGGGGAAAAAGGAAGAGAGAAAGGGGGGAAGGATATCTGACGCCACTTGCTACTCATATTCACTGCTCTCTCTCTCCACTCCTTTCTTCTTCTCTTCATTCGTTCACTCTCAAGAATTTGGATAACCTTTTGCCCTTTTTTTCTTTTGATAAGGTCCCATGTCACCCTTATAAGAGTTCTTGCAAGGAGGGAACCCACAGTGGGGCTTATGCCATTGAAAATCCGAGCAGCTTATAGGTCCTAGCCAAATTTCACTCTAATGGGAAATGAGGATCTAGCCAAATTTTACTCTAATAGGAAATGGGCCCTAGCCAAATTTCACTCTAATGGGGAATGAGCCCTAGCCCAAATTTCATTGTAATAGAAAATGGGCTATGGCCAAATTTCACTCTAATAGGAAATGACTCACTATTAGATTGATCGAATATAATTTTTTATAGGAAAATTGTAAAAAAGCCCCTAAAATTTAATATTCTTTGAAAGAAAAAGGTGGAAAACCCTAATTCTCGGCATGTAGAAATAAATTACTGCATTACTAATTTAATTGAAGAAATTAAATGTATCAATTTATATGCTAGTTTCAAATTTTAATAATTTTTTATATCTTCTATATATTTATTTTTATATTTTTTATGAAATGTAACTCCATAATGTTTTGTGGAAATTATGAATTGCCTGAAATATTTCGGTATGAAGGCCAAACGGAAATGAGTCTGGAACGAAATTCTCAACTATGGCCCGGCCTCTTTAATGTCCCGACCGGGATTTCCGCATGTGAACATTGCCCAAGCAGAAAATTTCACATCAATCTCTGAACATATATATATTTTTAATAATGTAGGATGTCCTAGCCCTTTGGGCCGGACTAATCCCTTCCGGTAGGCCAAGGGGAGCCGGGTAAATCCCTAGTGGCCCCTGTGTGATAGCGTTGTTTCGAACCCTCAACCTCCGAAGCAATCTCTAAACATATTTGTCCCATTTATTCCTTTAAAGTCCTTTCTTGTTGTTCTGTAGTGTGCCTTTTTGAATCTCTGAGTTTGATCTAACTCCATAACCTTCTCACTACCTCGATGGATGTTGGAGAGAGATGTTAGCGTACTTGCGTTTGCCTCAATCCTTTTGCCCTAGGCGAGTGCCTACCTTAGGGTAATCCTTCAAGATTAGTTTTAACGTGAGTGCTATTAGGAAAGTCTAGCCTAGCTAGTATTAGGGGGTTGATTTGCAATGCGTGGGGTTGATTTTGTTTAGTGATGTTAAGGAATAAGAGCGTGGGTATTAGAGAGATGGTTAAGCCAAAGTTATTTCCCTCTAATGTCAAAGGGGATTCAGATTTTGCTATTGCATTGGAAAGAATCTTCCTTTGGCCCCTTGGAAAGTAGCTGATTTGGTATAAGAAATAAGGGACATCATACCCTCTTACCTGGTTGGTGGCTTGGTGCATCCATGTCAGTCAAAGCACAAATGAGGAAGCAGCCATCCTTGTTGAACGAGGGCGAGATTCCTTATTTTTTCAGGAAATGTAGGGGAGCATTTGCTAACTCTAAAAATAAGCACTTATTATTATTTTTTTATTTAGATCTTAGTTACAAATTAAAGCTTTTGCCTCTTAAAAAAATAAGCCAAGGGGGGGCTGCTCCTTTTTTTAGAACTTCTCAGCTAAAGCATAGGGAGGTGGACAATTCAAAATTTACGTGTTTTGGATGAAAATAACCTCACGATTTTTAAAATGACACAAATGGCGGGTTCTACATTGCAATTTTTAAAAGGTAGGCTCTAATTACCTCAATTCCTAAAGGTGGGCCGCAATTACCTCATGAAATTAGAGTTTTTTTTTTTATAATTATATCAAACGCACTAATTGTATAGTAGAAATTAAAAATTGGAGCTTTTATTTAAGGTCTTAATCTTATTAGCTCTTAACAATTATATTAGAGTTTCCAAACGGCCTCTAGGTCTTTCACCACTGTAAGTTGTGGTGTTCATTGCTTGTTTGCTTTAGCTTTGTATCTTCTTGCTTTGTCTGGCATCCATAGTTGTCGATTTAGTTTGGTGCTCTGGTTCTGTTTTGACTCCAGATTGACATGTTTTGGCAGGATGGCATTTCGGTGTTTCATTTGGGTGTTCTGTTTCAAAATATTAAACAACAACAAAGTTGAAAGAAAAAAAAAAGCTTACACAAAAACTATATTCATTTAAAGAAGTAGGCATCTCCCTAGTAAACTAATCCTGGTGATATAAACTACACATATTTTGGATTTTGGAGGAGCTAAAATCCCAGCCAAAAAAATGAACTTTAGGTTTTGCATTAATGAGGGCAATCTTGTCAATATAATTGGACATGAGAGAGATAATAATGTTTGTGAAGGTTCTGATCACCATCTCCCAATGCCATTTCTTTCATTGTTTTCATACATTCTTTTAATGGATCGATGATGTTTTATTTAGAACTACAATGCCGTAGTGAAACTGCTTGTCCGCCAAGGATCAACTACAACTAGAGATTGTCTTTTACACTCCCACCCACCTTTTGCTAGAGTTGACAAATGAATTCGCCTCTCTATTCACATTCATAAAAGGATAGATAAGGTGAGGCTCTGTTGACGACGCGATGGCATTTTTTCTTCTTCTTCTTTTGTGATGGTTTTGGCAACCAATTTTATCTAAACAAGTGCAAAGAAATGATACTGTAAAGCTATCACAACAAAGCTGCAACAGAAGGTGCCAGCTAAAAAAGCAAGTAAGCACAAGAAACCCAAAGTAAAGGACAAAAGAGCTCCATCTTGATCAATCATTGAACTCCAATGAAAGACTCCCCATCCAAGCGATCTGATGCCATGTTATCACTCCTCTTAACATGATGATGATTCATTTTCATAAAGGACACAAGAAGCATCACATAATGATCTAGAATCTCTCTAAAAAAAAAAAGTGAGTTTCCATTTTTTTTTTTTTTTTTTTTTTTGTACTCTTCCATCATTTTTTAATCCCCTTCTGCTATGAATGGGTGATAATGTGTTCCAGATGGCTGTAAGCCATTTCTACATGTCTATATGCCAAAGATTCTGCTTATGGTGGTCTCTCTTGTTTGCTGGCCTTCAAAATGGATGTTCATAGTACATATGTTATCAAGTATCTGTAGAAATGTTATTTATTTATTCAACCAGTTATTTGTTTTCAATCTTCAATGTGCATTTTATATCACTTGATTATTATCATGTGGTTTTGAGGTAATATTTCTGCTAGAGGCTGTTTATTGATCTGAATTATGATGCTGTAGGTACTTGAGCAGCGATAGGGTTGGCGCAGCAGTTATGCTATTACGCGCTGGTACAACTACAATAGGTATTGTTACTCTTTAATGGAAAGAGCTGGAGTGACCAATAAGCAGTTGCTGTATTGCTAGTTTGGAAGGAAATTTGAAACTTCTTGATTCAGAAAGAGTTGTTGAGAATCATTTTTGGAAGGAAATTTGAAACTTCTTGATTCAGAAAGAGTTGTTGCGAATCATTTTAGCCAAAGATCTGTTTTCCCGAATTTGGATTTTGTTTATTATCATCTTAGTGATCACTATTGTTTTACCAGTCAAATGGTCATTCTGATATATTTTATTGTTTACTGTCATTTTTAATATTTCCTTTTACAGTTTACAACCTTCCCTTGTTTACATGTTCAGGGCAATGATGCCCAGATACTAATATGAATACGAACACTGATGTGGGGATTAATAAAGAGGTGAGTTGGAGATGCGGAAGTAACCGTGATCTTCCTGGGATTTGATTTACAAGGGTGATTTCTAGGTATTCATACTCCATCTCTTTCCTAAAACTAATTTTTCCGGTGAAGGAGAGATTAGTTGACACCCATTTTTGAGTCTTCACTTTTGATTTCTTCAAACTCAACCACTTTTAGTAATACATTTCTTAGAATTTCTAGGAATCCAATTTCATACTCGCAAATGGGAAAAGAACTGGAACTTAAAATGATCAATTGAAGAGGAGGAAAAAAGAAGAAATTGAATGTGTATCTTCTTTCATTTTAGAGGATTTTACCCGAAAAAAAAAAAAAAAAAAATTATGTTACCACTAATAAAAGGTAATTTTAAGTGCCCTTATACCAAACCAGTCACATTGTTTGAAAAACGTATTTTTTTAAATATTTTTTTCTAGGGTCGATAGAGACCTTCATTTGCAATATTAAGGGTCGATTAGACCATGCAGTCCAGTCTAACCTTTATAGAACATCATTCACGTTTATTGTAGGATCTCTATCGACTATGCTGTGTATCCAAACGAAAACAATTTAGGCGTAGGGCTTCATAGAAATCAAAACCCAAAGAAAAACACCATGAAATTGAATTCCATCAATCATAGAATCAAAACTCAAAAAAACAACAGATAGAAAACTAAACACATGAATTCGAGATGTTTCTCATCAAAATCATGTAAACTCTGTTCTTTCCTTTTACTCCTTTTAGTTCTTACATCTAAATCATGTAAACAAAAAAGAAATAGAAAAAAGGGCAAAAAGATGAGAACTTCTTTAATTCTTACAAAATATTATACACCAAAAGGCAAAAAAAAAAAAACCTTTCCTGATCTTTTTACTGATTCCAAACACACCAAATCCTCTCTCCCAGATAATTCACAAATCTCCTCACAGATCCCTTTTCCCCTTCAATCCCATTTCCATCAGAGGATTCCCCTTCAATCTCTGAAACACTAATCTCCTCATCTGTGCTTGAAATCTCCACACCCATCTCAACTCTTTCAAACCCATGTCTCTCAACTCTTCTCTTGTTCTTCAGAATCATTGCAGAATCCAAGCTACTTTCAAAAGCTTCAAGGATTTCATGAATGAGATGACGATTTTGGAGAGGAATCCCAACGAACCCACAAGGTCATATAGCATCTGAAACAGGTGCAATTGAAGTGGAGTGGGTGCTCCTTCTTCTTCTTATTCTTCTTCATCTCCCTATTGCTTTTTTATGAGACTTTTAAAGTGCCGGAGATGAGGTAGGCCTAGACTTCTCAGTCTTCTGTCTGAAGGGCTGCCATGAGCGTGATCATGGATGCAGGAAGATTGCAGAGAAGAGTAGCGACGTGGTCCGTTTGATGACCTTGACAAAGAAACGCGCTTCTAAGCCACAATTTGTTTTCTTTTGAATACACTATTGGATCGATAAAGATCCTTATCTATAGAAATAAAGGTTGACTGATACCCTACAAAAAACGTGAATGGGGTTCTGTGAAGTTTAGACTAGACGACCCTTGACATTGCAAATGAAGGTCTCTATCCACCCTATAAAAGATGTAAAAAAAAATATGTTTTTTTGGGACAATGTGACTGGATTGGTGTAAGGGCACTTAAAATTACTTTTTGGTTATAGTGGTCACATAATCTATTTTTTCTGATAAAATCCTCCTCATTTTATAGACGATGTACCGTTTACAAGGAAAGGACAGCTGCAAGCCAAAAACCTGGTAATCTCCTATGTCAATTATTTATACACGAGTGACAGTTCAGTACTGGAAGAAGCTCTAGGAAGAGCTGTCAATTTCTGTGCAACCATTGTTAATAACTTTAGCCATTCTGCCTCTTCAACAAATTTTAGGTTTACCACATAAATGAATGGTCATTTTCTTTAATGCCACTGCATTTTCAGGAAAATTTCCACCAGCTCTATTTCCTTCTCTTGCTTCTCAAAAAAAATTTATAGCATCGACACCATCAACAGCAGATGCATCTACACGTCCTCGGCCCATAAAGCCATATAGATCTTGATGGTCATGAGGCGGCCACTTACCATGCAAGGGAATGAAAACTTAAGCCACTCCAAATATCCTTCATCAAAATCATCCTCCATAGACTTGATATCCAACAGGGAAATCCATACAATTTACACTTTAGACTTCATATGAAACAGACCACAAACTAAGAAACTCCAAATTTGATATGTTGACAATAGGACCATGCTATTAAAATTATTATTATCTCACAGTGCTATGTATGGTACTTACACTGACAAATCTGCAAAGGATCAATTTTATAATTAGATTCTCAAGATCCTGTGATCTGCATAATAAATTGGCTATCCCTCGGAGTTCTAAGCTTCTTAAGTGAGACTCAAGGAAAAGACACTTTTGGTCTTGGAGAGGTGAGGAGGCTGATATCTTTCCACAGGGAGTTGACAGTACCTTCACTCAACAGAGGCAATAAAATAAGAAACGAAACACAAGGAACTCAATATAAATTTT
Source organism: Umbellularia californica (assembly GCA_028538565.1). Lineage (NCBI taxonomy): Eukaryota > Viridiplantae > Streptophyta > Magnoliopsida > Laurales > Lauraceae > Umbellularia > Umbellularia californica. The sequence goes on along the minus strand of JAPQWN010000009.1, from coordinate 52,751,489 downwards.
CAAAATCTGATTGATTTTCCATTCCACACAAGTTCAAGTATGAATCCATAACAAGGAACTCGTTTCTTTCTCATTTAGGCATCCCTTTGGAATACTTACTCATTCCATACACCAACTTGATAATCAAGTTAAATTTAGTAGAGACCATTTCAGATTCAGAATGGGGAAAAAGAAAGAGAAGAAAAGCCATACCTCAATACAAACTTCACACTGTTCAAGTACTTTTTGACATGTTGCAATTATTTAAGCCACGACTCCAGAATAGGAAGGTACCCCGGAGGAGGAGACCCAAGCGGAATTTCAAGGTAAACTTGTCTCAGAGGGAACATATTCTTCAGAGAATTGTTGTACAAATTGAAATTCAAGATTTCGAGTTTTGGGGCTTCTATTTCAATAGTAATCGCCTCCTGATCTGATAGAAAACTGATGTTATTGGCTAAGGTTAAACGCTTAAGTGGTGGCCCCCCAGAAGAAGCAGAAGAAGATGAAATTCGAAGAAGATTAGGGAAAAATATACATTCTTCTAAAACTAGATCTTCAAGGAGAGGGCAACCATTTAACAATGCTGAAAAAGAGTCAAGATCCAAATTCACACTCATTATAGTCAGGAAAAGGAGCGAACTGAAGCATGTAAAATTAGGAACTGCAACATCATTTCCAGTTACACTCAGTTTGGCAATTATACTAATAGAGTCCAGTGAAGTAAAGTTGATTTTGAAGAAAGAATAAAATTTAAGTGGGTTATGATGGTATTTTGTTTTTAGTTGTTTGTTATGAAATCTTTTTGACTTTCTGCATGGAAAAGTGAAGTTTTTTTTTTGTATTTTAGTGGATAAAGGTGGTTGTTTTTTTACTTTTTTTTTTAAAAAAGGAGGAGAGAGTTTTGAATTGAAGTGCTTTTGATGTGATATATTGTCTAAAAAGGAAGCTTTACTTAACTTTTACTATGTTAGTAAAGTGCCAAACTAGGCGTGTTTGGCAATTAACCAGTTAAAGTAAAGTAAAGTAATTGCAGACAAGAAATGACAAGGGGTCATATCAAAAGTACATAATTTTAAATTTCTCTCTAAATAAAAAAAAAGGTAAAAAAAACAACCTCCTTTCTCCACTAAAAAACAAAATAACTTTAATTTTCTGTACAAAAAAGCCAAAAAGATTACATACCAAACAACTAAAAACAAAACACCATCATCACAATTTATATTTTATTTTCTTTCGATTTGATGCGTCACACTACCATACTTCAATTCACCGTACATCCAGACAGGCTTAAGCGAAATCCTCTCACATCTAAATAGCCATGCAGGCAACTTATAATCAGGATCCGGAAATCTAGATATAGTCTTTTAACACCTCTTCTAATTGCAAAAAGAAGCCATTTTTCTATGAAAGGATCATCATACATGTCACTGAAATCGGAGCGGAGGGTGAATTTGTGAATCTTGGAACCGAGGTGAAGAACCAGGGACTGGTCTACAAACTTGAGAAAATCATCAGGGGAACTAGAAGTATTGATTCCATAGTAGTTGGATTCGTCAAATCGAGAAGGCCCCGACATCTTACAAGAGAAGCAAGTACAGAGGGCGACAGAGGCCAACTGCTTCCATATCTGAATGTCTGCCTTTCATTTATACCGGTGTTGAGCAGCTCGAACACAGCAAACCTGGTGCATTTTATAATTTTTGGTGCTTAAGACCAACATTGGATAATTTCTCTACAAATTTTAACTGTCTAGATTTTTATTTATTTTGTTTTCTCTATTACTAGGGGTGTAAAGCGGGCCGTGTGGGCCGTTTTGTGCCGTGCTCAGATTGGCTAGGTTCAGCCCATGACACAGCTTAGCCGCTTAGGTCGTACCTAGATGGGTTGGGTTGTGCCGCCCATCGGCCGGCCTAGATGCCTACTCTAAATCTTCTATTTTTTTTTTTTAATTTTATATAAATCGAAAGAGACTTAATGGATTTTTAGGACTTCTCAACTTGAAATAAGTTTGAAACTATTAAAATAAATGCATAAACATTGATGCTAATTTACAAATGAAAAATAAATCTTTAATTATTTTAACTTTTATATGTTATTTATATATAAAAAATCAAAGATTTTATATATAATTGTCGTGCCATGCTACGCCTCGGGCTATACTCTAACGTGCCTTGGCTCAAGGTGTCGTTGGAGGATCAAGCACGGGGCACGGTATGCGGCGAGTAACTGTGGCAGTGAGGAGTTGTGCAAGAACAACTACAATGAGCTGTGGGTATATCTTATAACCGTACAATATTAATTGGTTTTCTGATTGTGATTTTTCTCCATGGATAGGTTTTTCACCTAAAAAAAACGTGTCTACCTTCTTGTGGTGCGTGATTGGTAAATTTATTTACTAGTTTGCATTGTTTTAATTCCACTACATTGGTTTATTGGACTAGAATCCATTCTAGTAGGTTAAAAGGGCACCTTTCAATCATTGTCTTCTTTCGAGGATCTAACCATATTAAACCCTTATTCTACTCACAAAACTGCTATCTTCATGTTTCCTACGAACAGGGATCCTCATGAACCGGACCAGTCAAAGTCCCACCTGAGCCTACCTGCGTGGGGCTGGGTTTGTGTTCTATGTTAGGCCCATGCCCCATTTTCTTTATATCTTAACTTTCTGGCTTGCTAATTAAATGAGCTAGCCTTGGCCTGTATGTGCTTAAAGACACAGATTGGGTGGCTTATCCAATAAAAGAGGGTCTATAAAGAAACCATGTCAATTCTTAGCTGGCTGCCCGGGGTTCGAACCTCGGGCACATCACATTTTCCCACTTATGCGGGCTCCTTTCCCACTCGTATGTGCTTTATTCTTATTTGTACGACCTCCTTCCCACTTAAATGAGCTACATTCCCGTGTGTATGCAGGCTCTTTGTTGGATTCCAACCTTCCTGGCTGGGTTGAAAAAAAAAAAAAGGATTTATATGTTTTGTAAATGGACGAAGCCCTGGACTTGATTTTTCTGGTCCTTCTTTGAATAAAATATTGACTTTTGAGGCCAGCTAAATGAATAGCGATGCTTGGACGAGCTCTAGTCTGACTCAGCCTAGACCGTGAACATCGTTCCAAGGGCCCGCCTATAATCAATCCAATTTCTTCAAAGGGACCAATCCTAATTCGTTACGAGTCCCGACATTAGTCACCATTAGGTTTTATCATGACAAGCATGCACCTTATGTAGTGATTAAACTTTGAAGATATAGAACTAAAGACTAAGATTATTGAATCAGCTTATTATTCCACTGTCCACATTAAAAACTTTCCATTGTTTTGCTTCGGTCGTTGTCATGCATCCTGATAGGCTCCATTGGCGGTGGTAGTTAGTTTATTGAAATATTGCTAAAATATGATATTTAGATTAAAAATATGTATCAAGAAACATTCTTTTTTTTTTTTTTAATCTTTACAAAACAGAGGTTCTCTTTGTCATCTCCCTTAAACAGAGCATAAACATCCAACCCATGTTTCTTTCCCAACATTCTTATAAAAACAAAAAGACCATCTTATTCTTGGTAACAAAGCATAAAAACTATACAAGAAACTCTTCCTAATTCCTAGGGATAATGCACTGCTTCATGTTTCAATGTATGGAAAACAGGACCACACATCATACCTTCCTCTCTCTCAGAAATCCTTGGCCACAAAAACTCTGGTCCCATCTCTTGCAACTCATCAGTTGTTCCTCCAGAATCCAATTGGCCATGTCCCTTCAGGGCCCCAGAGCACACAATCCCATTTGCTCCCTCTTCTCTCAGTTGAAGCCGCTGCCCTGCTGATAAGGTAGCAATCACAACATCAGCTGGAAAATTGAGGAGAGCCTTTGCGCCGCGCATGCTGAAGGCAGCCTTATCATAGGCCATGGCAGCTTCTTCAGCTGTGTTAAATGTGCCTAACCACACACGCGCACCATGTCGAGTCGAGTCTCGAATCTCCGCTGCGAATTTCCCCCATGGCCGACACCTGACTCCTCTGTAATGCTTCTTTCCAATGGTTCTCCTTGTTTCCATTCCCTTACGCTTTTGAACTGGGCCTTTCACCTGTGAACATTTGTTGTTGTTGTTGCTGCTGTTCATGGACATGGCTTCATTAAGGACCTCACAGAGGACCATGTCTTGTGAGTCGTTTTCGTTGAGTGGCAGCTCACTTTCTGTACTAGAGGAGGGGTTTGAGGCTTGTAAGAAGGGAACCATGACTACTACTTCTTCTTCTTCTTCTTCTTCTTTGGGTCTTCTGGGCTGCTTTCTTCCTTCTATAGAACTCTCGTGGATGGTGTTGTGATAGATTTTTTCCATTGAAAGGAATGATTTTTGTATGAACTAGAACAAAAAAACTGATGGGGTTGGTGACTTTTATAATGGAAACGTGCGTTGGCTGGTCTATGATTTTTGCAGTATGCAATGACGTCCATGTTCTATTGTTTGTGGGGTAGGACCCAAACAGCTGTGATAGTCCCATGACCCATCACTCTCCACCATTGTAAGGCTGTAGATTACTCTAAGCACCAACTAACTGTTGTTTTTTCAATGCAATCCACAGTGGGGCCCACCTATTGAAATGTGAGTTTTTTTTCTCTCAAAATAAACGTCCTCTAATTATATGCGGTATCCTTAAATTTTACTATAATCCCAAATTTTCTCATCCTTTGATTGACCGTTTGATGAAAATTTTGATTTGATACAATCTTATATATGTTTGTTACCGGTCTTTTTTTTTTCATCGACCATCTAATCCGTCGTGGGAAAAGTTGGGATTATAATAAAATTTGAAAACATCTTATATAACTTGAATGAATTTATTTTAATTGATTTAGGCTTAAATATATATTAGCTCTGCCGTCGGGTTCTACTCTTTTTAACTTGAGAATTCTACTGGTTAAAGCCTCGTGGGATTCGTACTCTTTTTCTCTGATGTGATTATGGAAGATAAGAGGAAGTAAGGTGAAGGTCACATGGCCCCGTGACCTCATCCATGAAATCAACATCTTGACTGTTGGCTGGTATTTAGAATTTGGAATCCTTTTTCTGCCCACGGTCCCTTAAATTCCTGGTTTTGGGGGGGCCATCTTAATCCTTGTTGGTGTTGATTTTCACCTGCTCCCTTTGATGACGAACCAATCTCCTTGGTCTTAGCAAAATGAATATTTTGTCTAGGAGTCCTGTTTTGAACATGTGGTGCCCATTTCCAGAGACAGAATTAATAATCTGTGGGTGGATTTGGATTGTGGATGCTAAAAAATGTTCCAGAAGGAAATATCCTTAGCTTGGTCATCAAGCCTACCTAAGATGTTTTATAATGATAAACTTATAAATTATTATTCAAATATATAAGATGGTCACAATTAGGTTTAGACTCTTATCTAAAACACGCGATGAACTTGCCTTGTTTTTCTCCTATTAGAATAGAAATGGAGGGTGTCACTCATGTATGATCAATCTAATGGTTGGCCCACTAAAAATTTCTTTAAAAACTTCGATGCAAAGAATATTATAGGTCTTAGGACTGATGACCGGCTCAGATTTTAAAAGGCCGGGCGCCACCATACATTAATGCTGTGTTTGGGAAGGGGGGAGAGGAGGGGAGGGAAAATTTGAGGGGAAGGAAAATGAGGGGGAGGGAAGGGGAGGAAAAATTAATTTTACCTCCTCTTGTTTGAAAAGTAAAAAAGTAGGGGGAAGAAAAGTGAAAAAGTAGGGTTTTGTTTGTTTGTGAAGTACATGAAAAATTACCATTTTGCGCTTACTTTTATAAAAGTTTCTAAATGACAACAAATGACAAAAAGGGCAAAAATGACTTTTTCCCTCATTTTCCTTCCCCTCCTTCATTTTCCCCCTATTTTTGGGGGGAAAAATTTTTCCACAAAAAGACAAAAAATTTCCCCCCACTTCCTCCCCCCCCCTTTTCCTCCCCCCCTTCCCAAACACCCCCTAAAAAGATTTTCCCCCCACTTTCCCCTCATTTTTTTCCTTCCCCCTTCTTTCCCTCTTCCGACACAGAGGGTAAAGATGAAGCGTTGTACCATACTACAATTCAGCGGTGCTGCATTAGTCCGGCCCATGTCCTTGACCAGACAAATGGCGGTGTTATGAGAATGTACATTTTTTTTGGTCCATATGCACCATTAGGAAAAATCTGCTCTTCTTAAAATCTTTCAAATGTGATAAAAGTCAAAACCAGTCTTTCAAGTGTGTTCTATTTTCATTAGCACCCTTTCAAAGGAATGAAAGGACAAAACACTGACACATATCTCATCCCCCCTCTTCGGGACCTCTAGTAGCCTACATTTTTATAGTTGATTGACCAACGGTGTCGATTCTAATAAGAGGATGATTGGGTAATCAGAAGCACTGTGGTAATCTGTAAAATATTCTGATGAATATTCTGATGATATCAGAGAGAAAGACAAGTCTTTACTATTATTTCGTTATCTTTTTATTTTTGCTGTTAGAACGATCCATAACATATGATATTTCAAACTTGAAGACCCATGGATCTCCTTTGGACATGCTTGTGAAACCATAGTATAAAGTGCTAACACCGTCCAATCATGAGTGAGTCGGCCTATATTTTTATATTTTTGTTTATTACTTTTACTTGGATGCCACTTGCCACAATCCGACAAGGAATTTTTTCTTTTTTTTTTTCATTGTGAGGATTGAGCCTAGTCTCCATCAGCCCTAATTTTTTTGTTTAAAAAAAAACCCCTATGCTCTTTTAAACATATGGTGCCATCAGAATTTTTTTGTTTTTTTGTTTTTTTTTTTTACATAGTACCTTGGGGTTTTGACTATTAGTCCTCTCTAAACCTCAATCTCCCAATTTTATGACCCAAATTCAAATAATGTCACTAAAGTTATTTGACTCTTATCGATATTATTTTTTTAACCTTTTTTGCACCATATCCAATGATACCATGGGATAGTCTCATGATATCATGAGATTTCATATATTTTCTACAACTAGTAAATGAATTCATTTTTGACATTCTATGAAAAGTAAATACACTTCTAACCACAATTTCTAGGTTTTATCATTCATAACCTTTCCCTGCTAATATGCTGCATAAAAGTCATGATATAATGGGACGGTCTTATGATATAATTGGATTTATTAGTTTCTATAGCATACATTGTTTCTATGATATCATGGTATCTAGGGCAATAGAGTTTTAAAATAAGTGTTGATCATAGTTAAGAGACTTTGGTGACATTATATGAATTTTGATCATGAAATTAGAAGAAATGAATTCAAGGAGCACTAATATGCATCAGAACCCATAGTACCTTCTAAGAAAACTTTAGTAATCCACTTGCCATAGGAATACCTAGCTGATATTGTCACATCCCGGTCCCGAATCACCCTGGCCTAGGGTAATCCCCGAGGTGAAACACACGTACTCCCGTGTGATTGTATCTGTCGCGAGGCAAATACAAGCACACGAAGGAGAAGACCATTCCACTCGTGAGTCGAACTCACTGGTAACTATCCATCAACAGTTCATATAGCGGAAGCTTATATCAAATGATCATCATAACCCTGTACAATCCCATATATAAACATAACATTCGAGTTTAAACAAAAGAATTATACAATGTTTGTATCAAAGAAGGTTCTATATATCGTTATCAAAATACATAACAAAATGAATTGAATTTGGTGTGACTTCACAAAAACATTAGTCACACATCTACTATGCTCTCAAAATGTCTTGGCGCTCTCCGAACCGAGGAGTCTCTACATGGGCCCTACCCCAGGCCACTCCTCTAGTCCCGAAGGTACCTCCTGGGTACCCTTATCTCCCTCCGCGGTCTCTGTAGGACCGGGGGCTGCGTCTGTGCCTGTGACACCAAGAATAGTATCTCAATACAACTATTTAGCAAGCATAAACAGTAAACAGGGATACAATGAAGTTTTTAAGGACAATAACAATTTGAGAATAAAAAAAAATAAGACGAGTAAAAGAGAAATTAAATAATCCATTTTCATGAATAAATCCTATATGTCATTCCTTTTAAAACCATTAAAGAAACTATAATACAAATTTTGGCAACTACATAAAGCTCATCCTCTCATTGAGAGCAAATCGTGTTGGGATGTCACTAGGGGTCCGGCCAAAGATCCTCCTAGCTACCCGGGTCCTGGAGTTCCGGTGCTCCAGTCTGTCAACTGCGCAGCGACGTTCAATAATAAACCAAGACTTAACCCCGTCGAGTACCGTCCGGTCGAAGCTAAGTAGTGCCGACTTATTCAAATCAATTTCGTTTGCAATTCAAATCGAGTGACTATTCAAATATTTGGATACACCCAATGGCGTTATCCATATCAATATCACATAATGTATAACAATTGGAGAGCAATATATATATAACCATTTTATCGAAAATTGATGTAATTACAATTCTCGTTTTCAATACTTAAAGCAATTATTTAACGACTATAACAATTGATAATAAATTATTATTCATATAATCTATTGTCATCCAATACAAGATTAATTTATAAAATCAACATGTTATTGTTTTCTTAGTGTCACTTATGATGATCTCATGTTGGATTTCTAAATTAATCCTCATGGCTTAACAATAGGTTAATGATTTCATTTGGGCTTAATTAGAAGGATTAGGGTCCCAATACTAAGACATAATGAAACCTAAGTTCCTATGGTAAGGGGGTGTACATCCTAATTATCCATTTGGGATTGATTAGGATGGTTAATTATGGACTAAGAGTAATAATATACCTTCATTGAACCAAAAAGAGGCTCTCCAGACTGGTTTAGGCAGTTCTACCGGTAGAAATTCCGGTAGAAGAAGTTCTACCGGTAGAACTACCGGTTTAGGCTTCTCTACCGGTAGAACTTCCGGTAGAGACAGCTCTACCGGTAGAACTACCGGTTTAAGCATCTGGATTTCCTTCTCCAGGCTCTCTGCCAGATTTTTGACTGTTTCTACCGGTAGAACTTCCGGTAGAACAGGGGTTCACAGTTTTCTTCAACTCTCTGTGTGATTTCGAGCCGTTTCTACCGGTAGAACTTCCGGTAGAACGTCTCGGGTTCAATTTTTTTCTTCTTCTTTCTATTTTAATCTCTTCCAAATGAGCCTCCTAGCTCTCCAAACACATACATAACAATTCTATACTTCCCAAAACAACTACATAAAGAAATCCAACTCATTTACCTTCTTTAAACATAAAAACCCAATTTTATGGAAAGAGAAAGAGAATACTTGAATCAATTGAAAATGTACAAAATGCAACCCAATTTATGTTTATACTTGCCTCAAAGAAGAGCTTATAACTTCACACCCACTTGACTTGAGGAAAAACCCAAAAGCCCCAATGTTCAAACCCTAATCATCATAAATACATAGAAATGGATGAGGATGTAATGCATGTATGAGGATGGGTCTATTCATCTCTAAGATGCTCAAAATCATGGTCAAAGGGTTTTGCTACTCACCTTTAGTAGGGATTTCGAATTTGAGATGGAATAGAGAGAGTTGGAAGATGTCCCTTGTCACAAGGTGAAGAAGAAATGGAGAAGATGAAGATGATGATGCCCACTCCACTCTTAAAGCATATGCACAGCTCTCTTGATGATTGAATGAGGAGAGTAATGAAGAAGAGAAGATTGTGGAGAGTTGCAGAGAATGGGGGAATGAAATGAATGAAAGGATAAAGGGTTTATGTCTTATATATGCAATGAGAATGAGCTTTTTGCAAATCAACCCATTGTTTAAGAACATTTCCAAATCAAGTCAATTGAGAGTCCACTTCCTCAAAGAGTGGTCAAATGAGGTCAAGTCCATTATGAAAGTTGATAGGGTCGACAAAGTACACGTGTTAGTGGCAAAATGACGTGCAAATGATGCAATTTGTGAAAATCAAGAATTACGAAAAAGCTCTTAATTGCATTAAACCGAGTCAATCGGCGTCAACTCATCTATTTAGGGTTCAAAACTCACCCAACTCAATCAAATGCATTAATCAATACTAATTCATCATAATTAGGAGTCAAGCATAGTTAATTTGGCTAATACTCAATTAATTAGCAATAATTAAGGTTAATTAGGCTTGGGGTGTAACATTCTCCCCCTCTAGGAATCATTCGGTCCTCCGAATGAACAAACCTTATCAAATAGTTCGGGGTAGTGGCGTGCCACTTGCTCCTCGAGTTCCCATGTAGCTTCGTCCTGTCCATGGTGCTCCCATAGAATCTTCACCCATCGAATTGTCCTCGTCCGTAGCACTTGCTCTTTTTCATCGATGATTTGAATTGGACGTTCAACGTAGGTTGAGTCAGGCTTGATTTGGACTTCATCGTGCTGTATCACATGAGATGGATCACGGATATATTTTCGGAGCATAGATACATGAAAAACATTATGAACTCCTGCAAATTCTGGGGGAAGGTTGAGTCTATAAGCTACATCACCAATTCGACTCTTGATCTCGAACGGTCCAACATATCTTGGTGCAAGTTTGCCTTTTTGCCCGAACCGTATCGTACCCTTCATCGGAGATGCTTTCAAAAATACTAAATCTCCAACTTGGAATTCGAGCTTCCTTCTTCGATTGTCCGCGTAGCTCTTTTGTCGGGATTGGGCAATCTTCAACTTTTCTCGAACTTGGAAAACTTTCTCCGCTGTATCAGCAACAATGGTAGGTCCATGGAAACTTCTTGTACCGACCTCTTCCCAGCATACTGGGGTTTTGCAACTACGACCGTACAAAGCTTCAAAGGGTGGCATCCCGATAGCTGAATGAAAGCTGTTGTTATACGCGAACTCACATAGTGCCAAGTGCTCGTCCCACTCACCTCAGAAATCAAGAACGCTTGCCCGAAGCATATCTTCTAGAGTTTGTATGGTGCGTTCGGACTGTCCATCCGTCTGGGGGTGGTAAGCGGTGCTGAAACTGAGTTTAGTGCCCATAGATTGCTGGAATGACCGCCAAAATGAAGAGACGAATCTTGAATCTCGATCGGAAACTATCGAAACCGGAGTGCCATGAAGACGAACAATCTCCTTCACAAAGAGTCTGGCCATGTCATTGAACTTCATACTTTTCTTGAACGGAATAAAATGAGCCGATTTCGTCAACCTGTCGACTATCACCCAAATCACATCATGTCTACGGCTGGTTAACGGAAGACCTGACACAAAATCCATCGATATATGCTCCCATTTCCACTCAGGGATGTGCAGCGGATGTAACAAACCCGGAGGCTTCCTATGCTCAAATTTCACTTTCTGACACGTGTAGCACTTCGATACGAATTCTGCTATTTCTCTCTTCATATTATTCCACCAGAATCGTCTCTTGAGATCTCTGTACATCTTCGTGCTCCCAGGGTGTATAGCATATTTGGCATAGTGTGCTTCTGTCATGATTGGAATTGTCAATTGCTGAGTCTTTGGCACACACAGTCGATCTCTAAAATATAGGACTCCATCTACCAATTGGAAATCTGGCTTATCAGCGATGTGGTCTCTAATCTTGGCCAATTCAGGATCTTCAAATTGTTCTTCCTTGATCCGGTTCATAATTGTAGGCTCTATCACTGACATAGCAGCTAACATCACAGAATCATCAACCCACTGAACTTCTACATCCAACTCTTCAAAAATATCCAATTCCATCCATTGAGTATCCATAGCTGCAGTCATAGAAGATTTTCTGCTCAGTGCATCTGCCACCACATTTCCTTTTCCTGGAATATATTTAATGGGAAAATCATAATCCTTAATGAACTCTAACCACCGCCTCTGCCTCATATTGAGGTCTTGTTGGGAGAAAAGATATTGCAAACTGCGATGATCCGAATGTACTTCAAATTGTTCCCCGTACAGATAATGTCTCCAAATTTTCAATGCAAAAACAATGGCGGCTAATTCAAGATCATGGGTGGCATAATTCTTCTCGTGATTCTTCAGTTGCCTTGATCCATAGGCTATCACCTTTCCATGTTGCATAAGAACACACCCCAGACCAACTCTAGACGCATCGGTGTAAATCACAAATCCTCCTGTACCCTCTGGTAATGATAAAACTGGGGCGGTTGTCAACTTCTCCTTCAAAATCCGAAAACTCGCTTCACATTCTTCGGTCCAAATGTATGGTACATCTTTCCTAGTCAACTTTGTCAACGGAGCTGATATCTTCGAAAAATCTTTCACAAATCGACGATAGTATCCCGCAAGACCTAAGAAACTCCGAATCTCTGCCACATTTCTCGGACTCGACCAGTTAATAATTGCTTCTATCTTAGCTGGGTCTACTCTAATACCATCTCGAGTTACAATATGTCCAAGGAATGCCACTTGTTCGAGCCAGAAAGCACACTTCTCTAATTTAGCGTACAACTGATGAATCCTCAAAAGCTGAAGAGATGTCCTAAGATGATCAGCATGTTCTTCTCTTGATTTGGAGTAAACCAAAATATCATCAATGAATATCACGATAAACTGATCTAGGTAAGGAGCGAAAATCCTATTCATCAACGCCATGAAAACTGCCGGAGCATTGGTTAGGCCAAACGGCATCACCAGAAATTCGTAATGGCCATATCTTGTCCTGAAGGCTGTCTTCTCAATATCTTGCTCACGAACTCTAAGCTGATGATAACCCGATCTAAGATCGATCTTCGAAAAGTAGGCTGCTCCTTGAAGCTGGTCGAACAGTTCATCGATACGAGGCAACGGGTACTTGTTCTTAATCGTCACTTGATTGATCTGTCGGTAATCGATGCACATCCGGAAAGAACCGTCCTTCTTTCTCACGAACAATACCGGAGCTCCCCAAGGTGACATACTCGGACGAATGAGCCCTTTGTCCAAAAGATCTTGCAACTGTTCCTTCAACTCTCTGAGTTCTGCTGGAGCCATTCTATAAGGGGCCTTCGAGATAGGGGTTGTACCCGGAATCAAGTCTATTGGAAAATCCACTTCTCTTAGAGGAGGCAGTCCTGGAACTTCGTCAGGAAACACGTCAGGGAATTCGCACACTACTGGAATCTCTTCCAACTTCGCTATCGGCTCCTTCTCGGTGATAAACGCAAAGTAACCTTCACATCCATGCTCCAGAAGCTTCACTGCATCCAAGGCTGACACTAGTCCATTGTTGGGCTTCTCTCTTCGTACACCTTCGAACACCACGTCCGTCTTGGGTTCTTGCACTTTGAAAGTGATTGTCTTGTGGAAGCAGTCAACACAAGCCCGGTGCTTAGCGAGCCAATCCATCCCGAGAATAACATCAAAATCGTGCATCGCTAGGATTATCAAATCAGCTGGCATGACGAGTCCTCCGATCTGAATGCTGCAACCTGGGTAGTAGTTCTCACAGACTACTCTCTTACCCACCGGGGTAGTCACCGTCAAAACAAAAGGAAGCAACACAGGTGGTTGCTGAAGATCACTAGCAAATCTGGGTGCCACAAATGAATGTGTAGACCCTGAATCAAACAAGGTCCTAGCATTTCTAGTACAAACCAAAATAGTACCTTCAACTACATTCCCTGCTGCTGCTGCTTGTTCATGGTCCAAAGCAAAAACTCTTCCTGCTTGCTGGGGTCTCTGTTTGGCTTGTTGTCGTTGTTGTTGCTGTTGCGGCCTCGGTGGTGCTGGTAGTGCCATACGTAGGGGAGGTGCTGCAAGTGCGGGTCTGACTTGTTGCTGAGGGAATTGCTGGGGTATTCCTCCCTGAAGGTTCCTGTTTCTTGGACAAGTAGCTGCCTTGTGCTCCATCGATCCACAAATGACACAAGCTCCTGTAGTCCTCCAGCACTTCTCCGTAGGGTGTCCTTTACCACATGTATTACACTTGGGTGCACCAATCACAACACCTTTCTGTTTCTTGTTTTGTTGGCCTTTTCCTGAAAATGATGAGCTTCTCCTGAAATCACTGCCTCTTTTCTTCATAGCCACTTCTTCTGCAGAATAGCCCCGATCTACGGCATCATCAAATGTAGCCGGTCTCTGAAATGCTGTCACATGCTCCACATATGCCGGGTTCATGCCTTCTATGAAGCGGTCCACCTTTTTCTCTTCGGTATCAATCAATTCTTCAGCATACTTGGACAACTGTTGAAAGATGTGCACATACTCCGTCATATTCATCTGATTCTGCTGCAGAGTCAGGAACTCATTTTGCTTCTTCCTCCGAATGTGATCGGGTATAAACTTTCTCCGGAATTGCTTCTTGAATGTGTCCCACACAGTCTCTTCAGGTAACAACTTGAGAGGTTCTTTGATGCCTTTCCACCAAATGTTTGCTGTACCCCCGAACATCGAAGCTGTAAGTACGACCTTCTGTTTGTTATCACAATTAATAGTCTCGAAGATGTCACCAACACGGTCTAGCCATTCATCTGCTTTGATAGCGCCTTCATTCCCGTAAAAGTCGGTGGCTCCTCTCTTCCTAAATCTCTCGTACAAGGAGCTCGAGTCATTGCCTCTCATTTGATTTGCTGCTTGTGGCCCTTGATTAGCCATCAGTAGTGCTATTTGCTCATTTGTCTTCGCAACTTGTTCTATCAGCATCATTAAACGTGCATCCACATTGGGTGGGTCTTCGTTGACCACCACGAACGGGTCGTTGTTGCGGGATTCATTGTTACCGCTTCCTGAGCCGGATGCCATTTACCTGCAAAAGAGTTTCAAAATCAGGTTACAACTACACTCTATCTCTCTCTTACGCACAACTACCAGTAATAATACAACACTGATAAAAAAAACTGATCTCAACAATCAGTACTACAAATCAATTCTATCGTATTCTCACAACGATTTCTATTTGGTTTCTAAGTCTTTTAGAAAGACTGACAGGGCTCTGATACCATACTTACGTATGTCACATCCCGGTCCCGAATCACCCTGGCCTAGGGTAATCCCCGAGGTGAAACACACGTACTCCCGTGTGATTGTACCTGTCGCGAGGCAAATACAAGCACACGAAGGAGAAGACCATTCCACTCGTGAGTCGAACTCACTGGTAACTATCCATCAACAGTTCATATAGCGGAAGCTTATATCAAATGATCATCATAACCCTGTACAATCCCATATATAAACATAACATTCGAGTTTAAACAAAAGAATTATACAATGTTTGTATCAAAGAAGGTTCTATATATCGTTATCAAAATACATAACAAAATGAATTGAATTTGGTGTGACTTCACAAAAACATTAGTCACACATCTACTATGCTCTCAAAATGTCTTGGCGCTCTCCGAACCGAGGAGTCTCTACATGGGCCCTACCCCAGGCCACTCCTCTAGTCCCGAAGGTACCTCCTGGGTACCCTTATCTCCCTCCGCGGTCTCTGTAGGACCGGGGGCTGCGTCTGTGCCTGTGACACCAAGAATAGTATCTCAATACAACTATTTAGCAAGCATAAACAGTAAACAGGGATACAATGGAGTTTTTAAGGACAATAACAATTTGAGAATAAAAAAAAATAAGACGAGTAAAAGAGAAATTAAATAATCCATTTTCATGAATAAATCCTATATGTCATTCCTTTTAAAACCATTAAAGAAACTATAATACAAATTTTGGAAACTACATAAAGCTCATCCTCTCATTGAGAGCAAATCGTGTTGGGATGTCACTAGGGGTCCGGCCAAAGATCCTCCTAGCTACCCGGGTCCTGGAGTTCCGGTGCTCCAGTCTGTCAACTGCGCAGCGACGTTCAATAATAAACCAAGACTTAACCCCGTCGAGTACCGTCCGGTCGAAGCTAAGTAGTGCCGACTTATTCAAATCAATTTCGTTTGCAATTCAAATCGAGTGACTATTCAAATATTTGGATACACCCAATGGCGTTATCCATATCAATATCACATAATGTATAACAATTGGAGAGCAATATATATATAACCATTTTATCGAAAATTGATGTAATTACAATTCTCGTTTTCAATACTTAAAGCAATTATTTAACGACTATAACAATTGATAATAAATTATTATTCATATAATCTATTGTCATCCAATACAAGATTAATTTATAAAATCAACATGTTATTGTTTTCTTAGTGTCACTTATGATGATCTCATGTTGGATTTCTAAATTAATCCTCATGGCTTAACAATAGGTTAATGATTTCATTTGGGCTTAATTAGAAGGATTAGGGTCCCAATACTAAGACATAATGAAACCTAAGTTCCTATGGTAAGGGGGTGTACATCCTAATTATCCATTTGGGATTGATTAGGATGGTTAATTATGGACTAAGAGTAATAATATACCTTCATTGAACCAAAAAGAGGCTCTCCAGACTGGTTTAGGCAGTTCTACCGGTAGAAATTCCGGTAGAAGAAGTTCTACCGGTAGAACTACCGGTTTAGGCTTCTCTACCGGTAGAACTTCCGGTAGAGACAGCTCTACCGGTAGAACTACCGGTTTAAGCATCTGGATTTCCTTCTCCAGGCTCTCTGCCAGATTTTTGACTGTTTCTACCGGTAGAACTTCCGGTAGAACAGGGGTTCACAGTTTTCTTCAACTCTCTGTGTGATTTCGAGCCGTTTCTACCGGTAGAACTTCCGGTAGAACGTCTCGGGTTCAATTTTTTTCTTCTTCTTTCTATTTTAATCTCTTCCAAATGAGCCTCCTAGCTCTCCAAACACATACATAACAATTCTATACTTCCCAAAACAACTACATAAAGAAATCCAACTCATTTACCTTCTTTAAACATAAAAACCCAATTTTATGGAAAGAGAAAGAGAATACTTGAATCAATTGAAAATGTACAAAATGCAACCCAATTTATGTTTATACTTGCCTCAAAGAAGAGCTTATAACTTCACACCCACTTGACTTGAGGAAAAACCCAAAAGCCCCAATGTTCAAACCCTAATCATCATAAATACATAGAAATGGATGAGGATGTAATGCATGTATGAGGATGGGTCTATTCATCTCTAAGATGCTCAAAATCATGGTCAAAGGGTTTTGCTACTCACCTTTAGTAGGGATTTCGAATTTGAGATGGAATAGAGAGAGTTGGAAGATGTCCCTTGTCACAAGGTGAAGAAGAAATGGAGAAGATGAAGATGATGATGCCCACTCCACTCTTAAAGCATATGCACAGCTCTCTTGATGATTGAATGAGGAGAGTAATGAAGAAGAGAAGATTGTGGAGAGTTGCAGAGAATGGGGGAATGAAATGAATGAAAGGATAAAGGGTTTATGTCTTATATATGCAATGAGAATGAGCTTTTTGCAAATCAACCCATTGTTTAAGAACATTTCCAAATCAAGTCAATTGAGAGTCCACTTCCTCAAAGAGTGGTCAAATGAGGTCAAGTCCATTATGAAAGTTGATAGGGTCGACAAAGTATACGTGTTAGTGGCAAAATGACGTGCAAATGATGCAATTTGTGAAAATCAAGAATTACGAAAAAGCTCTTAATTGCATTAAACCGAGTCAATCGGCGTCAACTCATCTATTTAGGGTTCAAAACTCACCCAACTCAATCAAATGCATTAATCAATACTAATTCATCATAATTAGGAGTCAAGCATAGTTAATTTGGCTAATACTCAATTAATTAACAATAATTAAGGTTAATTAGGCTTGGGGTGTAACAGATATACCCCCGATTTGTCTCACAACAAATTGTCATGCTACTAATCCAACATTTTTCATTTTAGTTGAGTTATACGGTTAGGCATCATTGCTCAATGATAAAGGAATTATCCTAAACCTACCTAGCATTGACCCACCCCTTCGGTGGATGTGTTGAATCAACAATGATTTTAATAGAGCGAAGTTTTGCATTCCAATCACTTATATAGAAAATCAAAATCCTTTCTATTGAGAAAATCATTTCATTTTTCTCATTTTAGAAAAAGAAAAGAGGGGTATTCATAACCAACTGATCGAGAAAGTTTGGTAAAAAATGGAAAAAATTTTCCTCTCAACCATAGATTTCTCTCATCCCCAAAACCCACCCTAAACATTCTCTAGTGACCATCATGCACATTATCGTTGCCGGTCGACATGCAGCAAGTTTAAATAATGATTTCTTCCTGAGGCATCAAATGATTGTCACAATAGGCATCTTCCAACCTCCAACTCCTCCCAAGTCCCACCTACTTCCCATGGAGCAAACATAAAACTTTGATTTTCCAGCAACCCGGAATTACGCAAACAGTCTGGTGTCTGAATCAACAGGTAAGAGTCAAATTATTTGCATCATTGGCTCAAAGTGGCTCTCTAGATTTTCAATTCCATGGATCCCATGATGTTGATAGGGACAAGTTAGCTGATGATGTTGATGGGAACAGTGAGTGGATGAGTATTGAATTGCCACAGTTTTAGGCGAGCAAATTGTGTGAAACTGTAGGTGATGTGCAAATGCATTGCTCCTTTCCAAATCCCATTCCCATACAATGATGCAGTGTGGAAGACGCACATTAGAAAGTCACAAGTCATAAGGTAAGACCACGTGCTTTCCTTCTGACTTCTGAGGCAGGAAGCCAGGAACAGAAGGCACGTGAAATTGCAGGTCACCAATCAAGAATGTAAACAGGTCAGGTTATGGACCAGAAACCCACGGGCCTCATGAATGTGGACCCGAACATGGAACAGAAGGCACGTGAAATTGTAGGTCACCAATCGAGAGGTAATTCGGCCCAAAACAGGGTTGGTACCTGAATTTTACGAGTTTGGGTCCTACTGGATCTACAACAGCATCTGTTAATAATGTATTCATACATGCAGACACGTGGTCATTAATTGAGCCCAAAATCTGGGTCATGGATGATTAATTTCGGGTTGGGTCGTTCAATGACTGAGTATTGATCGACACCGGTGGAAACAAATCAAAGTACATTAAAATCAGTAAATAATCCGTCTTTAATTAATTTATGTTCAAGGGAGTCCTTTTAAACCCCTCCAATTTCATAATTTTGACCAAGAATGTTGTAGGTGCACGAAAATTCACAGACCCTGAGGTGGTGAACTCTGGACCCACTAGATGAGAGGATGTGATGCCTTCAATGGAACCTGAAAGGAGAAAGACGAAGGAAGCAGTCAAAAACCCTGGCTGTGGGCAGCGCAAGGCTCTCCGACGCCTAAGTCAGTGTAAGAACGTGACAGTAGGGTAGAGATTAGAGAGAGAGTATTGGGTTGTCTATCGCGTACCTCTGGAGGAGACTAAGTCCTTTATTTTTATACTGTTGTGAAGTTCCAATATCGTAGATAAGCATCAGGGCGTAACTGATGCGATTCCCTCAATCAGGGTAACCGTTTCAGTCGATCCCGCTCCTTTAATTCAGATAACCGCTCAGTCAATGATTATCCCTTAATTACAGCTGTAATGTCGCTCATTCTCCTTGGTGTTCGCTGCATCATAAACCAATCCACCATGTTCTCCGGCCGTTACGCCACGTCTCTATCGGGGACGATGGTCGATGCCCTTTGTCCGAAATAGGTGGTCGAGACCAAAGTGAGGATTTCCGAGGTTCGATACATCCGAACTGGAGTATGACCGAGCTGTAGCTGAACGCGGGTAAGTCTATCGAGCTGCATGGCAAGGACGAGCCTTCTACCGAACTGTAACAAATCAAGCTCGGTTCCGAAGTGCACCTCCACCCCTGGTGAATTGGGACCAATCTCGGTGTTCAAGGAACGACCCCACACAATTGCCCCTAGCTTTCGTCCTTCGGGAGTTAATAAACTCTCCAAGGTCGGAAGCTATAAGAAAGATGTGTAAGACCGATCGACTCGTCTTCTTTGGAGTTCGTCTTTCCATGACGCTGTGCTGACATCATCCTGCCCTTTCCCTATACCTTCACGTCAATCCGAGATATTATAATGATATTAAATATCGCAGTATGATCATGGAGATATGAGACGATGATACCACGTGTCACTGCTCGGATGGTGGCTCGTCAATAAAGGAATCCGTTCGCCGTATTTAGCGCGTAGAACGATGCTTCGTAAATGGAAAGGCGCGGATTTCTTGTGCTTGGGATAAGCAGCCCAAGCCTATAAATAGGGCCTTTCTTCTTCTGGACGACTCACTCCTGAACTTTGACGATAAGGGTTTGGCCTCCATGGAGCTAATACTCATTGGCAGGAAGAAAGGCGTCTGTCTTTACCTAACAGAGCTTGAAGCTTCATCCGGTGTAATAACGATGGCTGGTTCCTCCCTAGCGGGAGGAAACTGCCCCCGAGTGTCCTCTGACTGTGCTATCTCTCGTGAGGCTTCTGGCCAACTGCGCTATCTCTCCTGAGATAGATCTTGATCTTTTGATGATAGGAGATAAGACATCTATGTCAAGATGTCAGGAGATGGCGCAGGATTTATTCTGGGCAAGAGACCTCGAACGCCTCCGAATTGAACTCTGCCCGTCTCGTGGTGTCGCTCTCCTGTGATGAACACGCCTTTCAAAAGGAGGAAGATCACATCCTACAATTTTTGTGAAGTCGAGTAATCCATTGTATTAGATTTCATGTAACAAAAATGACTTAATAAAAAATCAAAGTTTGTCTGTCGTCCAATCTCTTTCTCAGTGTGTTTGCTTTGCTTGATTACTCTTGTAGCAACAATGTCTTTTCTATATGCCTTTGAAGATAAAACTATCTTCCGAACTGATACGCCGAACTGGAAATCTACCGAACTGTTCGCTGAGCTTGAGATATCCTTGTAAAGTGCAGTGTAAAAATCCGAACTGTTGAGATTCCTTGGACATCAAGTTTTTGAATCTGACTTCGGATCAGTTCGATGTCGCTTCATATCCATCCGATGTCGCTTCGCTATCCGCGATATTAAATGCCTTGCCCTGACTGCGCGCGGGAAATAAGTTGACGGTAACACGTGTCGACTCTCCACGGGATGGTAGTCTTTTCGAAGTGGCGCATAAGGCGGTTAATCAATAATAGAAACCGCCTTTTTCGAAATTCAAAAAGACGCTGTGTTTATCGACGCGACACCATGATGGGTTGCCTTTATTGGATGTACCTTCTTCTTACTATAAATAGGGGAACTCCTCTTATCGTTTCTTCTTCTTCCTTACTCTGCATTCTGCTGTGAAAGAGAAGGGTTTCTTCCGAAGAGTTTTTCACGGGAAAGGCTTTCGATCGATAAGGAGTGTTGTAGGAATCGAGTCTCATCCTTGGACTCTGTCTTCGTAAGTCTTCTTTTCCCTGTCTTGTTTTTTTTTTTTTTTTTGCAACTAGGGTTCCATTCCCCCTTCTGTTCTTCGCCCCTGCCCCTTCTTTTTCTAGAAGAAATGGGCATCTATAGCTACTGGTTAGAATCGGAGGGTGCCCTAAGAGACCTTAGGATTAGGTATCATATTCCTGACGACGTCCTCCTCAAGGTTCCCGACCCCAAATCCTACATTGACGGTAGTTTCTACGATGGCTGGATGCCATTCCCTTTAGTAGCCATCATAGAGGGCGGGGTTCGATTTCCCCTAAATCCCTTGCTCAGGGAATGCCTCCGAGCTTGGCGTCTCTGTCCGTGTCAGTTGATGCCAAACGGCTTCAAAATCATACTGGGCACCGCCATGCTCAATAATATCTTAAATATCAATCTAGGCGTTCATGATATTAAGGACGCCTATGAACTGTGTAAATTGAGGGGTAGCTTTTACCTCCGAGCCAAGTCGCGCCAAACGGGATTCGTTCGTGCCTTAGAGGATTCGAACAAATACGCCGGGGACGATCGCCTGCTCGTCTCGGGTAACTGGGAGTTCGGTGATGACGAGCCGATGTCAAAGAGGTTCAACCGGATCCCATGCCGTTTCGGCACACCACCAAGTAAATATAGTTGTTTTTTAATTCGGTTTCAATTTCTGTTGCATCTTGTTTTCTGTGCGGCCGAACTGATGTCCTTTTATTTTACAGGTGCTCGTGAAAGGCGAAAGGAGGCCCGACGAGTCGATTGGGTGAAGAATGAAGCCTGGTTTCGGTCTGTCGAGGGCTATCACGGCCACGAGGATAGGTCGGCTTTTGCCCTTTTAGATTACGTGCCGAAGTACCGTTCTTACAAGAAAAGCCTTGCCCATCGTCAAGCTGTTGTAGCTGAGGCTGAGGAGACTGAAATCGAGGAGGTCGATCAGGAGCAGGCTGTAGACGATACTGAGGGCCGAGCTTCATCATGGGCTGAAGCATCCACATCAGGTTCCGACCCCGGGGAGGGAGGTTCTTCAACAAGCAGCTCGGGAGAGGACGAGCCAATGGATAAAAACAAAAATCGCCCAAGGCCCCCAGTGAAGAATCTTCGGTCTGCAGCCTTCAGGGGTACGACTCAGGGTGCTGCGACTCAAGGTGCTCCTGCCTCATCCTCCAGGGCTCCTTCTTCCGGGCCCTCTTCTTCCAGGCCCCAATCTTCCACGCCTGGCACTAGTGTTCCTCCATCTTCTTCAGCCCGAACCTCCGGGGTTGGTACCGACGGGGCTGCAATGGAAGAGGTACGCCGGGAAAAGAGGGCCAGAACTGAGGGTCAGTCTGCCCTAACGACTGCGCAAAGGGGAGTTGACCCAGGAGCGATGAGCCAACGGTCTTCTGTGGCGCCCTGGAAGCCGAGCTTCCTGCTTCAACCAGGAAGGCCGTTGACCGTGGAAGATCGCCTTGGCGGACATCCATTAGTGGTGGCCACGCTAGGTGATGCTTGCACTTTGCCCCGCGACATGGAGAAGCATGATGAGCTTGACGACGTCATGTTGCTAGTTTCGCAGATGGAATCTGCTCTGAGCGTAAGTTTAATCTTTTTCGTTTTTCTTCTGTGCTTGACTTCGGTAGCAACTGTCTGAAAATTTGTTTTCTTTGCAGATTGTGCAAAAATGCCATCTCTCTGTGTGACGGATACAGCGAGCCAGGAAAATCCAGGCTAACGCTGAGGCCAAGGCCGAAGAGTACAAGAAGTCCTTCGAGGCTAACAGAGACAGAATCAAAGAGTACGAAGAAACGTCTCGTACCATTCTATCTGAGCTTGACAAAGCAAAGACCGAGATTGAAGTAGGGAAGTTGAGGGAAGTAGAGCTTCAAAAGAAAATGGCCGAGCTTGAAAAGGAGAGGGCCGAGACCGAATCAAGAATCCGGGCAGACGCCAACAATGCATATCTCGAAGGATTCCAGGAGGCTGAAGCCGAATATGCGGCCCAAGTGGCCGGTGTCAGGGATGATTCTTGGGAGATGGGCTGGAAGGCCGCCCTTCTAAAAGTTGGAATCCCCAACGACCATCCGGCTCTCCTGAATCCTGACAAGTTTTCAAGCACGGTACTTGCGATCGATTTGCCCCTACTCCCGAAGTACCTCCAGTGGCGTCCGAAGCTCCAAATGTCGAGCCCCTTCAATCTGAGACCGAGGTTATCCAAATTGAAGGCGATGCAGCTGGTGCCCCTGTTTCCTGATCATCTTCTTGTACTTCGTTGTAGTTTCCTTCTTTTGTTTGCGAGCCATGCTCGTTTGATGTATTTGGACAAATACTTGGAGAGTAATGAAAAAACAACTTTGCATCAAGTTTCACCATTTCTTTTTTAAACCATCTTTTGCCGAAATGTGTACGGTTACCAAGTATGCCCTCAAAGTAGCTTTAGCTTATGAACCAAGAACCTAAGAGAGCAATTTCGGAAAAAGGACTTGTCCGCACCTCGTGCTGCTTTTGCTAGTCTCAGCACGAGTTCTGACCTTGTTAGAACATGACTAGCCAGTTCTTACCGGTAGTGCAGTCCATTTTTGCCAGTGATCCGGTATAAGTACCAAGATCTTCTGTGGCCAAATTTTTGCTGACATGACCAACTGGTTCTCTACCAATGGTATAGTCATTGCATTGCCAGTGATCTGGTATATGTACCGAGATCTTCTGTGGCTGACTCGTAGTGCGTCCAGTTGGTGTATAAACCGAAACTAGGACACACGTCGGCACTTCTGCCGAACTGTAAGAGTATTTTGCCGAGCTCTATGACTTGTGGAAAATCAAAATATCAAGGAACAAAAGAATGGCTTTATTGACACTTGAAAAGTCGATTACAAGTCAGAAATAGAACTTTTTGAGGTGTGCGGCATTCCATGGCCGTGGCAACTGGTTACCATCCATGTCCTCCAGTCTATATGCTGATTGACCCGCAGAAGAGACCACTTTAAAAGGTCCGAGCCATGTCGGTGCGAGTTTTCTCTCGTTCGGATCTTTGTCTGCTAGTAGCGCCTTTTTCAGGACTAGTTCCTCAATTGAGAACTTTCTTTCCCGGACTTTTTGATTATAGCCTCTAGCCAATTGCTGCTGGTAAGCTGCTAAGCGAACGGCTGCAGCTTCTCTTCGCTCTTCGGCCAAATCCAGTTCTCGTCCAAGATTGATCTCATTTTGGCCTTGGTCGAAGAGTTCCGACCTCATTGTCGGAAGTCCGACTTCAAGAGGTATCACTGCTTCAGTCCCATAGGCCAAGGAGAAAGGAGTGACCGAAGTAGAACGCCTTGGAGTCGTCCGATATGCCCATAGGACACTCGGAAGTTCTTCCACCCATCTTCCTTTAGCTCGGTCGAGTCTTTTCTTTAGGCCATTGAGGATCACCTTATTAGAAATTTCCGCTTGACCATTGCTCTGAGGGTAGGCTGGCATGGAGTAATGATTTCTGATGCCGAGCTCTGCACAGGAGTCCTTGAAGAGTTTGGAGGTGAACTGTGTCCCGTTGTCCGATATCAAAATTCGAGGAATGCCGAACCTGGTGATGATGTTCTTCCATACGAATTTTTTGGCGTCTCGTTTAGTGATCGAGGAGAGTGGTTCTGCTTCTATCCACTTTGTAAAATAATCAGTAGCTACAATTAGCCACTTCTTATTTCCCGGAGCTCGGTGTAGAGGTCCCACGATGTCCAAACCCCATTGGGCGAATGGCCAAGGGCTGGAGAGTGGGCTTAAGTCCTGTGCTGGTTGATGAAGGGAATGTGAAAATTTCTGACACTTCTCGCACTTCCTTGCATACACCTGAGCATCTTTCTGCATGTACGGCCACCAGTATCCTTGGCTGGTAGCCCGGTATGCCAGTGACCGACCTCCAATGTGGCTACCGCAAATCCCTTCGTGGATCTCGTAGAGAAAGTCCTCGACTTTGCTTGGGTGTACGCATTGAAGGTAGGGGCCTGTGAAAGACTTCCGGTATAGTTTGCCTTCTGGAGATAGCCAAAATCTAGCAGATTTCAGCCTCATTTTGTGAGCTGCAATTTTGTCTTCAGGAGCTGATTGTCCTTGAGGTACGAGATGATTGGATCCATCCAACTTGGGCCAAGGTCAATACAGAGTATATGCCGAGGTGTATGAAGCTGAATGCTGGGTTTTTCTAGGGATTCCACCTCGATGATTCTTTTTCTTCCGGCTTCGACAGCGGACGCCAGATTGGCCAAGGCGTCAGCATAAGAATTGAATTCTCTGCCGACCCGCTTGACTTCTACTCTTTCAAACTGAGAGAGATGTTGTTTTGCAAGAGTAAGGTAGGCCGCCATCCTCTCGTCACGGGCTTGATATTCTCCGCTCAACTGGCTCGTCACCAGCTGTGAGTCGCAGAAGATGATCAGATGCCGTGCCCCTAGAGTCTTAGCACTACAAAGTCCTGCAATCAACGCCTCGTACTCTACTTCATTGTTGGTAGCCTTGAAATCAAGTGTCAGGGCCTGCTCGATGACTAATCCCTCTGGAGATTGGAGGACTAAGCCAGCGCCAGCCCTTTTAGCAGTCGAAGATCCATCGACGAAAACCTTCCAAGCCGAATCGAGGAACTGTTTCCAAGATTGTTGTTTTTCAAGGTCGGTTTCGGTGACATCTTCGGTACTCTGGCTGCCCCCCAGTTCGGTTTCGAGTTGGCTCGGTGCCGAACTAGGAGAGATGAATTCTACGAGGAAGTCCACTAGTACTTGGGCTTTTATCGCCGTTCTGGGCTGATATTGGATATCGTATTGGCCCAGTTCGACTGCCCACTTGGAAACCCTTCCCGAGAAGTCTGCTTTGTGAAAAAGTTGCTGGAGAGGATATTCCGTTACGACCGTGATCGTATGAGCTTGGAAGTAGTGGGAGAGCTTGCGGGAAGCACTGACAAGAGCTAACGCAAGTTTCTCCATTTGCAAATACCTGGTCTCGGCATCAATGAGGATTTTGCTAGTATAGTAGATAGGCTCTTGCCGTGCCTTTTCTTCTCTAACCAGCACCGAACTCACTGCATGCTCGGAGACCGCAAGGTATATAAAAAGCATTTCTCCCTGTTTCGCAGTCGAAAGCAGGGGTCGTGAGGAGAGGTAGACTTTGAGCTCCTTTAGAGCTCGGTCGCATTCTTCGGTCCATTGGAATGAGGCCTTCTTCTTGAGGAGCTGAAAGAACGGCCTACATTTGTCTGAAGATCGGCTGATGAAGCGGTTGAGGGCGGCTACCATGCCCGTCAATCTTTGGACTTGTTTTGTAGTGGTAGGACCTTGCACTGCTTGGATAGCCGTGATTTGATCTGGATTGGCCTCAATGCCTAGCCTGCTGACTAGACTCCCTAGAAACTTGCCAGAGCCTACCCCAAACGCGCACTTTGCCACGTTCAGCTTGAGCCGATATCTTTTCAAGATGCCAAACACCTGGCGTAGGTCGGCTAGGTGATCCTGAGATTGTTTGGATTTGACGACCATATCGTCGATGTAAACCTCCACAGTTTTGCCAAGAAGAGCTTTAAACATTGTGGTGACAAGTCTTTGGTAGGTCGCCCCCGCGTTCTTCAACCCAAAAGGCATGACTTTATAACAGTAAATTCCTCTTGGGGTTATAAATGCGGTTTTCTCCTCGTCGGGGCCATACATCGGGATCTGGTGGTACCCCCGATAAGCATCGAGAAAACTCATTCTCTGATGGCCCGCGGTGGCGTCGATCATCTGGTCGATCTTGGGCAAAGGGAAGCAGTCCTTTGGGCATGCTTTATTGAGGTCGGTGAAGTCCACACAGACTCGCCAGCTGCCGTTTTTCTTCTTAACAACCACAGTGTTGGTAACCCACCTCGGATAATGGACTGCTCTGATCGTCCTGGCTTGCAGCAATTTGTCGACTTCTTCGGCCACGGCTTCGGTCTGTGGAATCCCCGTCCTTCGAGCTTTCTGGATAACCGGCTTCTACTTGGGATCCACATTCAAATGATGGCACAGGACTCCGGGGTCGATACCAGGCATTTCATTCGGGGTCCAAGCGAAAACTTCTTTATTTTCAATCAGGAAGTTCAAGAGTTCGGACTTCTCCGGCTCAACAAGCTCGCTGCCGAGCAAGAAGTATCTCTTAGGATCGCTAGGATCGAGGTTGATCGAGGTCAGATCCTCAACGCTTTTATGCTCAGGAGCGCGGCCAACCTTTTCCAGCTCTTCTTCAAGTTCGGCCATGTTAACCTGCTGCGGCTCTGTCTCTCCTGGGACCACGGCCATCAAACATTGCTTGGCAATTTGCTGGTCACCTCTGACCGTCACCACCTCAATTTTGCCATCCTTATTTTCAAAAGGAAATTTCATTTTTGTGGTGGTACGAAGAGGGTACAGCCTCTAACTGATGCAGCCATGACCTCCCTACGATGGCATTGTAAGGAGATGGCGCATCCACTACAATGAAGTCTGCCATGACGATGGCTCCTTCGACTTGGACTTTGAGGGGAATCTTCCCCTTCGGATACACTGGTTTTGCGCTGAACCCCACCAGGGGAATTCGTGCTTCCAGCAGATCTTCCTCTTTGAGACCCATTCGTTTGAAACAGTCGTAATAGAGGATCTCGGATGAACTGCCGGGGTCGACGAGAATCCTTTGTACTCTGCAATTCTTCAGCTTCAAGGTCACAATGAGTGGATCACTGTGAGGGAGTTGGACGTCTTCCAGGTCCTTTTCTCCGAACCAGATTTTTGGCCTGTCCCTCCGAGCTCTTTTCGTAGCTTGCTCAAGTTCGGCTAACAGAACCTGCTTGCCATGGGAAGCCTTCCTCGCCTCAGTGCGAGCTTGGTCACTTCTTTTCGGAGCGCTCCCCTTCTGTGCAGACGCCAAATGAATGACGTTGATTATTCTTTTCGACTCATCGCTGTCCTGACCATCATTTCGGTGAGGAGCACGTTCTTTGCGATGAGTTCGGTTGACTCCATGATCACCTTTAACGTACTCTTGAAGGTGACCGTCTTTTACGAGCCTCTCCAAATGTGACTTGAGGCTCAAACAATCCTCGGTCATGTGACCGTTCTACTTATGATAGGAACAGAACTTGTCTTGATCTCGGGTGGATGGGTCACCCCTCATCGGTTGCGGCCACTGGAAGTATGGTCGCGCTTTTATTTTGCCAAGGATCCTATAGATTGGTTCCTTGAAAATTGTGTTGATAGCAGTGAACGCCGTGATTGGCTGCTGTCCTTCTCTGGCTCGCGGAGCCTTCTTATATTTCTTATTACCCCCGGAGGGGGTATATGAAGGTGTCGCCGAACTGGAAAGTTTCTGGCCGCAGCCGACATCCTCCCTCCGAGGCGATTTCTCCCTTTTGGAGAATTTTGCTTCTCGGGTGAAGCCGAAGCTTTCCCGAGCTCGGGCATCGTCTTCCTCTTGCTCTATGAAGTGATTTACCCTGGCCATGAGAGCTTTCATGGAGGTTACAGGGTTCCAGATCAGGTACTTACGGAGCTCATTGCCGGGAAGTAGAGATTGCTGGAACGCTTTGATAGCCACCTCTTCAGTGGCGTTTTCGACCTGGCTGTAAATCGTCCAGAATCTCTTGGCAAATTGAGTAAGAGACTCGTTCTGCTTCATCCGGAGCGCCATAATGTCAGCGTCGGTCTTAGGGATGATTCTGTGTGCTTGGAATTTCTTCAAGAAAGAGCCTTGGAGCTGTCGCCAGCTAGTGATCGACCCTTCTGGGAGTGCACAGAACCATCTTAAGGGGAGGTCCCCAAGACTGGAAGAGAAGACTCTGCAGTTAAGGTAATCGAGGTCACCCCAGAGCGTCATTCTTTGAGTGAAATGCCGAAGATGCACTCCTAGATCCAAGGTTCCGTCATACAAGACGAACCGTGGGACGACGAACTTTTCCGGGAGATTAAACTCCCTTATCTCCATAAAGAAAGGAGACGTTCCAAGATTTTCTGCGTCGCCGCCCTCCAACTGTTCGCGGGCGATTCCAGCAGCCTCCATATTGCGCCGGACCGTCTGCTTGACCTCTCGGCCAGCCACTCCCTCATGTCGTTCTTGTCGTCGAAAGTGGGCTCTTGCTTTCTTTGGGTACAGCTATCGCCCGAGCCTTCGACGTGATCTCGGGAACGCCTTTTGCGGTTCAGGTGTTGCCGCAAATCGTCGTGGACGATAGGCCGTGAGACATTATTCGTAGAGGCCTTTTCCATTTCTTGGAGCTGCTGCTGGAGCTGATGGATCAGCCTATCCTTTTCTTGGATGATCAGGTTCTGGGTCCTGATATCCGTGCGTGAGGGGGAATCGTCATTGTGGGCCTGGTGTTCCACAAAGCTTTTGCCCTTCCAAAGCTGCCGAGGTGAAGGGTTGTTCGCTGTAGGAGGCCTTGTCTCCTCCATTAGAGGTGAACAGTGTCACTGTGGTAGCTCTCCACCACTGCTGGATGCTCGGCAATGTTCTCTTGTCGAGATACTGCCCGGGATAGGCCAGGACGTTCCTTTCCTTCTACAGATTTCGTCTTGCCGCCTCTCTTGCTCCTCGTAGGCATGGTGGAAAGAAAGATGAGTAATGTAAAGATTACTGTATCGCTTCCCACAGACGGCGCCAATTGTAGGTGCACGAAAATTCACGGACCCTGAGGTGGTGAACTCTGGAACCACTAGATGAGAGGATGTGATGCCTTCAATGGAACCTGAAAGGAGAAAGACGAAGGAAGCAGTCAAAGACCCTGGCTGTGGGCAGTGCAAGGCTCTCCGATGCCTAAGTCAGTGTAAGAACGTGACAGTAGGGTAGAGATTAGAGAGAGAGAGAGTACTGGGTTGTCTATCGCGTACCTCTGGAGGAGACTAAGTCCTCTATTTTTATACTGTTGTGAAGTTCCAATATCGTAGATAAGCATCAGGGCGTAACTGATGCGATTCCCTCAATCAGGGTAACCGTTTCAGTCGATCCCGCTCCTTTAATTCAGATAACCGCTCAGTCAATGATTATCCCTTAATTACAGCTGTAACGTCGCTCATTCTCCTTGGTGTTCGCTGCATCATAAACCAATCCACCATGTTCTCCGGCCGTTACGCCACGTCTCTATCGGAGACGATGGTCGATGCCCTTTGTCCGAAATAGGTGGTCGAGACCGAAGTGAGGATGTCCGAGGTTCGATACATCCGAACTGGAGTATGACCGAGCTGTAGCTGAACGCGGGTAAGTCTACCGAGCTGCATGACAAGGACGAGCCTTCTACCGAACTGTAACAAATCAAGCCCGGTTCCGAAGTGCACCTCCACCCCTGGCGAATTGGGACCAATCTCGGTGTTCAAGGAATGACCCCACACAAATGTATTAGGAAGATCAAGGCCATCCATTGATGATGGGGCCAAAGATCAAAAGGGCATGGACCCATTTCTTAGTGCCTAGTGTTGGTAAAACCTACTTTTGGTTTTAAGATGTGTTTGAATGGGACCATTAATCTAATAATTCTAGATATCAATGTTTTGTATTGCTTTTGCTGTATTTTGTTTCATCCCTGGATCTTTTAATGTCTATCCTACTGCTTGGAGTTCACAACTCAGAAAAATGGCATTTGTGTTTATCAGCAATAACTGAAACTCAAGGTTCATATAAGAAGTTCGACAATTAAGTTAATGTAATTGAACAATTACTCATTTGATTACTAGCAAGTCTCGATGCCAAATATCGCTGTTTGGCTAGGGTTCTTGTTTTTGTTTTTGTTTTTGTTTTTCTTGAAACGGATGTGAGGATAGGATTTCATGCAAAAAGGTAATTCAATTTGATTTTCCATGCAATTCATTGTTTCTTCATTTGGCCCAATACTCTTTCCTTGAAAAAAAAAAGGGATTAAAATGAACTGATTTTCCTCAATAGAACAACGATAGCGAGGTTTATGCTAAATTGTTATAAAATGAGCGCTTTGCCCTTATATTCACTAAACAAAAATGTATACATCATTTTTTACAAAAGATAACATCGTTTTCTCCCAACGCACAGTGGTCTCTCTTTCTCGATGAAACCTGATCATGTATTTTGAAACTCGCATTAATTTGAATGTAGGTTGTGATTGACTAGGATCAACTATAACCATTTATAAATACAAGTGTTTGTTATTTTTGACCATGGTCCTATTTAGGGTTGCAAATAGAACGGTTTTGGGTCTGAACCATACTGGATCTAGATCCGGACTTGTTTCTAAATAACAGTTGCGGTTTTGACTCGAAACCTGTTTTGTTGGTTCCAAACCCGATTCCGATAGAAGAACCCGGATCCGGATTCATTTAGAGAACTGGATCTAGTTTTCAAAATTGGTTTTAACTTCTTTTTAATTTTTTTCATTTTTTCTTAAAATAAGTATATCATTTAACTTATAACAGTGCATTAACTCTAGCTACTACATCTAATATTATACATAAAAATGTCTAAAAAAAGTTTATTTCAAGATACAACTTTGCTTGAAATCCGGCCCACTTATTGATGATAGGGATAGCTCAAAATGAATGGTACCCGCTTTTGTGGCATGACTGCCATGAGGCCCACGCTAAATCAAGCCCTTATAGTGTGCTGCGGATGAACTCCCAACAAGTCTTGATTTAATAGAGCCTAATAAAGAATAAACTCTTGATTGTAGAGTTCGAATAAGATTCGGACTCTCGGTTTGACAGAATTCCCACAACGGTAAGGCGATGTGGGATTCCAAGAGTGATAGAGTCCATATAGGATGAATGACTCCTAAGGCCCTTTGTTGATCATCTAATAGATCCTACACCCGAACGCACAAAGGTTCTAACAACTTCTGTTCTGACACTCATATGGGACCAACAATTTCTATCAATTGGTAGATACCTCGCTGATTCATCATCATACTTTTAGGCAATATAGGCTTCCTTTTCATCCTCGAAAGCATCATCATTCTCTTGTGCCTTTTATTTAATAACATAACAAAGACCTTTAAAGTGCAATAAGGCATCCATCCGAGTATTCGGCGTTTCTAAATGGGTAGGTCTTTCGTGTTGAAAATATCAATCTTGTCGAGATTGTGCAATGCGGTTTTAGCAGTAATCATATTTGGAAATTAAAAGTAAACAAAATTCAGATACCACTGACCGCGATTGCAGCCCAAAAAATTCCTAACCATTCGATTTGTTGCTACTGCATAGTGCTTGTTGCCACAAATCCAGAGTTCGAATATAGTCGTGACTCCTAAAGATTGCTCTATTTAAAGGAGATGGGAATCGTTGGTTGATCACCTAGTAGTTCTGAGAGCATTTGCATTCTCAGCTAGTTCGGTTTTGACACCCATTTGAGACCAACGGTTTCCATCAGGCCCATTATAAGAATGATCACAATAAAGGGTTGTAAATGGGTCGGTTCCGGTCCGGGTCCATGTTGAATTCGGAACTGTTAAGGAGAAGGTGGAACTGGATCCAGACTGGGAACCATTTCGGAACCAGTTTCTTGACTCCAGAACCGGAACCGGAACCAGAACCATATATGGGATGGGTCTGGATCCGGGTCCGGGTTTAGGTAGAGAATGATATTAAAAAAAACATGATTTTTAAGAGTGATTTTTGCAAATTGAGGTAATATGTTGGGTCTCAGGTCCATGGGTCTGGATCTAGGTCCGGGTTTAGGTAAAGAATGATATTAAAAAAATAATTTTTAGGAGAGATTTTCGAAAATTGAGGTAACATGTCGGGTCTTGGATCCACAGGTCCGAACCAAGATGGAACCAGACCTGGACCCATTTACCTATCGGGGCCTAATTAAGGACCCAAACCTGGTTTTTAACGGGTTGGAACCTCCTGGTAATCGGAGAATCGGGTACCTATTTACATCCCTAGATCACATGATTGATATATTTATTAACACAATCTTATTTATTATTAATCATGTGTATTAATTATATCCTCAATCTTAAAGTGGTCAATCCTATTCAATTAAGCTTCGAATGCATTTGACTGGAAGATTAAATTTGGTTTCTAACGGTATAGATTATCAATAGACAGGCCCACTCGTAGAGTTCCATACATAATGAGTCAAACTAGAGGGAAGCATGTGGGATCTAAAAAATAGAAAGGGATCTTTCTCTATCTTTTTGGCTTGAGCCGATGGCCAATGACATAATGAGTCGTGGGATTTTAAGCAACATGATCCATGGTTGATCTTTTTTATTTTAAAATTGATTCTAATCTGAGGAATGAGAGAAACCCTAGATTTCCTTCATCTAATGCATGAGACAAAAATTGATTCTGTATCTTTGTCTTTCTGTATAATATTCCAACATTAACTTAAAAAAAAGAAAGATTTAGATGAGGCTTGGCCCAAATTTCACTCTAATAAGAGTTGTGGCGACCTATAAGATCTTATTCAGATGAAGGACTTACTGTAGAGCTAACATAAGTAAGAGGGGAGTTCTGTTTTAGATTTAATAACTTGTTTAGATTAACCTGTCAAAACTCTCATATGTCCATGCCGGAGTCCATCTGCAATTGTAGAGTCCCAGTCCCAATCCCAGTCCCAGTCCATGTCCATGTCCAACACAGTCCCTATGCAAGGCGAAGCACAAATTTTCGCCTTCTACAGCCCATTAGTGCATTTGGACCCAAATCTAGACTTTAAAATAGAAAATTAGTTGATAGAAAATCATAAAAATCATTTTCATGGTGTTCATATATATATTTACATTAATATTCTTTATTGGGTATAAATATAGTGATTTTTTTAAAAATTATGAGAGAAAATCATAAAATTCATATTTCAATGGCCATATGTTTTTTTATTGGTATAACTATATTGTTGTGCTCTGATACTATTTGTTGAGCGCGTGTGTGCGGAAGCGGGAAACCTATAATCAACGGTTAAGCCACACACGAAAAGAGAAAAAATCACACGAGAGACTTACATAGTTCAGCTAAATGGACCACACGCAGAGAACCCCCCACCCAGATGGCCATCGATCAAATGGGTTTGCACATATCCAAATGGATTGGATTGTTGGATGAGGGTTAAATTTTATTTTTGATGTAAAGTTGCTAAACTTATGGGCCACGGATCAAGGAGGTAGGAGCTTGACTTGAAACTTCATATGTGGGGTGTTTGATCCCCCTGTCCCATTACCTATGGGGCCTTAGGTTGGCCCCAACAAGTGGTATACATGGCGAGGATGCACTACATTTCCTCAACCTATCAAAAACCGCTTCCAATGCCACCCCTATCTGTGTGAGGCACCCACTTGGCACGACCAATTGTCATCCTTCGATTGGTAGATATCTATTGGGTGGGATGACTTTCATTATGAAAAATCATCTCCATTCATACATGAATGAGAAAAGAAATCACTAACAAACAACCTAAACCTTCTCCTCTCATATCCTCTCTAACCTAATCCTAATATCTCTAGCAACTAGCATAACCATAAAGGCTAGTAGGTAAAACCAAACAATCATATAAATACAATATGAAGCTTCTAAGTACCTACGATGATAATTCTTGAAATCTCAAATTGAGTACATTGAAAACACACATTCCAAGATTTTGAAACTTGGGGCTGAGACTTCTCAAAACCCATTGATCCACACCCCACTAAAAGAGGAAGGTGGATGAGGAGCAAAACATAACATAAAAGAAGGAACTCTATCCCAATGTAACTTTTGACAACAGAACAAAAGATCTTGCTATGAATATTGTCAAAGGTAATATATCATGGAAAAAGATTAAGCAGACCAGCCATGTTCCTGCAAGATGAAGGAAGATTAGATGAAAAAGGTAAAAGACAACAACAGGAAGAAAACAATTAAATGCATGGAATCACAACAATGCTAGCCAAATATGCAAGCTTTGCTAGCATTTTACTTCCTTGAACACTCACATTTGGTTTTGACATAGAATGAGATGGTATACTACTTCGTCCATTGTATGTACACACTCTTAATTAGTAATGTATATATACGAAGTAATCTTGTTTCATTATTTTCTTAATAAAACAAGAAGATACAATGTATTGAGAATGAGTAAAAATACATAAATTTCTCAATTCAACTTTGGTGATGAAATAAAATTATTTAAAAAAGTAACCAATAAACTATGGATTACAAATAGCTTATGAGAATTGAGAACATCCTAGAAAATTGCAATGACTGACTAGAACTTTGTAGCTCCTCCTTCGCAAAGTAATTGATTAGGGATTTAGGGTGCTTCTTGCCAACTTGTCCCGCATAATGAACTCATTATATTATCCATATTGATTGCATTTGGCTCTACATGACCTGATGAATCAATCTTTGCTTCATTGAACTGATTCATCAACCCCAGATTCGTTTTCATAGGAGTATAAAGTTGATCTGAAAAAAAGAAGAAGGGAGAAAGTAGAATACATCAATAGTAAGAGGAGAAAAGGAAATAAGAACAAGGACAGAACTAGTGCACTAAATAACTTAAATCTTGATTTACCAGTAAAACTGTAGTCTTCATTGTGTTGAATTGAAGAATGTGCCAACGAACCGAAATCAATACGATTGATCAAATCATTATTGCTAGTGCCAATTCCACCAGATTCAATATAATTGAAGTTATCATAAGTAATCTTCAACAAAGATTGATTTTGGTGTGGAACATTATTGTGGAAGCTCTGCATATTCTTTGATATTTGCAATTTTAAAAGTTCTTGGTTTTGATTCTCTAGGCTTTGGACTAGAAGCTGTAGCTTATTTTTCTCAGCCTGCAGCCTCTTATAATCAGCCGAACAACCATGTTTAGGATCACGCACTCTACAAGTAGCTTCCCAAATCAAAGATTCTGCCACAATGAATTGCTCCTCGCGCGTGTCGACCGCTTGGATCATCTTCTGTGCATTGCTCACACCAAACACCTTCTGCACTGCTTCGAATTCTCGAGTCCTTTCTGCTGGAAAGAATGGCGCGAGAGGGCAGGTTTCTCTTTTGCACTTCTTTCTCTGATGCTTGCAGGATGCACAGGCTTGCTGGGTCTCCTCCTTCTTCGCCGCCATTGATCTCTCACTCTCCATCTTCTATTGAAATAAATAAATATATATACACTCACATCTACATTAATCTAGTGTAGAGCAATGAAGAGATGTAAGCATATATAAATATGCAGGGAAAAGAACATGGAAAGAACGAGGGTGATAGAAAGAAAGAGTTCTGTGAGGGGTTGGTTTGGTTGTTCATAAGAAGAAGATAAAGTTGTAAAGTTTTAAGTATAGTAACTAGATCTAAATACTATACTTTCCGGTAAGCCTAATATACCATCCATGTATTTGACGTCTCTTTTCCTACTCAAGTTTCCTTTTTTGAGTTGGTATTTGATGCGTATTTGACTTGTGACTTTGCTTTAGTTTGTTTCTTTATCTGTCCTCTAATTTTTCTTTTCCTAGTTTTTGTAGTAATCAGGATGGATGGATTGATCTGGTGGTCTTATGATGTGGATGATCTGATCAAGGGTCCCATGATCCAATCTCCCTTTAATTATGGATACAAGGAGGAGTTAAGCTTAATTATTCTAATTAGAGTATATATGAATGGAGGAATTTCTTAAGCACCAGCCAAGCTGGAGACGTGGATTAAGATATCAAACTCTTTCACTTTAGCTAATGCTAATTAATTAACTCGACGTAGGGCCAGTGGCATGATGAGCCATAGGATTTCTAACTAGATGGTTCATGGTCAATCTTCTTTTAAAAAAATAAATAATCCTGACCTTTGGAATGAGAGAAACCCTTATCCTTCATCTAAAGATTTAGATGAGTGGCACAGATCTTCAGAGATCTATAATGTATGGCCAAATTTTAGGGGTTGTTTGAAACTATAGTGTAATTAATTAATAAGAGTTAATTAGCTAGATTAAAGTCCACCCTGATAAGGATTGGCATGCCTATAGATTTTAAGCACATAGACAATTTATTGGTGAGCCCAACTTTACATGAAGTTCTGTCCAATGTCGATGTTAGGAAAGAACATGCTTTCAAGTGGCTTAGATTTAAAAACTTTTGTTAATTGGATGCTGGGATGTAGGAATTGTTACACAATGCATGTAAAATGTTTGCAATAGAAAATCGGGTCGCCCACATAACATGGGTCCCACATCAGATCAAACACGGTAGAGACCAATAAATATATGACTCCCATAAAAAATTAGACTTGATTGATCTATCCCCATATAAGACTCCCGCCAGAATTATTAAATGTGGGATTTCTTGGTGAAGAATTCTTTGGATAAGAATAAGAAAATCATAGGGTTGGATACTCTCCATTCTCGTAAATAAGACAGGTGCGAAGAGCTCTACGATCCACATCAAGATCGATTAATTGTTAATTCAGCACATGCATGGCAGTGGTTTGACTAAGTTACTAATTAAATTAAGATTATATTATTTTCCATATTTATCTAGATTTGCTTACTTAAATAGGTTTCTTTGACATAGGTTGGATTAAAGCCCAAGTGTATCTACTATTAAAGAGTCTTGCGTCCTAATCAAGCCCAACACATACCCTACTAGAGGTTGAAATTGAATACAAGTCCGCCTGTCTGTCACATGGCTGAAGCCTTAATTAACCGTCTAGAACCCATTTAAACATGTGGGCCCAAATCTAGACTTTAGAATCGATAATTAATTATAGAAAAACTATGAGAGAAGATTATATAATTTGTTTCTATATAGGCCAAATATTTTTCCTTATGTTAATTGGGAGACTCTCTTATGAGAGATGCTCTCATCCAGAGATAAGATGGAGGCCCTCACATCCATATCAAATGCCAACAACTTAAATGTGAGGGTCCCCACTCGTATCTCTCATATAAGGTGAGAGATATCAATCATACGAGCATCTCCCATATTAATATATATTCTTTCTTACTAGCTAGGAATGAACATGTACATTCTTTTTATCCACAACATAAAATATGAACGGACCCAATCAAAATCAGTAAGTTGGTTTCTATTGAGGCTATACGTAATGGGGCAGGACCAATTGCCATCCTCAATCAAAATATATTTAAGAAGGAAGAATTTTATCTAAAGAGCTGACCACATGTTGTGTCATGCATTTCAGCTCTGCATTCTTGTCAATAGGATAGATGAAAGAGTTTCCCACGGCACGCTTGGTAAAAGCCAGCAGTCTGCAGATCAAGGACTCCTCCCTGCCCTTGTAATAGGGATTCATCAATTTTGGTGTGAATTGATGCTTGCAGCTAGAAAACATTAGTTATGGTTTGCAAAGCCTCTAAAATCCACTTAAAGGATTTTCAAATCATACGAGGAGGGATCAAACCTTAAAATCCTCAAAAAATGAGGATTTCCATTAGTTCAAAATTACTCGGGATTTACAATAATTGAATATTGGTTTTTCCATGACTTTGTGAAGGATTTAGTATCGAAACATGACAATAATTATTAGAGCCCCACTCACGTGAGAGCATCTATTCTCACGATAATGCGAGCATTGCTTCCTGTGTGGGCTTTGAATGATCTCCACGGCCCCCTATCTGTGTATGATGATGGAGGTTCGGGTTATCATCCTAATCACTTGATCAACAATTTATAACTTTTCATCGTTTAAAAGAGTGCATTGTCAATCTAACGGTCTATTGTCAATCCAACGATTTAGTCTATTCAAATGATTGCCAAATCCAAAAATCAACGATCGATCGAGGAGTATGATTCTCCCTATTTTATGGTCGACTTGGATGGATCACTAAACATGCCCCGTTAGATATTTAGGCATAGGCCCTAGTAACCTCTGTAAAGCTGGACCATGCATCCAATCTGCTTGTTTGGAGAAAATTATCTCATTTTGCCATCCTATTAAGCTATTAGTACTATGGAGAATATTCATGTGCATCCATCCTTTACCGTATGGTAAAATTTTCAAATATAAAAGTAAAATTTTAAATACATAGGATGAGATATACTTCCTTATCTTCATGTTAAAAAAGGAAAAGTGCCATCACCCTTCGATGAGAAATAGATGCACGCGGATGTTACTCCTAGTACCATATCCTCATCTGTAATTCCAAGACCCCGAAGGGTCCTTTTATGCATTTTGACAGCCTAAAACCAAAAGAAACGAAAACCGAATCAATCTCCTCTACCATCAAAAACCCAAAACCCTCGTCCTTAACACGATGTGCAGTTGAGCTCGCAGCCGCGGCTTCTCTGAAAACCCTGAAAATGGCGGGTGCGCTCGCACGCTCCCTCCTTTCTGCAAGTCGCAGAAATCTTTCAATCTCTAAACCAATCCCTTTCAAAACCCGCCCTTTCCAGCTCTCTTCTCCTCTTGCCTTGCCCTTTCTTCGCGGATTTTCTGCTGCTCCTGCTCCCGCTCCCTCCACTGCTGCATCAGATGCACCTGATCCAAGCCTCCTTCGCAACGTGGCCGTCATAGCTCATGTCGATCACGGAAAGACGACTCTCATGGACCGTCTCCTCAGGCAGTGCGGAGCCGACATCCCGCACGAGCGAGCCCTCGACTCCATCAGCCTCGAGCGCGAGCGCGGCATCACAATTGCTTCCAAGGTTTGGATTTTGTAGTTCTAACGGTTTTTAGATCTTTAGCGCAGTTTCAGAGATCCGAACTGTTTAATTAGACTGAAATCAATGCTATTTCAGTGGATTTTAAAGCTCTGTTGCTACAATGACATTTAGGGTTTAGTTTGAATGTGAAAAGGAGAGATTTTTCATTGGTTTGAAGTCATTTTGGCTCAAACCTGATGTTGGGAGGTTAGATTAGAAGAGAATGATTGGAGGAATAGTGAAAGCTTCTCTTGGGAAGGCGAATGATGCACTATGATAGCTTCAGAGGCTCAGAGCTAGCTCTGGCAGTAACTAGTTTTTGAATGCCACTGTATTGTTAAGTCTCTGAGCTGTAATGACAGTTTGTGGTTATTTGAATAGAAAAAGAACGGATTTTTCACTGATTTGAAGTCGTTTTGGCCTTAACGTGATGTTGGGAGATCGGACTAGGGTAGAATGATTAAAGTGATTGTGAAATCTTCTCTAGGGAAGGCAAATAAAGCACTTGCTACGATTGCTGCAATATAATTATTAGTTTCTTTACCGAATCAGAAGATGTGAATTGATTACTTACACTTGCGCACATAAATTGTAGGCTCTTATCATCCACGCTAAACCTACTTTTTCTCTAGAATATTTTAAAATAAAAAAGGTTGTTGTAATTCATAGGGTTTTATATATTTTTATGTTCTGTTTTTCAGGTGACTTCTATTTCATGGAAGGGAAATGAACTGAATATGGTTGATACTCCTGGACATGCGGACTTTGGCGGTGAGGTATGTAGATCATTATATCATCCTATATTGTTGTAGAGGCCTTTTTTTCTCTCTTGAACCAGTGATTTGTATAAGCTTTAGTATTGCTATATTAGGAAATATTGCATGTCCTGAATATGATTTGTTGATGGGGTGGATAGGTTGAGCGGGTTGTTGGCATGGTTGAGGGGGCTATTTTAGTAGTCGATGCCGGTGAAGGTCCTCTTGCACAGACAAAGTTTGTCCTGGCAAAAGCCTTGAAGTATGGACTGCGTCCAATTCTTCTCTTGAACAAGGTGGACCGGCCTGCAGGTGTTACTTCTTTCTCTCCATTGATATACTTTATTAATGTGTAGATAACTATCTATGAGAAGGTAATATTTAAGAAACTGCTGGATGTAGGCATATAGTTTTAGGACATGTATAATAGTGAGCTCTAATAATTTCTCAATAGCTAAAGTGCGAAGTTAGCAATTCTTGTTATCATTTAGAACAAATTTCAATGTGGTTCCTGTGAAAGCATTTGTCATGCGGTATACAATTTTTTAATTTAAACCTGATAAAATTTTGACCAGAGAAGGCCCTATTCTAGGAAGAGCACCACCACGGGAGATTGAAGGAAAATCCATTCATAAAAGATATGAAAAGGAAAAAATAAAGGAAAATATAAATCCCTTTTTACTGGTTAAAAGAAATTGTAGTATTGTGATTCTGAAAGAATCTAACTTGAATACATGGGGCACTTTGGATAGTATTAAGTGTTTGGGGGTACTGCTTGTGCCTCTTCCAAGGCATTCCAAAAATGGCAACGGCTTAAGTCTAAGTCATGACTTGTATTTGCTGTATATGGCGCATTCTATGAGGATATTTGAACCACAACAGAACAAGCCATTACTTAATCAAGTCTTTGCTTTGTGTTAATCCGATGGTGAATGTTGTTGATCAAAGTGAATATTGGGATTTTTTTTTGGGTGGGGAGTGGGGATCTTTAAATTCGTGACATATGGGAGTCATTGAACGGATTTTAAATGGGGTTTTGAACTATTTCAACTTGGCTTATAAAGGCGCATGTAATAGTAACCATGTGTGAACTAATCATATGTGAAAGCTTCATTTCGGGCCCTAGTATCCTCCCTAGCAGTGTCTTCCATGCACCTAGTCATCGGCCTTGTCCTATCAGTTTGGGTTCTCTTGGACCTCCTCTTCCACACTTCTTTCTGGTTCTTCATGTGTGCGTGCAGTATCATTCAAATACAAAACTAGGTGTACTTGGTGTCACAGATCACCACCAGACATTCTTAAACAATTGCTTCTGAGCAGGCTGTCAAAATATATTAAGCGGAGCCCCTTTTTTTTTGTATATCCATTATTATGATCTTAGTGGAGTCGTATCTGTGCTGATAAAAACTTCGCCAGATTCTGTGATAATAGTAATGTTATGCAGGAAGCTGTTGAAACTCAAACAAACAAGTGCTGAAAATTACCCTGGAGAAACTTAAAGCTGATTTTGGTCAATTTGGTCTTTTTTGTCTCTGAAAGTGGGGGTTTTTGTAATATGGGATTACAATTACATTATTCCAATGGGCAAAATATGTTTTGTCTTTTCAATTCAGGCCTTATTACACAGATACTTCACTTGATTCCTTACTCGATTCCCTTTTATGTATTAGTTAATTTACAATATAAAATGTCTTGGATAAACCTTCTGGTTGGTATGACTTTGACTCTTTTGGATTTTCATATATGTCGACATTACTTGAAACAGCTAGCTGGTGTAAAAAGGAAAATATATTTGTGTATGCAAAATTCCTTGTTAGTGTTTTTTTTTTAATTTATATATAATATATGGGGGGTGCTCCTATGAGAGCATCTCTCACCTTATTATGAGAGATAAGGTGGGGGCCCTCACATCCATAACCAATGTCAACAACTTAAATGTGAGGGCCCCCACCTTTATCTCTCATAATAAGGTGAGACATGCTCTCTCATAGGAGCATCTCCATATATATTTATATGTATATATATATATAGTTATGCATTATTAAAACTTAACGCTGAAGAAAATAGAGAGGCAGCACTAAAAGGGTAAAAGGTACAATGTATTAAATGGCAGGCAAATATAGAGACCAAACCAAATGATAGTACGGAAAAGTGCAACATAAATTAAAGAAGTTACAAAGAATAATTTCTAAGAGTTAGTTTGGTGGAAACTTAAAAATCTTCCATAAATCTAGACTTGGCTTATGTTAATGTAGGATTCTTTAACATTCTGACCCAGTGTACAGATGAAACTCCCAGAATCCCAGTTAGTATTGATTGTTCATGGTTTTCATTGTGCAGTTTCTGAAGAGAGATGCAATGAGGTTGAGAGCTTGGTCTTCGATCTTTTTGCGAATCTCGGGGCTTCAGGTTCAGTAAATACTGCATCCCAGAAACTTCCACAAATTTCTATTTAGTTATTTTTTCTTGTGTTACTTCTATATAGATATATTATATGTATTTTTAAACGATTGATTTTCTTCTGAAATCGTTATTTTGTTTTGAGTTCCATTACAGAAGAACAGCTAGATTTTCCAGTTCTGTATGCATCTGCCAAGGAGGGATGGGCTTCTTCAACTTTCACCAAGGATCCTGCTAGTGACGCAAGGAATATGTTACAGTTGCTTGATGCCATTTTAAAATATGTTCCTCCTCCAACAGCAAGCCTTGATGCACCTTTCCAGATGCTGGTTGGTAGTTTTTTTTTTTTTTAAAGAAAGAATTGGCTGATTTTTAAGTGTCTTCTGTCATTGAAAAGGATCTACCAAGTCTTTAATTACCAGGCTATCATTGTAGAATGGTTAACAATGTGAGCGAATCCATATGTTTGTAGTGCCTTAGCTTGAATATGGAAGAGGTGCTTTTCTGCCCCAAATTGATGATATCCGACTTGTCTTCCCATTAATCATGATCTGGGTAGAAGCATCAAGTCCACAATGATTTAGTGGACATTTCTTCTTTGGCTTTACTTTACTTAATTAAATGAAGGGCATCTGCATTTCTGATAGTTATATCCTTCACTTAATTCTATATTATTCCATGGCTACCCACTTCCTCTCCTCCACATGGGTGGCAATACCCGATATCATCATCAGAGCCCTGTCCCAACTATGTTGGAGGCTCCATGAATTCGGTTTCTCCATTTCAATGTATCCTAGGCAATGTTGTTTTCTCAGAATTCATGTTTGAGTTTTGACAAGTTTTATGCTGCCTGTCACATACCTAACACAACCCTCCTCTCTTTATCCGGGCTTGGGACCGGCAATAAGAATTGGCAAAGCTTAAACTGGCAGAGTCTGGCGATACATGATATCTGCAAAGTGAAAACATGTTATCACCAAGCCACCTGCTCATTTAGACTGCCCTTTTTTTTTTCTTCTGAAAAACCTTGGATTCTCTGAAAGTGCGTGTTATGATGTTATCCCCTTGCAATTTGACTGGTAAAGTTTTTCTGAAATTGCTGATCTGATTATGAACATAAAATTGTTAAAGCAACATGTTTAAATTATTGGATGCTTTCTTTCTTCTGATCTGTATGTCAAGCTATTCTTGACCATGACACATAATCCTTCTTCCTTTTACCAATCCAAAAGGAGCATTCATTAAGGTCTAAATGACTGCTCATATGCAGTGTCCTCATCATCATTTGTGGGAAGGACTAAGGAGGATTACAGACAGAGTGTCATTGGGCAATGCTATGAATATGATTTGCATCAGAGGGCAAACCAATTATGACATTTTGGATGCACTTTTTCCCTCTTCATTTTAATCTACTTGTGAACATTGAAAAAGATGCTTGGCAGTCTCATGCAGGTTTCTATGATGGAGCGTGATTTCTATCTTGGCCGTATATTGACTGGCCGCATCTCCTCCGGGATCATTCGTACTGGAGATAGAGTACATGGTCTCCGTAGTACGGATAATGGGGTTGAAAAATTTGAGGAAGGAAAGGTTTGTTGTTATTATTGCATATTGTTGGATTGATTCTGAAGTCTGAAATGTGAAAAGTGAGAGTACCATCTTTAATCTTTAGAAATTTGAGCTATTATATGTAAAAAGGAAAGTGGAAAAAAATTATCATTGCACAGGACTCTTCCAATGTATGAATCTAACTTCTAAAAAACCATTAATTTAGGTTTTAAAACTCATGAAAAAGAAGGGTACAAATATGGTGCTGATCGATAGCGCTGGAGCTGGTGATATAGTCTCAATGGCTGGGTTGATGAGTCCATCAATAGGCCACACGGTAGCAAATGTGGAGGTATGCTTCTATGCATTTTTTTTTTCTTTTTTCTTATTTTTCTGGGTTGTAATACAAGCTTTTGTTGCGTCAGAGCATCATGCAACATTTCATTGATGCTCACTTCTTATATTTACTTGTA
Source organism: Umbellularia californica (assembly GCA_028538565.1). NCBI lineage: Eukaryota > Viridiplantae > Streptophyta > Magnoliopsida > Laurales > Lauraceae > Umbellularia > Umbellularia californica. The sequence continues at coordinate 52,706,625 of JAPQWN010000009.1, read as the reverse complement.
ACTTGAATTTAACCTACAACCTCATGGTTAAGAAATGAACAACCTCCAACTCTGCGATGAGCTTAACTCCATTCAACTAAATGCTGGAAGATATAACAACTAAGATTTAGTATATCATTATGGAACAATACTTATTATTTGATTGGGTGTTATGGATCAATTTACTATAATACCAAATGTTTATTTTATGATGTGTTAGTGTACATAATGAGAATCCTACAACTATTTATTCTTTTTTTTTTTAATTTTTTTAATGCACTTATTTGGTGAACTTACTAACTGTGTTGTGAATAAATGCAGTCATATGCATAGAAAGATATTTAGCTATAGTATGTGCGCACGGTGTTTATTTAAAATTTTCTTTGTGCATTTATATGCTTGCATGGAGTTCTTGCATTGTTCAAAATTTCAACTTAAGTGATTCTCATCTGTGCTGTCAATAAGTGGGTTGAAGTGGTCACTCATACCAATGGAGCAAGTTACAGAAATCCAGATTCTGACTCGAACAAAGACTTGGCTGAATCAGATGATAATGGGCTGGGAACTTGCTAATTTGATATTTTGCTTTTGTTACATTGGCGACCATTTTTTTTTTTTTTTGGAATAATAGCGACCCATTGTTTATGTCATACCAACACAGCCATGCATAAGTTTCATTCATGATCAGTTAATGGTTTAACTATTTACTCTAGCCGAATTTTGTTCATCTAGGTTAAAAGAAATTTGCTTATTATTTTTGCTCATCAGCTAGATAGACTCTAATATTTCGATACATATTTATATGTAGATTTCTTTTATAGTTTAAATTACATTTGTTATAAAGTGCACTGAATAGGTAAGACAAATTGAAATTTAGAATTTGCTTTTATAGATATAATCTGTAGTGATGTATTGCTAATGATAGGAAATGTCATTTTCTTCGAAGTAGACAAGTGGTCTATGGCACAAGCATCATTGCAACCTTGAGGTTGTGGGTTCGAGTCACGTTGCTGATGAAGAAAAAAATCATCATTGAAGTATGATCGAGTTCTACTTTTCTGCTGAATTCAAGGCCTTGTTCTTTGCAACTTCACAATCTATAATGTCTTTTACCCAGTTCTATGTTCAGTTTAGATATATTTCGGACAGGGGTTGTCCTCTGTGCACAACTGCACGTGTTCAATTTCTATTGTTTAGGAAAGAAGAAAGAATTTTATTAATGAAAAGAAAGAAGTAAACAAGGCAACAAGGCACAACCAAGCCTCAAAATAGGACGTTTCCCAAGATAGGCAATGACACTTCAGTGAGAAACAAAACACGATAAGAAATTAAAATACAAAGGAAACATGAGCATTTTACAAGTCCCAACACCAAATTAGAGTTTGGAACGTTCTCTGTTGCTAGACTGCGTTAGTATGGTGAGTTGGTGACACTGCCACCACTTTCTTCATGAAAGATTCATGTGCTTACTCACTCCTTCAAGGTCCTTTTGTGATATTGAGAGCAGTTCTATAGTTTATAGGCATATGTACTGCTGTGTGTGGCCATGTGCACATGTGCTTTGAATGGATACATATGCATTTATATGTGTCTGAGGCTATTTATTCTCAGTAATGTTTCAAGCTACCTTTTATCAATGGTGACTGTTTGCATCTTAGTCGATTTCATATGGTTCCATCTGAGTAATTCTGATTTGCTTGATTATTAAATCTTTCAGGTTATGGCTACATTGCCTACTGTGGAATTAGATCCCCCAACCATTTCTATGACTTTTGGTGTCAATGATTCTCAGTTGGCTGGCCGAGATGGAAGCCATGTAAGAGTGCTTGCATTTTACACTTTCAGTTAATTGAGAGTTAAAATTAATTAAAATATGTTCAGTAAGGCTTTTTTTAAGGGTTACATTGCGTGGATAATTGCAGTTCCGTTCCCATTTACTTTTACAACAATTTCATTCATTAACATTATTCCATATATCTGGGGCTTGCGTACTGTGTTTTAGCCAAGAGATCAGCATAGATCACAAAAAAAATATCTTTTAAACAAAGTTGTACATTGAGTGATCTCTTCCAAACAACAACAACAACCACCCCACCCCCCCCCCCCCCCCACCCCACCCACCCCCACCCACACCCCCCCCCCCCCCCCCCCCCCCCCCCCCCCCGATCTCTTCCAAACATTCCAAACAACAACAACAACAACACCCCCACCCCCCCGATCTCTTCCAAACATTCCAAACAACAACAACAACAACACACCCCCCCCCCCCCCCCCCCCCCCCCAAACACAAAAAAAAAAAAAAAAAAAAAAAAACCCACACCCACAAACTGCTCACTCCCTTCCCTCTCCCTTCCTCCTCTCCTCCTCCTCCTCCCCCCTCCTCTCCTCTGCAAGCCCTTCATTAATACAACCCTCCGCCTCCTAATCGGGAAACTCTGGATCGTCCCCTGCCTTGGTGCGATAGGGTTCCTGATTGGGAACCTGATCCTCTTCTGGGTAAGAAGCTTCATCACCCTCATCCTCCGAAGATATTGGGTTCTGGCTCAAAGATGTATCCATTCTAGACCCAGAATCACTGGAATGGTCCTCCCCCCATCAGATGCTCACCTGGGGGCACGGGCCACATACGCGCAGGGCAGGATGGGACAGGTAAACCAACCTTTCCACCACACACACCAATACCATAAAAAAGAAAGAAAGAAAGAAAGAAGAAAAAAACACACAAATAATCTCTCTCTCTCCTGTGTGTTTTTCCACCACAAAAAAAGAAAGAAAAAACACTCACATAATCTCTCTCTCTCTCTCTTGTGTGGGTTTTTCCACCACAAAAAAGAAGAAAGAAAAAACACTCACATAATCTCTCTCTCTCTCTCTCTCTCTCTCTCTCTCTCTCTCTCTCTGTGTGTGTGTGTGTGTGTGTGTGTCTGTGTGTGGGTGTGTGGACATGTCAATCTTTGGTTGTTGCTGTGTATATCATTTGTGGAGTTCGTCTTTGGATGTTGTCTACCTTTCATCTTGATTGGACATCATTGTGGCTGTATTGGGACTCAAAATATCTCATCAAAAGAGAACAGTGGATCAATTCCTGTTTACAGTTTCTCATTTCGAAGCAGCCATCTCACAAACATTTTAGGCCTGTGTTTCATAGTATTGTTTGAGTTTATACTCTTCTTTCTCGAGAAGTATATACTAATTAATGATTAAAATGGTTTATTTGCTTTTATATTAGTGTTATTTTTCTTTTCTTATCTTTCTATCTGGTATTTTCAGTATTTCTTTTGACTCCACTGCGATCTGATTCCATTGAGTTTGCAGTTGACGGGAGGAAAAATTGGTGATCGGTTGGCAGCAGAATCAGAGACAAATCTTGCCATAAATGTGCTTCCTGGCCCGACATCTGATTCCTTTGAAGTTCAAGGAAGGGGAGAGCTTCAACTGGGTGTGTTTTTATGGCTTACCTCAAATCATGAGTCTTGCACTGTGCAGTATTTCAGAGTTTCTTTAGTATCTGTTTTTGCAACATTAATGTGTGTCTGTTATGATAAAGTTTATTTATTTTTTGCATCTCAACCGATGCATTGTGTGTGTTGTCTGCTGTTGGTATAAAACTTTTGGAAACAAGGAATCTAAATGCTATATTTTTATGGAACACAGGTATATTAATTGAGAACATGAGGCGTGAAGGTTTTGAGCTTTCTGTTTCACCACCCAGAGTCATGTGAGATTCCTGACATTTAATGTGTTTGACTTGTATGGTTTAGAAATTTGTGTGTATGAGAGAGAGAGAGAGAGAGAGAGAGAGAGAGGTCTGAATGACGATTCCGTCTGTTAATCTAAAAATCAAATCTAGAACTCCCTGTTGAAGAATTTTGAGAAAACTATGTTTCAGGGTTCTTTCTGTAGGTTGGATCTACAAAGATTCAATGGAGAGGCCATTCCCATAGTTACCTAATTCGTAGTTCGATTAATTCACATCCGAGTTCGCAATTTGTAATTTGAGACTTTAGCTTGATCATAAAATTTGATGGAGTATGTTCATTTGATTCGCTTCTCAATTCGGCTACTTCAATGTTCGAGTTAGACTAGTTCAATAAACTAATTCATGTATGCCCATTTTGTAAGTCCAACACTAAAGGTCATTGTTTAAAGGGAAGTGCTCCTATGAGAGACACTCTCACCAACTTTATGAGAGATGGGTGGGGGCCCTCACATTTAAGGTAGGGGTCCTTGCATTTACTGTCATGTTCATTTACCCTATAGGCAGAATTTTTCTTCAATTATAGTTTAGGCCACAATTAGGTTGACTACATATAAAACATAGTTAAGATATAAAAAAGAAAAACCAAACTAAAATTCTATATTTTACTGGTGATCAGTGTTTATGTGGGGCCAACTCCGATCGGAGTTAGGTATGGCTTAGTGCTAATACATCGGGGTGCAGTGCTTTTGAGTCCCTTGTATTTTTACGCAAGCACCAATAGAATTATATGATTCGACTTAGAGAACTATGTGAAATTAATTCGCTATAGTTCGCGAATCAAACTATGAATTGTTCGAAATGAACTATTCGCGGGTCAAAGCCCTCTTGACTGAATTAGGTAACTATGGTCATACTCCATGAGAAAACTTGTTCGACACAAAATATATGTTTAGTTGATCTGTGTTTTTGAATTCCGATTGTACATAACTTAGTGATTGATCAAGTGCTCATGGCGGAAGATGGGATTTACTTTTGTTTTTATTCCTAAATAAAATTTAAAATGTGCTTGATATATAATTATAAAAAATATTTGGTCATTTTATGATTATAGATATTTTAAAATTAGTACAAACTGTTTCATTGAATCAGGTATAAAACTGAGAATGGTCAAAAGCTCGAACCGATTGAAGAAGTGACTATTGAGGTATTGAAAATTTTAGTTCTATTTTCCTTCACCCGTGACAGGAAATTTCACTTGGTTTGCATATTTTAGGTGAATGAAGAACATGTGGGGCTTGTTGTGGAGGCTCTATCACATAGACGGGCTGAGGTGATGGACATGGGTCCTGTCCCAGGGAATATTGGCAGGACTAAATTGTCCTTGACCTGTCCATCAAGGTTGGTGTTAAGTATTTCCATTTTTTTATAAATAGTATTTAGCTAGATTATTTGTGTCATTATGGTCATTGTTATTTTCCACACCTTGTTGGCATTGCCTGTCTACACTATACAGGAATATTTTTAGTGCTTTTTTTTTTTAATCTTTTCACGCAAGGTGCTGAATTAAGCATCCGAAACTAGAACAATTTATCTCGTTTAGATTTTAGGGAATGTGAAGCGACCGAGCTTTGAGATAAATAGCAGCTTTAGCTGTTTTTCATGGCCTTTTTTTATTTCATTTCATGAATTCGGTCAGGACTGGCATGCTTTACTATGAGCTGATATGTAAAAATCTCACTTAAGATAGAATACAAGTAATCCCAATGATTAAATATGTAAAAAAGACTATGGATATGCTTGCTGGTTTTGACCAATGGGACATCAAGTACTTCTAGAAAAAAGCAAATAGGTGGCAGATTTCCTAGAAAAGTTGGACTACCATATACTAGCGGTCTTTTGATCCTATCTCCCTCCATTCATACGTGATATTTTTCAACAGGAGCAAAGCAGGGTTGAAAGCTATACCAGGGCTTTCCACTTCCGGTCAGATTTGCAGGAAAATCCAGGGGGATTTATGCAAGACTGTACTGAAGGGTCTCAAATCCCGCTGCTTGTGTCCAGGGGAATGCCTAACCAGACCCTTCAGTTCCTGTAATATGGAATGCAGTTTTTTGGTTTGTTATGGTTGAAATATTTTGGCATGTAGGTTATTTTCTCAGAATTCATGGTTTGGTCGTGACAAAAGTTTTCTGCTGGCTGTCAAGTGTCAACCTGCCTAATGCAATCTTCCTTTATCCGGGCTTGCAACCTATCTGAGGGTTTTGCTCTTGGCTAAATTAGAATGGAGAAATAGAATTCATGTAGATGACCCCAAAATAGTTGGGGCGAGGCTTTGATGATGATGTTGGTCATGTAGGTCTTTTGTAGAAGTGCAGGCCTCAGGATTTTAAGGGTCCATCTTTATATTTGCTGGCCTTTGAATCTATTCTCTCTTCCCGTTGGCCAAAATAAAGGGGGAAAAAAGATCTCAATGATTAAAAAGGTTAACTCTCTAGTTTGCAATGAGTTCAAGGTATCTAGGGTTGAAGATAATTTTTAGCAAATGAAGTGATATAGTAGACCAGGTTCCCCCCCCCCCCCCCCCCAACACACACACACACACACACACACACACACCCCAAATTGCTCTTTTTTTTTTTTTTTCTCATGAACACACCCCCACTCAAAAGAGAGAGAGAGAGAGAGAGAGAGAGAGAGAGAGGGAAAAGAAAAACATTAGTGTTAGTTATAAAAATGGACACTTCAAGATTCTGATCATATTAAGGTAGGATTATTATTTATTACTTGTATGAACATGTTCATGAATTAGGGACCAAACTTGAGCTGGGCCTAACCCAAAATTGACCAAACTGAAATTCGGGTTGGGCATTTTGGATTTTGGTAGGTCTTGGACCTGAAAATAAAAGGGTGATTTGACTTTGGTTCTCATTTGGTTTGGCTAAAGTCTGGTGCAAGGTCCGTTACTGAGATTTTTGTCAGGTTAAGTTGGTTGAGCAGCCCTTCTAGAATTCAGGTCGAGTTTTGGTTGGCCCAAAACCAGATCTGTTCTTTGAACCATTTCCATGAATCATTGTGAGGTATTTGTCAATCTCATCTTTGACAAGAAGTATTTGACATAGAGAAAAAAATTTAGGGCTAGTGTTTTATGTTTGGTCACTTGTACCTCTTTGCTTACCATTTTCTATTGCAAGTGCTGCTTATTATTTACCATTTTCTATTGCAAATTTGGTCAGGGCCCTATTTCCTGTTAGAGTGACACTGTCAAGCCCACAAATTCCTCCTAGGCCATATTAAATAAAAGTCAAAGCACGTAAGAACAGCAGCAAAACAAAAGCAGGCAGCAAAAGAGGAAAGAGGAGGATGACACCACCACCACCAATAGTCCTCTCTTTTTTTTCCTTTTGTGACAGCCGAATGGTTTGATCCCCCAACCCACCCACCCCTCTCTCCTCTCCCTTCTCTTTTTATATTCTATGGAGAAAAAAAGATGAATAGGAACCGAAATTTGTCACCATGTGACTTATTCCTCTTATTGAAGTTTTCATCATAAAGTATTCTGGGCAGTGAACCTTTTTTTAGCTAATTTGATTCAAATTCTCAAGGAGTGCCTCAACTTCTTATTTGATTCCTTTTCCGAACAAGCCCTTGTATAGTCTATCTTATTACCATTTTTTTTACTACTTAATGGTTTCTTATTTTATTATATATTTGCAGGGGTTTGGTTGGCTACAGAAGTGTCTTTAGCAGCGATACACATGGAACTGGATTTATGCATCGAGCTTTCCTGAGTATGTGTGCTGGTTCTGCTACTAAATTTTAAGTGTAAATATTTATTTTCATTTTTTGGTATATCTATGTTTATAAAATTCGGCAGCATTTTTAGGAAAAAAAGAAAAAGAAAATAGAACTATCATTTTACAAGATTTGGCTCAAGATAGATTGGAATGGGGAAACATAATTTGTGTAGCCGACCCCAACATAGTTGGGACAAGGCTTTGATGATGATGATGATGAACTATCATTCTTGCGACTCACTGTTGGATTATGGTGTAAAAATTTTGAAGATCAAATCTTTCCAACTTGAGTCAATCCAACAGTTGAATTTTTATTTTTATTTTCGTGGTGCCCACCTTGTGTCAATCTGGAAATGACTAATAAAAGAGATTGTTAGGTAGGGAGGGGAGAACGCATTTGTTAAGAGGTACTTTTCCAGCCATTTTCCTAGCTTGTACATGGGTTATCTGGGGAATACAGAGAATTTTCAAGATAATGCATTCTTAACACGAACGAGTCAATTTGGCTTGTTGCAGCGGAAAAGGTTATATGGGTATTAACTGTTCTGTGTCAGAGAACCTTCTGAAATGAAATATAACAGGCTGAAATTCTGGCCAAAAGAATTATATGGGTATTTTGTTTTGGATTTTTTTTCCAAAATAAAATGTTAAATCTGTTTTGGCTGAAACAAAACAAAGTCAGTTAATTGTGGTTTTCTTCATGTTGTTCTCTATTCCATGCTATTCCCTGTAAAGGTATTACTTGCTACACTAGTGCTTGTAGGCTGTGGAATGATTTACATAGTGGCTCTCGGCTAGTAGTAGTGACTCTCAAACCAATTGGACAGTGTTTGATGTTTTAGAAGCCTCTTTTCATAATTCATTTTTAAAACTTAGGCGGACCCCTCTCAGCTTTGCCCAGTGGCGCATAATTTTTAATTTAGGTTTAATTTATTGTGTAAATCAACTAAAGGAAAATAGATATTTCTACCAAGACGGAACTTCCAGATTTAGCAATCCATTCATTATCCTTCAGTCACTATGAGACTTCCAAATAACAACAGTGTGTGCCACTGCCATCATTCTACCATGTGTTCAAAGCACTCGATCCTATCCTGATTCCAAGATGGATCAAGTAGACCTTCGTACCACGGAAGGAATATCATTCTGTAGATAATCTCCTTATTGGGAATTAGATTGAGGCCTTGATTTCCAATGCCATGCATACCTAACTAGTAGAAAACTTGGGCATACATAATCACAATACTACAGAGAACAATCACAATTGACATCATTTCTGCTCAGTGTACTTGTACTCTGAAGAGAAACTGTCTGCTCCTTTAGCCTTGTCAAGATTCTCTAGATTAGATTATTAGTTTCTCATACCCAACCCCTTGACGGTTGGAACCTAGGAAAGACTGAAAGCAAATTATATACTTTGATGATTAGACCTATGAAGAAATTCTTCCAATGCTCTAGAATGCTCAGAACATAATGCTCTTGAATGTGGAAGAGACTCCTCAAGTTTTAAACTTAGTTTGGTGATGACACATTCATGAGCAGTAAAATATATTTTTATTAGTAGTTAGTGTCGAAGTATAAATTTATATGGAACTGCCTCTTGTACTGTTAATCATGAAATGCATTTATATTGGGTCCTGTATTTACTGTTTGTGAAGGCTCCCCTTGTAAATCATCACCATTGTCTTCGCCTTTTAACTCATCAATGTGGGGTTGTCTTGTTTTACCAAAAGAAAAAAAAATGTGGGGTTTGCTTGGGCTCCCCTTCTAAATGTCTATACCTATTTTATTATTTGAACTCTCCCCATTCAATGTTTATCTTCATTAATGTTTTGCTTATAAACCTCGTGTTTGTTATGGTTGGTTTTTGTTGGATTTATGATACAAATTTACAATATCTTATTGAAGTCAAATGTTTCTGCAGCCTACGCAAAGCATAGGGGTCTTCTTGGAAATGTCAGGAAAGGGGTATTGGTAGGTGTTTCTAATGACAATTTAAATTATAGTGTTTTTTTTTTTTAGATTATATATTATTGCAGATGTATGTAAATTGATAGTAGTTTCTCATATTATTATATCCCACTGAGTTTTTCAAAAATAACTTGTAGATAAAATTAAGTTTTATCTATTAAATCTTAATATCTTTATTAGCATACCTCAATTGACTTAAATTGAAGTAAAAAAAAAAAAAAAAAAAAGAAGGAAGTTTAAATTAATATTTGCATTTAACATTTATCAAAAGCTTTATATTTTATATTAAGTATATACAGCGGTGCTATGTAAAGCCCTTAAAAAGCTGAACATGAGTTGAGCTGAGCTGAGCTGATCCTAGCTTCAGCTTTGGCTCATTAGACACTGACTGAGCTTGAGCTGGATGCTAGTTGAGCTGAGCTGATCTGACGTGCTTGCTGGCTGGGCTTGTTGACATCCTTAGTCAGACCCATTTCATCTTTAGGTATCATAACATTTTCATCTGAGAAAGAAAATCCTGATTTTGACAGGGAATAATGTATCCCAACTTGCCGCTGCTGACTCTTGTGTCATCATGATTACTAACTCCCATTAATCTACTGGTCAAATAGGTGTCAATGGGCAATGGAATTATCACTGCACATGCACTGATGAGTTTAGAAGCACGTGGAATTCTTTTTGTAACTCCTGGCATGGAGGTTATTTTCTTGATTCTTTCTTTTAGTGTTGTCGAAGGACACAATTTTGTTTCAACTATAATATTCTTCTTTACTCATTATTTATTTATTTATCTACAGACATATGATGGCATGATAGTCGGTGAACACTCAAGGGACACTGATCTTGATGTAAAGAAAATGCGGTTAACTTTTTATGTTCTTAGTCTAGCAAATTTGAGCATCAGGCACTGATGTTTCTAATGATTGCCTCTTTTTTTCTGTTTTGATTTTTGATAACCTAATGATTTCCTTGTTATAGGTTAATCCCGTGCGTACAAAAGAATTGACAAATGTGCGTGCTGCAAACAAGGATGAGAACGTGCGGTTAACCCCGCCTCGTCTGGTATGTCATTATTTGATCATCTTGCCTTGTTTGTAGTTCTCTCATATTATTATTGCCACGAGCGTGGTTGCCCAGATAGGCACTGGTTAACTGTTATCATATTACTGTTGCTTTTGCTATTATTTCCCGACTAATCGTAATTTTTCTTGTTACAACTTCTACTGTTTGATGTAACAATTATAAATTTAGCTAAATATAATGAAGACTGGTTATATGATACTCTACAATGCTAAGACAGGTAGTGTCCTAATTAATCCAGACTTGCTATCCCGTAATTCAAATTTGGTGAGGTAGATAGAAGATTTAAAATATTTAAACCGAGAACCAATGAGATAAAAAATCTGCTACCTTATGGACTAGAATGTATAAACCTACATGCCCATTTCAAGTAGTTAAGATTGATCTTGTTCCCAAAATTAATTCACCCATTAAGTTGCTTCAATTGATGTGATTAATAAAGAGGACTCAAAATTTTATTTTTTATATTAGAACTCCCCAAAAGTAACAAGCAAGAAACTTGAATTGTGCAGATGACTCTGGAAGAAGCAATTGGATATGTTGCTGCTGATGAGCTCATTGAGGCAAGTGTCAATCGCATATTTAGCAGCTGCTATATTGTTCTTTTGTTAAATTAATCTGTTTTGCTTTTTTTTTTATTTTTTATTTTTTTATAGGTTACGCCCAAAGCAATACGGTTGAGGAAAAGATACCTGGATGCAAATAAGAGAAAAGCAATGAGAAACAAGCCCAAAGAGTGAGGTGTCTATCACCTTATGCAGTTTTGTATTCTTCTCACCTTTCCCTCGGAGTTTATTAAATTTTTTCCCGGGAGTCCACATTTTTTAGTCTTAAATATGGAAATTTTGGAATGAATTATTCAAAGAAATACCGACTGTACTTGTACCAGAAAAATATCCCTGTATTCAGTATTCATAATATTATAAAGGAGACAAATAAATTACATGTAAACGATTAAGTTTATCGATGGCCATGCTGACTGATTCTGAACTCTGAAGTCCGTTGCTATCTTGAAATGCAATCCAAAATGGTGGGGGTTATTTCAGGCCCAAGGCAGGGAAGAGGAAGCGTGCTTATAGATCCACTTGGTAGAGGAATTTAGTGTAATGAAATGAATGAAATTGCTGTGTTGGCAGGAGAGTGTAGGCATCTGTGAAATGACAAATCTTATTTTCATTGACCGAATTCCCCAACTGACAAAAAGCTTGTTAAAGGGTTGTGCTTGGGGAGTTTTGACAAGATTTGGTGGAATTTCTTTAGTTGATTCCAATACCAAATGCAGAATCTTCATGTGTTCTCTCATTTAAACAGTGTTACCAAAGTCACCTTGAGGGGTTTTTATTTTATTTTATCAGTAGTATATTCTTATGAATTCAAAACAATTTCTTACCAATAAAGGGGCTAAAACTGAAGCCGAAGTGAGAATTCACAAATTGTCAAATTTTATTTTATTTTTTATGACTCTGGTATTTTTCCTCAACTGGACTGGGTTATCGAGCAGAAGTGAGAATTCACAAATTGCCATCAAATTATCTTTCATTCTAGAGAAATGTTGTTTTCACCCTGGTAAATTAAATCATAGGAGATTTGAGTGGCATCAGATCCATCACTCCACCTTTTTAATTCTACTATGCTTTTGCTTCCAAGAAATTCAATTAGAGTCGGCAAAGGACAAGGATCATGATTCAACGAGCATGGCACTTCAGTGTTTATTGAGGGAGGTTGAACTGGATCAATGCAAAGGCGTTTCTACTCTCTTGACCATTTTTATGACATCTCTGCACTAAAAATAGGATGACAACAGAGTTTGACTGGTTCATCTCCAACACGTGCATTGAAAAATGGAATAGCCCATGACTTGCCAATTGGACTTCGTTTAATTGCGTGGCTGTAAGCTGAAAGTGATGCAGAAAATAAAAAATGGGATAGTATTTAAAAATACCCTAGATGGTTCAGATCATCATATGTGTCTCTTTGAAAGTCCGAAAAAAAAAATCTTATCTTTTCAGAACGACTAGATGATAGTCTTAGAAACAGTGGCCCACCTGCAGTATGGAATCAAAGGCACTCGTTAGGATATGACTTTGGTTTTTGATATTTCCATGCTGGGGCAAGTTATGCTTCGCATGATTGCTTCATGAGACTAAATGTTTGAATCACTGAAGTCATAGTTAAAGCAACATCTGTGAAAGGGGTTAAGAGTGAAAGTATCAAAGTAACCCCTCCTTATCTCCACCTTTGACCTTTTTATCTCTTTGAAAATTGAAACCCACCAATTCCTGTAAACTAGGGAGAAAGGCCCCAAAGGCTAGAATCTGATCTTATCTTTGTACCCAAAATCATAGAATATATCTCCCATCACATTTACTTTTGTTTGATAAAATAATAAAAATGGTGAGTCATTTTCTGCCTAACAATGCCTAGCTTAGGAATGATCGCCTGAATGGCATGAAATTATGATGGTCATAGGGATAAGGGTTTGAGAGGCTTCAAAGTTGTCAAACTGATAAAATAAAGTGGGATCAGCTCTATTTCATTGCATGATTTAGTGGGTGGCTCTGCTGGTGGGGATAGGAGAATGGAGGGTTACGTTGGGTCCACAGCCTAAAATTTGCAATCCCAATCATCACTGCCAAGTTGTAATACATTGTCAAATTTGTAAATTAGATCCATCATTATTGACAGCAAGGGCCATGGCCAAGGGCCGACGACGTTGTGTGAGAGCAAAAAGAAATTTCAAAACTCTCAACACATTTCAAAAAATCTTATCATGGAGCCCACGTAGAGATCCGGATCATTCAAGATAGTTCCATCGCCTTTGGAGATATATCCTCAAATTTCAGTTCAAAAGGAGTAAGTTTCGCCCATACAATTGAACACTCTACCGAAACATGATTAATGCCACATCAGAAGCAATACCGAATCAGACGAGTCGCATTCTCAATCATGCCATGAGTTCAATCATATGATGGGACCTGCTCTTATTAAAGTGACCGGAGGAGATGAGATTCATCTTGATGGGTCCAAATTATCTCTATGTAGTCCCATCACATGTGTTAGCTAGCCTAGGCAGGGGACTCAGGACTCTCCACAATCACACAATTTAGAGCTTTGCAATTGCAAACCCATCCAGTAATTGCCATGAACCGAAACCATTTTGAGACCAATTTGAAAGCTCGAGTGTTTTTTTGCTTCGTATCTTTCTCCTTTTCACCTCTTCCTCTCGCCAGCTGCTCTTGTTGTATTTAATCAAACCATCACCAATCCCTCCTCATCTCGTCTCTCTCTCTATTTGTCTTTGAAAACGAAGAAGAAGAAAAGTCAGAGAGATTGGATTGGAACCCATTCAATGATTCTTCTCCACTAAGAAAGATCCGATCTTTTTCGCTCTCTCGCTCCGATTTCTCTCTGTAGATTAAAAACCAAAGAGAAAGAAAGAAATGGCGTATAGAGCCGACGACGATTACGATTATCTATTCAAAGTCGTTCTGATCGGGGATTCAGGCGTCGGAAAATCCAATCTCCTCTCCAGATTCACCAGGAACGAGTTCAGCCTCGAATCGAAATCGACGATCGGCGTCGAATTCGCCACTCGCAGCATCCATGTCGATGATAAGGTCGTCAAAGCCCAGATTTGGGATACCGCTGGCCAGGAAAGGTTCGATCTCTTCTTCTCTTTCTCTTTAGATCTTTAGATCTCATCGGATCTGGATCTGCATGCGAAATAGCTGATGTTAGGGTTTTTTGACCTTTTTGTTTTTCCAAATTAGGGAATTTGGAATGTTTAAAGAATGTCTTTTTTATAGGAATTCTAGGGTTTTGCCTTTTGTCATGATGATGTTTTGCTTGTTGATTTCTAGTTTACGACATCTTTAAATGTGATATGTTGATTGTGAGGGAGAAGTACAAAAGGATCTTGCTTTTGTGTGAGGGGGCAGCAGTTCGAAGCAGTATTGGATTTTTGAAAATGACGGATGATAGTTCAACGGCTGTGAGAGTTGCGATTGCTTGAGTTTTACTCAGATCTGTTTCGTTATATTCAATGTAGGTTGTTGTATGGTAGATTGGACCGTTGGAGGGAAATAATGGTGCTGTGCTTTTTACAGAGAGTGAAAAAAAATGTGGTTGCAAGATACTGGTGCTTATGGCATTTGTGACATGTGCAGTGGTCAGGGTGATCTGTAATTTTCCGCATAGATAGGGTGTCATGAGGCCTTGGACAATTTGCTTTCTGCGCATAACTCAGTTGTTTAAATCAAATGGATTTTTCATTAACAATTAGTGGGTGATGTTCAATCTTTTTTTAGTGGATGATGGATGGAAATTTCTTAGTGAAACTTTGGTTATAGAAGAGGAGTGAAGATGGGAATGGGGGCTTCTTAGCTGTTCATGGGGAATATTCTTTTATCTAAGGGGGATGCAGTTCTAGAGGCTACAATCAATTTCCTAGTTTTTAATATACTAGGGCAAAGGGTAGGCAATCGTCTCTTATCAAGTGGATGTAATTTTGATGATCTCTTGGACATCTCCAAATGACGTCCTTGCACTTTTACTGCTTTCGTAAAGCACATTGCCTAGAAAATTCTAGGAATTGTGTACGTGTTAGACAAACAGATCCTTAAGAAAAGAATCGCTGGTTCTAAGCTTTATGGATTTTATTATGGGGTAATACTGTTGTTTATGTGAGGAAATATTTGGTGGATGCTTTGTCCTGATGGTTTTCTGGAAGTTACTTGATACGAAGTGCTTCTATAATTGGATAAGAGGTGGACCGAAAATTAGCCTGGCTGGCAGTCATATGACGTTGATATTATGGCCCCAAGATTAAGGGTGGAAAATTAATAATTTTTGAAACAATGTAAAATTTAGCAGTGGATATAGTTCATATGATTGTTAAATTGGGCGCGGTGCCCATTGAAGGGGTTATTTTTAGTGGATGGTTTGGGGAGAGAGCTGGGATTATATGTGGGCCCCTAGATGGGTTACAGAGCTATGTAGCTCCTCTGATTGTTTTTGCATGTATATACTGAAAATCTTCTATTGAGAGGTATCTATCACAGTTTCCATGCAAGCAACGATTTCAACCTATTTGAACGGATCTGATCATACCTATACCTGCGTGACCCATTTGAGGATGCATTGCTGTACTGCTAGTCCGAGATTCATGGGATGTGAATCCGATATGAGTGCCCAACTCATGAGAGATTTGGGAGGCTTTTTCTTTGTTGGGCTCACACTGATGTCTTTATATTACTATCCTGTGAGGCAAAAGTTGATTTATAGTATGCACCTTATGGGTAATTACTAATTATGCATTGGGTCAGCCTTCTGATATTTGTAGTATGTACCATAATTTTTCTCCCCTAGGCAACTGGATCATTGTCACAACCACTCAGGGCATGTGGTGACTTTACACTGTTTATCAATGATTCTCTAACTTTCACTACAACCATATCATACGACTCCAATACGAGCATGTGCAATTTAAGTCAGGAAAACCAACACTTTTGCCCCTCAAATTGGTAGTTTAAAACTTTAAATCAAGTGGTAATAAATTATTAGTTAATAAATCATGCATTGACGTACACATGGCAACTGCATTTTGGAAAGAGTTACTTGTTAGTTCTCAAGAGGCTACATGCAGAAAGGAGACTACCAGTTCAGATCTCCTGAGTATCATTGTGTTAATCCTCCTATTGTGCTGCTTACATTCACACTAGACTCATATGAAACCTATATAAAATGAACTAGTTCCAGCATTAAATAATGCCTCAGGAAGGAATGAAAGGGTGATTATTAAAGGTCTTAAGCTCTTTAGTATTTTCTTTTCCAGGTTTGGAAATGGTTGGGGACTGTGAGAAGCCATATGGTTAGAATTGAATAAATGTATGAAGCCTTGGAACTGATTTTCATTGCTAATGGAAAGAGATTTAGTTTCAGACTTGGATCTGGTTTTTCGTTGTACTTAACATGGTGAAACAGGCGTCACTGACATCCTTCCTAAATAGGAATATTTTTCAGGGAACCCTCTATATGCATTGGACCCAATTTTCATTTGAGTTAGTGACACTGACACCCTTGCTACATAGGTTTATTTTTTAATTTTTTTTATTAAGAGAGAGAGAGAGAACCCCATGCAGCAATGAACCCAATCGTCATTTGAGTTAGTGAATTTTATATTTTCCTCCACCTCTCTTTCTTATTGTCCATTATGAAATTTGTAATATGTGAGCATAGGTCATAATGTTATCAGCTGTATTTTTTTGTGTTCATCAAACCATTACCCTAGTGTTAACAATGAATTGTTATACTGGGTCCATTGTCATAAAAAGTAAACACTGTTATCTCTTTTTTCTTTTCTTATCTTTTTTTTTATTTTACCCAGGTACCGTGCAATTACAAGTGCATATTATCGAGGAGCTGTCGGCGCATTGATTGTCTATGATGTAACCCGTCATGTCACATTTGAGAATGTAGAAAGATGGTTGAAGGAGCTCAGAGATCATACAGATGCTAACATTGTCATCATGCTTGTCGGAAACAAGGCAGACCTACGCCACCTGAGGGCTGTTTCCACAGAAGATGCAAAAGCATTTGCTGAAAGAGAGAACACCTTCTTCATGGAGACATCAGCCTTGGAAGCTCTGAATGTAGAGAATGCATTCACAGAAGTCCTCACTCAGATCTATCGTGTTGTCAGCAGGAAAGCTCTTGATATTGGGGAAGATCCAGCAGCAGTGCCCAAGGGACAGACCATTAATGTGGGCAGCAAGGATGATGTATCAGCTGTGAAGAAAGTCGGATGTTGCTCTGCTTAATGCATGAGAAGAGAAGGGTACCAGGTGAACTTGATATTTGTTTATTTCTACAGAATTCCTGATTCCTTGTGGTGTTTTTGCCTGTTTGTATTAATGTTTGGCATGGCACGCATGGGGTTTTTTCTCTAACACAAACAAGCCAACTGTTATCCATGTATTGGAATCTTGAACACTTGCCTATGGTAGTAAAAGATTTGCATCTAGAGCGAAGTTGTTATGTGTAGTATGCTTTTTATTCAAAACAGTTGTTTGGTATCACCGTAGTTTTTGTCTTATTAACCTATTACTACTACTAATAATCTTTGATTACCACAGGATCACTATTTTATTTAGCTGCTATGGGTTACAATTAATGGGACATTTTTTTGATAGTGTCCAATTTATTGATCAGGTGGTTCTTTTCTGATCAGAAAATGGTTGGCTTATTCACCCAATGCATGATAAATAATTCAGAAAGGGAACATTTGCTATTGTGGTTCCTGCCTTTAAATCATGGGTTATATGACTCGTGCTTCTGTTTTTAAGGAATCACAATCCTGATGCACCATGTTGTGGTGATAAGAGTGATCTATTATTGGATGACAAATATGCAAAATCTTTCAAAGCAACAAATGTTCCTTTGTAGTAATGTTCACATGAAGAAAAATGCCCACAAGAAAGCCTGATATTGTGGGTGACAAAGATTTGAGTCAGGCATGGGTGCTACATTGTTCCAGTTCTGCACCAAACGAAGGGCATGTTTACTATTCTTTAATCGCGTATTTCAGGGTAATCTCCATTGCTCGGCGGCCTTAACCTTAGTTTGGTATGATATTCTTTGCAAAATAAATTAATAGCCAGTTTATAATGCTGGTCCATGCACTGTTGGGTAGATTGATGTTGACGGCCAGTTTAGAATTTTATCACGACCCAAATAGAAATGGTAGAAGTAGCTCTAGTACCATTCGGTTAGAATGTATAGTGATTTTCTTGCAGTTTTCTCATTGCCATTTTCTACTTTTATCAATGAAATCTTGAGAACACAACGATATTACGAGAAAATTTGTGCTTCGTGACTATCACGTTGTTTTTCGGAAATCACCATACGCAAATGCAAATCATTGGTTAAAATGACAGCCAATTTGTGGAGTGGCATTAGAATGACAAAATGCCCACCTGTTTCGACAAATGTCCAAACTCCAAACCATATGTGGTACCATCACTGAGACCTGTGGGCACTTTAATTTTGGGCCTACATGTAGAGTGTTAATGGGCCAGGTCAAGCCAAGCTGAGGCAAATCTAGGCCCAGCTCAGCCCCTAATTGTCTTTCCCAGGTCCTGCCAGCCTAAAAAAATGTTCGCCCGAGTCTGCCCTTCTAGTCAAATCAGTCCAGGCCGGGCTTTATATCACTTTTCTTTTTTCTGAAAATCAGTCACTTAACTACAAACACTATACTTGTACAAGTCCGGCTGCGCTTCAAGCTTTCTAGTACTAAATCCAAGCACAGCCCAAATTTTAGATCATGGCGTAGCCAAGTACTAAAACCCAAGGTCAAAACAGACTGGGCCAGGGTCAGTCCCAGCCCATGAGCACTCCTACCAACAGGACCACAGTTTGATCGCCTATAGCCGTAGACGGGACCGCAAACACGTTAAACCTGAAGATGGCTTCTATCAGGATTATACGATGGCATTAGAAACTTGGGGTTCTTGTTTGTAGGACAGCTCGTCTATATCACATAGTCGAAAGATATGAGTATCCCTCATGTTGGTGGCGCCCACTAAACCTCTACAAATGCACGCAGGCAAATCTACAGCAGGTAAACTCATGCTTTATGCCGCTCAACTCCCAAGTGCAAACTCATACAAAAGGCGTTATTTATACAAAGGTGTCGACAATGATTACAAAAGCATGAGGCATGAAAAAGAGTAGTCCAATATTGGAATTAGTACACAAAGCCATACAAAGAGTTACTAGCTGGGCCCCGCAAAAAAGTTCTCATATAATAAGTGAGAACTAGTTCTCACCTATTATATGAGATTTTTTTCACGGGGCCCAACCAGCAACCCATCCAAACCTAGCAACCAATAGGAAATCCCTTGATAGTCACTAATCCCAAAGATTGACACACATCCAAATGAACTGAACCGTTGGATCGAGGGTTGAATATTTTTTTGAATATAAAGTCATTAAACTTGTGGGCCATGGATGAAGGGGCTTGGATTTAGGGTCAAACTTGATACATGGGGTGGTCTCACATAGATCTTTCCATCCCCCTTGGTCCCATCCCCAAATGGGGCCTACAATTGGGCCCCACAAAAAAGTTCACATCCACTTGAATATTACCATATATATATATATATATATATATATATATATATATATAGGTGCTCCTATGAGAGACACTCTCACCAAGTTTAAATGCAAGGACCCCCAACTTAAATGTGAGGGCCCCCACCCATCTCTCATCAACTTGGTGAGAGTCTCACTAAAGCACCTCTCACCAACTTGATGAGAGATGGGTAGAGGCCTTTACATTTAAATTGGGGTCTTTGCATTTAAGTTGGTGAGAGTGGATATGGAAGTGAGGGCCCCCACCCATCTCTCATAAAGTTGGTGAGAGATGGGTGGAGGCTCATCATCACATTTAAATTGGGATCCTTGCATTTAAATTGGTGAGAGTGGATATGGAAGTGAGGGCCCCCGCCCATCTTAGGAGTGTCTCTCATATAAGCAAAGCTTAGGAGAGCTCCTGAGCTCAAGCTCCCCTCTATATAAATATATATATATATATATATATATATATATATGAGAGATGCTCACCCTACTATGAGAGATTAGATGGGGGCCTCTTATTCATATCCAATGCCAACAATTTAAATGTAAATGCCCCCACCTTTATATCTCGTAATAAGGAGAGTGTCTCTCACAAGAGTAGAGTTGACATAAGAGAACACCATGAGTAAAGAGTACACCATGATTTTACAAAAGATGCTGGTCAATTAATAAACATGCCATGGTTTAATGCTATACTTCTATTGTACTGTCAACCTTCACTGATGCAAAATAGCATCTATCTGAAGTGTTTTGACGGCAGATGCAGTACGAAAGGATACTTGCAATTTGTGCATGAATGAGATACAACTCTCCTGTTATGTCAGAAACCATTAGTCAAGTTGTTCACATAAATTGTAAAGCAAACAGTTACATAAATCACAAATAACTTTTAAAAAATAACTATTTTAGCTGGATTAGAATTTTAAAAAAATATATATATATTTTTTTGGTGGGGTACCAGAAGTGACAGTTTAATGGAACAGAAACTAGTGATCAGCCTCACTAGTTTACAACTTCAACTTAAATTAAATTGTTTATGTACATGTTTTTCAAGTTCGAGTGGGTCTTCCAGGTAAATGAATGAAAGTTTTCACAGAAATTGTGTTTATCACCATCCTTATATACAACACTAGATTGCTAAAATAAATATATCATCATTCATTTTTCTTATCTACAGCCAAAGCTGATGCCTTGCAGATGGGGCAGATGTTCTTCACCAACAGCCATTGCTTTATACAATCTGCATGATAATCATGTCCACAATCTAGAATTCCGATCTTCTCACTTTCCTCATACTCGGCCTGAATTTAAAATTGACACAATTAGCAATCTAAAATTATATCAAGTTGATTGTATTAATAAATTTCTAAACAATTCCAAGTTTAGGTCAAATATAAATACTGATAACAAGTTGGCATCGAAAATAATATTACATACAAAGAACTGGAAGTTCAACTCATTAGTTTCTTAAGAAAAAGATTGAAATTCTAACATGCACTCTACAAGAAAAAGGAATTAAAATATCACATATGAATTATGATACAAGACACAAAATATGATTATGGGCTAATCTCCTTTAATATACAGATATGGAAACAACATGCCCATGAAAATAATTATTAGGCAAATGAACAAAACCAATTTAACAGGATATAGTTAAACCATGTGCCGCATTATGTTTCGTATTGGCCACTACTTTCCTTTTTAACTTTTAAGAGCACATTTGGCAACTGGAGAGGAATCCTCTATCCAGAGGATTCATTCATTCTTCTATATGATGCTATCCTTGCTGAGGATTTCTCATGACAAAGGTTCACTGTGTTCCAAGTTTGGCAAACATCCATTTAACTGTAGGATTTACATATACTACATCCAACAGTCATAAGTTTTTCTCAAGTTTCTTACAATCCGTAACAAATCAGGCCCTAAAATTTAAACCCATCTGTTTTTTTTTTTTTTTTTTTTTTTTTTTTTTTGCCGTCTACAGATGAAGGATGGTTCGGATTTTCATTATGGGTCCCACAAAAAATTTAATTTTTTTTAAGGTGTGGATCTTTTTTTTTAATGAATCTCTCAAAATATGAGGAATCAATGGCTGAAAATTGACCTACTAACAGTTTTGGACATTTTAAACACGATTAAGGGTTTGAACTGTAATTGTAGGACCCACAAGGTAGGGTTCCAAAGCAAAAATGGTAACCTCTAATTTGCCACCTGATGCACTGTTCATCCGAACATCAGTGCACTATTCATCTAGATATCTACTGTGGATGATGAGCGGTCATCATATGTTTTTTCCCATTTTGTCACAGCCAACAGAAGTCCATAAATCATGATCCAATGGTCTATAATTTTTTACAACTATCTCAAAATAAATGAGGAATCAACAGCTGATATTCAACCATATAGCCATTTCGGACCTTCTTAACATGATTAATAGTTCGGACCTTGATTGTAGGATCAATGAGGTAAGTTTCCACAGCGAGAAACGGTAACCTCAAAGTTATCACCCAAAACACTGTAGGATTGCTGTTTTGAGCCGTTTCAGCGTTTGCGATTATTCATAAAAACAGACCTAGGGAGATAGGATCCGGGGAATCCTCTATAGTCTATAGCATTCATTTTTTGGTATTTTCTGGAATCCTCTTATACGGTCTCACTTTTGCCAAAGGTGGGTTTTCCTCGTTTTTAAAGAAAAACAGAGGGATCCTGGATGAGGATGGTTACTAAATGTGCCCTAATATAACGGAACATGTTTATGCAAAAGTGACTTAAAATAACTCAAGTCATTTGAATGAGACAAACAACGAAGAAAGTGGTAAGTCTAGTTATGAAAGTCTCTGCATGACAATCTCACCACTGTGGAGCAGTGGATGATGCAATGAGAAAAAGAAAGTGAAAGTGAGTTTACTGAAAGGCATTCTCAGATGATGCAAAGAGAGAAAGAAAGTGGAAGTGAGTTTACTGAAAGGCATTCTCCCTGTTCACTAAAAATTCTCACAAATTCTCACCCCTGAATGGCAGTTGATAATCTTAACCCTAGATCGCCACCTCACAAAGAACACACCTATGATTTATCCCCATGCAAATCACCAATGAGATAATTAGTATTTAGTAGTAACCATTCAAATTTAATTTTAATATTCATATTGTATTATGTTGATAACAGTATCCCAAGCATATACAATATTTTGAACATGGGAAATTATTATCAATGTGTCATTGTATACCTGGCATATAATGCAAGACTCTTTGTCTACCATGACCATATCTGCTGGCTGATCCGAAGGTGAAGAAACTGTGCATAGAACATATCTTCTTGTCTTTAGGCAGCTAGAGATGGTTTCTTCAGATAAACCAGTGCTTACTTCTCCGATCCGCTCCTCCAAAGCAAGCAATTCCTAAAATTACAACCAAAAACTCTTAAGCAACGATGAGGATGAGAATGACACATCGTAAAAAGATAATATTAAAAAGAATAATCTTCTTTTCTTTTCTTAGCAGCAATGTGGCCAAATTTCAAGATTCAAAACTTTCCAACTGATTGCTGTACTTTATTAAAATTGAACCAAAATACACTTAAAAAGAATCAATTCATCATCATCAAAGCTTTGTTCCAACTATGTTTACGTCAGCACTTTAAAAAATTAATTAAGAACCAAGATACACTTAAAGAAATTGTCCTCTAAAGTGATGGCGCTTCCAAGTCTCTCTTGAACAATAACGAAATAGATGAAAAAGATGAGAATTTTACCTCATAAGACATATCATCTATATCCAGCCGCATATCTCTATGTTGGTCAATGAAATTCCCAACTCCATAAAAGCCTGAATACTCCATCATTGCAACATCCTACATTTATCATGAGAAATTCAACAGCTGTTTCATCAGACGAATTAAAAAGTACCAAGATGGAAGACTCACTACAGTAAACTAGTTAATCATACAGAAACGACACACACACACACACACACACAAAAGAAGAAGAAGAAGAAGAAGAAGAAGAAGAAGAACAAGAAATGGAGATAAGAACTCACATCTGATGACAAAAGCCTCATACGCCGATTGAGGTCATCTGGAGCTGCATGAGCTGCCCTCCGTTGAGTCCTGTATATCCGCTCTGTGTTGGACATTAAAGGTCTGGAATACCTGGAACCTGACTCTAGACCATCTCGAGGAGTTAAGGTGCCACGATTAAAATTATTGGCTAGGTGCCTGTAGGAAGGTGCTGGCAATTGAGGGTGATAGCTATAAGTGTGACTTCGCATGCCTTGCGTTTGTTGAGGATGATGGTGGTGTGTTGTAGGATGCAAGATATTCCCGGAATTTCTACTAGATGTAGCATCCTGATGACCTTGACGCCCCATGCTTCCAACCTCTAGAGGACCTCCACTGATGCTTCTCCCTAAAGGTTACCAAATTGGCTCCTAATGAGTATCTTCTTTTTTTTAATGATGTAATCATATGAGCTTTAAAGTTGTGCAAATTCTAAATATGCATTTCGATTTACTCTAACATCAAAAGCAATTTGAAAATTTTGGAACAAGGATGGATAAATCCATTCTGATATGCACAATGGGGACAAAAACAACTTAAAAAAACAGAAAGGATATGCAGATCAAACCATATTATGGAAAAAGATAAAAACAGAAAAGTACATAAAAGAAAAAAAAAAGATAAGAAGATCAAACAATATTAAGTAAAAGAGAAAAAGAAAAGAGTTTAAAAGGGACCACTGCCAGGAACAACGGCATCATTGTACGAGGGTGAATCTGGATGCATCACAGATTGCAAACAGAATGAACATACCATGCATATTTGGCCTAGAAGGTCCATAGTTCCAATTGGAAATGCCACCATTGCTGCTGTTATACCCAAACAGTTCTGGCCAGGGACCGCTAGAAGGCTGGAAGGACTGACTCATGTGGTCCCCTAATTGGCTGTGATGATGTGCAAAAGAAGAGTCCAATTGTTGGTTCATAGCACTAGATCTGCTCCTCACACTTCTCTGCGGTCCTTCAGTAGTTGAGAGGACTCCACTTCCGTTGTATTCAGATGGGTTGAAAGTAGCAGCCTCCAATGCACCGATCCGGGGCACATATGGTTCTTCCCGCTGTTGAGGTCCTGAATTCATAGGAACACCCAAAGAAGATGAGCTAGAGCTTGCTAGGCCATTGGTGTAGTAGTAGTTCCCTGGTAGCCCCTCCGCATTCTTTCTTTTGCCCGAACCTCTAACATTATCCATCAAATGGTGGTTCCTGCCATACTCATCTACACCAATACCAGCAATTCCATGATTGCTTGAAGATGCTATGTAATCAGAACCATTATTTAAAGGCATAGGGAAAATTCTGCTAGCTGATGAAGGAACAGCATAGGGATTGAATGAGATGTTAGGAGGACCTGTGCCACCTAAATTAAGATTAGAGACAGGAGGGCGGTGCTGAAGACTATTGTAGTGGTTTCCATAGAAAATGTTGCTCTCATGGTGGTCTGGAGGATGCTGGGAATCACGATTAGTAATATTCCCTGAAAGTGGCAGCCCTGAATGGCTATTAGGATTTGGGAAATCGATCATGTTGCCAGAAAGGATGCAAGGCTCCAGCTGATGGTGACTCTGGCCCGACTCAATTTCAAAATCATATCTTTGACCAGTGCATAGCATGTTTCTTTGCAACATTTTACTGGATTATTTTGTGTGCCTTCAGAGAACAAGAATTTGATACAAACTAACCACTACTCTTGCTTTTTGTATATGCGGTCACGCTCCTGCTTCCAATGACAAGCAAAAAAAAAAAAAAACTGGAAGTCAGTGTGGATACTATTGTTAAATTAAGTACAAAAGGTGATATCCAAAGTTCAAGATGACATTATTAAAATCGAATTTTATGAAACATAGTAAAGAGACTCGCAAAGTGATTTCCAGAATTCAAGATAACCAGCTCAAAAACATGATGAAATAGTGTTCCTAAGTAAAATAATCCGGCCTGTTTTCCATCCATATCCAACACAGAAGCTCAAAACGTTTTTAATTTTACTGTCATCTTCTTTACACCCATAAGCTTTTCACAGTAAATCTCAAATTTCCTAATGAGTAAGAGAAATAATTGATTTTTTAATATTAACCTATCTTTTCTGGTGATTGAACACTGTCATCTGCAAATTATGTTAACCAAAATTCACAGTTCTTTCGGTATGATTATATTTGGATTGAAAAAACTTAGAACATTGTCGTGGTGTCATAAAATCCCTAAAGACATGGATTAGCAAACATAGAACTCCACAAGATCATTAGATGATGTTGAAGGAACTATGACAGCGAGAAACCTCGCTCAGGCACAGTAAAACAACTGATATGAAGTTTAAGAAAACGAAAGGAGTTAATCATTATGTACTTGAAATAAATGTAGCTGGAAACATAAAAGTGCTATGAGAAAGGACTGAACAACACAGTATGGCTCTACAAAGGAAATTGGAGTCGTCGTCGTCATCATCAAAACCTTATCCCAACTATGTTGTAGTCGGCTACATAAATTCTGTTTCTCCATTCCGATCAATCCAAACTGGAGTCCGAACTCAAAAAGATCATTAATCAATGGTCATGATCGATTATTTCTATGATCATCAATTTTTGCACTTGCATGTCTGACAAGTGATTGAACTGCAAAATACTGTAGAAGATGACACTCATCCATCAGCAGGAGAAAATAAAACATAAAAAAGAGCTTTGTTATTATGGCATCAAAAATAGAAAAAAAAAAAAAAAAGATATTTGAATTTTCAAGTCCTTTCATGTGGTCCATGACACTACTCGGGTATACAAAACCATAACATAGGCATTGACACATGTATAACAATTTAAACCATGTTCAGCAAATGATCTTTTTCCTGCAAAATGTATCATAATTGTCGGAAGCCAATTCAAACTCCGTCTTTGCTCTTGCACAATTTAGATGCAAGGGGTAGGTTTTTCTCTTAATTGTGGCATTAACAATAGATAAGAACTGTCTTCCAACACACTTATGGTTGAGTGGTGTTGGCACCTTACTATCACAAACATGCCAGGGATTAATATTAGGGTCTTCAAGTTTAAAGTATCACTCCTCACTATTAGCCCAACTTAGAAAAAGAAAAAGAAAAAAATGAAGAGGAGACCAAAAAGAAAAAGATAAGGGCTGTCTAGATTTGGTGAGAGGTTCAAATACTTGGAAAACTTAACTTATTTCTCATCTCCAATCTGCCTCTTACTAGTGGTATTTGCATCCCTTCAAAAGCTAAAACAGAAATGATGACGGCCTTAAGGATGCTACAAGAAGAATCTGAATGGAAGACGGGGTCCCTTGCTTAAGGCAGCCAAAAATGCTCATTATCTAATTAGTGACGTGCGGGAATCTACATTGGTCTTGAGACGATCCTGGCATATTGATGACACCTATTGCATTAGAACGGTAGTTGCTCGTACTCGAAAGCCTGTTCATGTTACCGTATTTTCCATCAGTTCATGTTCATGGTCCCTTTCGGCAGCTTCAACTACTCCTTAAACTATCAGAGCATATCATCTACTTTGATGGCCACTTAGGTGATGGTCCCGTATTCGATGATCCTGCTCTCCAAAAAAACATTGTTCTGAACATTGCCTTAGCACTCACATGCCTCATTTTGCTGTCCTGTTCAGATGTCCCACTACAGAAAACTCCTCAGCCATATGTTGTGCCTCATCATATGTCAGGTCCAAGCTGGGGAAAAAGAGGACTGGTTCAAAGCAGCCGGCGATGCTAAACTAGCCAAACCAAATTTTGAATCTACTTTTGCATGGAAGTGGCTATCACCATGTCCCACAATGCCAAGAAAAGGTTCTCACATGAAAATGGAGGCAATGCATGGAGGAGTATTATATATAAACGGTAAAACATGGTGGAGTATAATTCGATTTGTTGTTTGTTGATAATCTCAAGAACATTGGTGGCTATAATGATTTGGTGTATCTTTTTATCCAAATGGGGATTGTCCACGTTCTTTGCATTGAGGTAATAGGGAATCGAGGGTCTTCACTTTTATTTGTTTAAACAAGGCAAATGTTCATTGTGCACCAACTAACTGTATGTACAACATAGTTCTGAGGGCATGGCATGACCCAGGCTTAGTAAAAACAAAGTTTTTTTTAATGTTTGGGACTCCACAGGAAAGGATGTAGTAGGTATTGGTCAAATCTCATTCCTTTGACCTGAAAATTTTAATTTCTCACGATCCAAGAGGAAATGTTTGGTATGGGTGAATACGGTGAGAGCAAAGAAAGGAGATCGAGGTCAGCAGAAACCTATCAAATGAATTGAAACCGACATTGGTGAATAATTCCATTGTATGCCCGGTGCTTATGATGGTCTGTGTGAATTATCTAGTTAGATGAAGATGAGACAAGGTTTGAACTTTAACACGAACTGAAACAAGATTCTAAGAATTTGACTCAAGGTGATTCGATCCTCCTTGAGCCTTGTCGAGTCAACAAGGTCAAGTCGGTGCTTAGAGCCTAACACCCTTATTGAAATATATGTTAAAAATCTAAAAGATTGAAAAGATAGGTCCCACAAATATAGAATATCAAGACCCATCATGTTTAGCTGGTATGAAAGAATTTACGTGCAATAAGGAGTGCTCGTTTACTTTTTACTCAATCGAATGAACAGTGAATCATGTCTAATTATTATTGGATCAAAACCATCCCTAAAAAGTTGGAAACATCAAAAAAGAAGAAGAAGAAGAAGAGAAAACATGCACACCCTCATTCTTTATTGTTTCGATTGTATTTAGAGATCCTTCCTATTCAAGTGCAATCAACGCTCTCTATTAAGAAGGTTGTTATGCTTAATAGGGAATTAAGGGATTTGAATTCATCACTTGCCATATGGGATCCATCAAGTGCAAAAACAAGTAGTAGTCCACATCAGACCATAGAAATCCTCCACACAAGTCGTCCAAGGCTCTCCACATATTTCATCCAATTTCAGGCTGATTATGATACATTCTTATCTTATTAGTGTTAGTGTCATTTAAGTAGGGTTTTCTTATTAATCATGATGTAAGATCAATGGCTTAGATTTATTTTAGGGCTTTAAAAATTATGTCTTATTTAAAGTGTGGTGTATGGACATCCTACAATAGTCTTGGAATATTCTATGAAAATTAATTAAAGTTGCTTTTTTTTATTTCTACTCCTTGGTTGAGTTTCTCCCATTAGATCAAAGATCTCTATGGTGGATTTCGCGATCAACGGTACGCGAATCCTCAATTTCTCTTTGAATGACATTTGATATTTGTTGATTGAAGATTGGGTATCGTTGGGTTCACCGTCAATCAAGGTTTGTGCTTCCCTGACTGCGTCAGTTGGTATTAGAGTACAAATCGATCCTAAAATTTGTGTTGTAAATCTGTCTCCTTGATAATGCCTTCCTGAAGAGCTCGTAGTCGTAGGCCAGAGGTTGAGAGCGACATGGGTCATGAATCAGATCCGAGAAAAATGGAGATTCAGAATTTAAGGCAGCAAGTTGAACGACTGACCCGACACTTGTGCGTCTGGAGTGTCTGAATCATCACGAGGGTTTTAACGATGAATGGGATGCCACAGAATTTATCAATCCATTCCATATTCGGTCTCCGGTGAAAAGACGAAGGCATATGGAACGTCATGGAAACAATGGTCATTGTGATGATTTTATTGATGAATTGGAGGATGATGAGTTCGATAAGGATGAAGCCATATATGATGGTGATGAAGATAATTCAATTTATGATGTTAAATCGGATGAGTTCTACAGTGAAAGTGACCGATCTTTGACATCAGGGAAACCTGAGTGGTCTAAGCCTCTGGTATTTGATGATTACTCAAATGATGTTCGTGTTTATGATATGATGATTGTCAATGTAAATCAAGTTAGTGACGTCATCGATCACCCAGTCTTTGATGGATGTGTAGACGTTGATATTGAAAAGATGTAGATCTTTGATGTGTATCCTGATGACGGAAGCTTTGATGTGCACCGTGGGTCACTGGCTTACTACAATGATCTTGAATCAAGCATTAACATGAAAGAGAACCTAGAGCTTTCATTCAAGGATGATGGACACATTGAGATGCACTACTTTGAAGATCCATTTGTTGAACCCTATGCAAGCAGATCTCAAGCTCCACTCCTTCATGATTTGATCTTGCATTATTGGATCAAAACACATAGGGCAGAATGGATAGACATGATATATGGAGCGTCCGAGTACACCATCTGACTAGAACATCAACCACAGATATCTCAAACAGGATTTGTGGACACGGGATTTGTAGAAAAACAATTGGGTTTTCTTCATGGTTGACAAAGCATCTGAATTCGAGGAAGAATTCTTTTCAAGCGGAGGAGAATGATCCGGATCAGTTTTCATAAATTGATGGAATATTGGAGATTAAGAAAATTGATTATTTAACGATTTGGACAATTGTGATCAAGCATGCCGAACACACACTTGTATTGGGCCAACAAGGATCAATTGGATCTCAAACAATACCCAATTATTTAAGAAAACTCAAGTTCAGGGGCTGTTTGGAGAATAACAAGCAATTCAGGGGTTGTTTGCTAATTTTCACAATTTTCATAAACCAAAACAGGCATTCACATGGAGTAACTTTGAAGAGTTGTTCGATCAATCAGATTTTAACCAATCCACATAAGACCAGTATCAATACCTTCACCCATGAATGATCTTCAAAATAATTGAGTGCGCTTGATCAAAGGGTGGGCCATGAGGGCCCCACAGCAATTCTACTGCAAGCTCTTATGGTAGACCAGAATCTGGTCTGGGTCAAATTCATTTATTGTTTTGTTAATTTTTATTACGGAAAGTACGAGTATAAGAATCCTAATTGTGGTAGGAAGCTTGCTTGGTGAGATTACTAGGTTTCTTAGGGCTTTTTGTGTGATTTTAAGCCATATATATAGATGTTATGGTCTCCGTTACTGTAGCACACTACAATACCCGAAAATAACAGTTTGCAAAAAGCAGCAGTTTGCTTTGTTTTCTACCATCTCCTTTGTGTCATGTTGATGCATGGTGATTGAGAAGGCTTTAGAGGATGGATTTTTGGGTTTTTTTTTTTTTTTTTGTATTGTTCCTTGTACTTTATTAATTTTGGGATCTTTATTGTTCTCTGCAATCAGTATTAGTTGTTGAAATTTTTCCTGTTTTTGGTTTGATTGGGCGGATAGTGATTCTGCGTATTGCATCAGATATCAAGTTACACAAGTTTTTAGGAATAATTGCCCCATAGGTTGATAATGGTGCCCAGATGGTCACTTATGCTTCGGATATTAGGTTTGTCTTGTTTTGACTTTTGAGTGTTTCTATAGGATGTGTTTCTTCGTGAATGGAATGGTTATACCAATGTCCTTTTTTGCTACCACCACTCCTTAATTATGTCTCTATGGAAAAAAGATTTAGAAAGACGAGTGAGTATTCCAAAAATCAGCTTACTTAGTATATGGCAATTAGCTCATTGAGGTATCCCTCTCAACATCTTTCATGTCAAAATTGTCTAGCTAGGTTTCATCAAGATACACAATCATGCTTTGACAATAGCTACTAAGTAAGTTCAGGTTAGTATCCAAATCTAAAATTTATATATATGTATATATCCATGGGAAGTGCTCCTATGAGAGACACTCTCACCAACTTTATGAGAGATGGGTGGGGGCCCTCACTTCCATATCCACTCTCACCAATTTAAATGCAAGGACCCCCAACTTAAATGTGAGGGCCCCCCACCATCTCTCACCAAGTTGGTGAGAGTGTCTCTCATAGGAGCACTTCCCTATATCTATATATATATATATATATATCTATATATATATAGATATAGAGAGAGAGAGAGAGATCGCCATCGTCCTCGTCATCTTAACATTATCCAATCAATCCAAAATTGGCTCAGTAAGTTCTACTTGAGCAAAAATACAAGCTATGGCCAAGAATCGTACCTTACTAATATTGAAGTACAGGTGCCATATCTCGTGTGTGCGCCTGTGTGCATGTAAGTATGCAAATGATTGCAAAAGGAAGGCACAAAAGTACCAGAGATCAATATTGTCATCATCATTAACGCCTAAAAAGAATCTCATTGTGTGGTCACCTGCTCTGCAATTGCAACTCACTATTTTTAGGCTGCCACACACCACATTTAAAGGTTTGAACTATTTCAACTTTATGTTATGGTGAGTGAATTGAATACACACTTTAGTTTTTTCTCCAATGTATTGGCTGATCCATATTGTTGATTGAAAGTCGAAAGGATTTCATGCTTTAGTTAGTTTTTAACAACAAAGAAACTTGTCAGGCAGACTTCACTGAAAGAAAGATAATGTTAGCAGTTAAGTGGCTCCATATTAGGAAGAAAATTTGGTTGTATTCATCATGATCATCATCATTGACATAGCCTTATACCATCAATATGGGGTCCACTAAAAGATTTCGGCTTCGAAACTCCTCACTTCAAAAACCCAACCAAGCTAACAGCACACAACCTACCTATATACTGCTGAAGTCTGGCGAGTGTGTTTTTATTAGCCAACTGCTACTCTAATGCAAAAAATTTGGCATACTCTTTCAACTGTGATCGCAAAAGTTGGACACCGGGGAGTGGAAGAAAGTAAAGCCAAGGGTAAAGTAGGAGCTTTTGTCTCTATGGGTAAAGTAGGAGCTTCTGTCTCTATGGTGCATGAAGTTAAATGTAAGTGGGATAATGGGAGGAAAAATAGGGCCGGGATGTAGAGGAGGCATTCAAAGTAATGACCAAGATTGGTTAGATTTCTCTTTGGAAGAGTAGTGGAGATAAAATGGATTCAAACAAGCCAAAGTTCCTCTTAATTAAGGATTTTATTTATTTTTTTTTTTTTAAGTGAGGGAGGGAGAGGGAGAGAAAGAAGGGGGGGGTGGGGGGCGGGGGTGGGTGCGTGGGTGGGTGGGTGGGTGGGGGGGGGGGGGGGGGGGTGGGGTGGGGGTTGGTTCAGAGTCCCTCCACGATCTTGTTGCATGTTGAATTTAAGTAAAAGAAGGGTACACCCATTCCAAAAGAAATTAGTGCACGTTGTGGTTCTTTTACATTTTGTTTTGTCATACTTTTTAAGGAAGAACATGTAAAGGAGATGCCCTTGCAAAACAAAGGGTAGACAGATACATCTTAATGAGGGTCAACTATGCTTATTTACCCTTTAATACACTTCAATGTAAACCAAGTTCTGAATACTATAGTAGTGCAAGCAAAAGACATTGCCTCAAACCTCTATAAATTTTCTTCTCATCAATAATAGCAGGTGATCACTGTTGACAACCACTTACTCCACAAGCTTAAGCTGATAGAATGGGGTAACAATGTATAGGTTACCCTCCGTGGGAGAATACAATGCACAACCACTCTGAAGATTCAACACTCGATCTCCCACTCTGATACCATGTTGACAACCACTTATGCTAAAAGTTTAAGCTGATAGACAACAGTGTAATAATGTATATCAAGGTTACAACAATCACCATGTTGACAACCACTTATGCTAAAAGTTTAAGCTGATAGACAACAGTGTAATAATGTATATCAAGGTTACAACAATCACCATGACAATTATTAATCTACCAGAGCCCATTGAATGGTGCAGTACCCCATTTGCAGAAGTTCCCTACAACCAGCAACTATAGTCATAACATTGGCTCCATTCGCACATGAACTCTTCAAAGGACTGGAGTAATTCTAAATTTACAACCCATTTGAACCTCTAACAACTCTCTATACTGAGCCCTCAATCTGTCATCAAATTTAGTTTCTATACACCCAACCGAAGGAGAGGGCCAACAAGTTAGGCATCCCTTGTAACTCACAAAGTAGAAACACAAGTCCTAGCATCTCCAAAGCACATTTTCCTGAATTCCCTCAAAAACCCTTCTCACCATGGCCCAAGCCCTAATAGCTACTTCATTAGCAGAATCTGCCCTATGGAAGAGTGTAGGGTTGTTCCTTCCATTCCATAAAGCCCCAAGGCAACAACAAATGAAATTCCCAAAAGAGGACCACATCAGCATTATGAAAACCCAAACCGCCAAGCATCCAACATTTCCTAAACAGGGCATCACCAAAGTAAAGACCAGACAAACTGAGAAAGAAAAAAGAGTAACTAAGCAAAGGAAATACTCGTAAATGGCCATTGCATATAGGCAGTCAACGAGCAACTGGTGAGCACTCTCCACATCCTCCCTAGGCAAATGATACAAAGATACAAACATCAACAATTATATATTTACGACTTTGCAAATGATCAATCGTGAGATTCTCAAGCCTTTCAATCCAACAAAAAACAAGGACCAAGGAGGGGCCTTAATTCGCCAATATAACAAAATCCATGTTTCACACCATTTCCACTCACGCATCTCAGCATCTCCAAAATATAGATGCCTAAAATCCTTCAAATACCGTTCTAGCCGAAGCCCAAGAAATCCAAGATGCAAGCCCTAATAGCAATGCCATTGGCAAACTCTATCTTTCTGTGAAACACACTTGTTGCTCTCACTCCATAAAAAAGAGCAAGGATAGCAGCAAATGCTTCATTTCTATTATAATGAAACCAAGGTTATTTTCTTCACTTCAGGTGTCATTTCAACATGTCAAGCGGTAGTTCAAAGATGCTTTGGCTAAACAAGGGGGTTGATACCCGCTAATTTGGTTTCACTATGTAATTTGTGAATTTTTTTTTTTGTGGTATATTTCTTTTATACCACTTTTTCCTTATCTTTGTGCTGAGCCATTTTGTTTCAGTTGTATCAGCATCTTTAATATAGTGCTTTGTTAACGATCAGAAAAAAGGACAGCAAAAAATGAAATTTCCCAAAGAAAACCATATCAACATAATGGGAACCCAAAGCAGCAAGTATCGACACTTCTTGATCCATCCCAGGAATTGCCAAAGAAAGGGGTCATCCCCAAGGCACATGACACAAACATTACCAATTATAAACTTAACAACTTTGCAAATGATCAATTATAAGGATCTCAAGCCTTGAACAGCCCAACAAGACCAGGACACAACGAGGAGCCTTAACTCACCAAAATCTATGAAAATCCATGTTGCAAATCTTGACTGCCAGCCACACATTCCTCAAATGTTTTTACTGAGAAATTTCTTCATGTATTAGGCCTCGACATTTCTGTATGCCTACCCATCTGATGTATAAAAATACCATAAAGTTTGTCCAATAACAATACAAGAGTATATGTTTGAAGATCAGAGAGGTTTCATCCAAAAACCAGAGCCTGCATAATCTTAATGCCCACCCAATCAAAACAATCAGCCTCTTAAGAAACCCCAGTCAAGAGCTAGGTTGCAATGCAGCAAGTAACGCTCTCGCAACAAACTAAGACCACAACACAATCCTCCCAAGATTGGATCTGTATGCCAATTTCAACTTGAAAACAGATACAAGAGTCAAAATTCTCCGCACTTTCAACTTCCCTCCAAGTCCCAAAAGCATGAAACAGAATGGAGGGACACTTTCTTATGTAATATTTGCAAATTATATCATCAGTCCACAACCCTTGGCACCAATCTCAAGAATGTAAAACTTACCACCTGAAGGTTCTAATTACCCAATCCAACCTTCTTTAGGAGATTTTAAAACTGTAATTCACTCAACAAAATGATATTTTCTTCTCTATGGAATGAGTCCATAAAAAAAACTGCAAGAATATGCTTGATCATCTAAATGACACTCATTGGGGATCTGAAACACGAAAAGAACCATTGCTGAAATTTCTTCTTTGGAATTAAATGAAAACAGTCAGTTACCAAGTAACATGTAAAGCAGTAAATGGGTTACGGTCAGTTACAAATGGTTAACGCCAAGAGGATAAATAGTTGGCACGTAAATAAAGGCCAAGAGGCTATTTGTTTTCAAGACAGCAACATAATTAGGGATCAACGAGAGAAATGACCCTGGTGAAGATGAAAGAAAATGGCTATCATTTAATGAGCGTGCTGATTTGAAAACGAAGTAAATAGAAAAACGTTAGGCAGCATATTTGAGCGCCATTCACCAATAACTCGAGCAGTTTATGAGAGGTATGCAGCACATTTTATTTTATTTTTTGGTTAAGAAAAAAGCCATGCTCGTCTCCTTAGTCAAGTGCATTGACTGGTCTACTAACAGCAGCTTAGTATCAAGGATGTTCAATGGAAGATTCCAGTAACAGGAACCAATGAGCTCATAAAAACATATACTCATGTCACAGATAATCTCACTGAGACTCAGTGAATGAGTATGCTTAAGTTGTTCTGTGTGTGAAAAGACTCCTCAATGATGCAGACAACAGGGGAGATATGGGAAGAATGCCGCACAAGCCCACAATAACAATCAGCAACAGGGGCCGACGGAATAAATAATAAATAGCTACACACTATGGAGGATGTCAGTAAGCATGGTGATCTCTCTTCTAAGGAAATCGGCTAAATGATATTTGATACTAGATTGAATCAATTTTATACTTTTTTTTTACTAAGATCCCCGTAACTGGTTGAAGATTTGCTAGTTCTGGCATTAAGCATTATACCAACAGGATGTTTATTCAGCTGTATTATGCTTCATATGTTAACAGTTAAATCTAAATTAGAATATTACAGCATTAGCACCAATAAATCAGTCAATGTAGTCCTGTTCAAAGATTTGCGAATGAAGAGAGTTGATCTCTAACAATATCAGTACTAGTCAAGTACGCCATTTAAAAGAACAATAAGTAAGCATCAGGTAACTGGGAGAACAGTAAATTCATTTAATGAGAATGTATATGTACAATGATGGAATAACCATCTTGCATAACTCTCTGCAAACCAGCATATTTTACATGGGATACAAATACAAAGAAAACAAATGAAGAAAATGAAGATTAAATCTTCTAACATTTTCTCTCAAGCTGATGGTAAGGTTTGTTCGTCACGCTCCGATTTGCCACACTTGCCCTTAAGTAGGGTCCCTTCAACAATATTAGCAACTTGAATTTAAGAGCAAAACGCCGCTCTCATTAATTTAGTTACTTTCGCAGTCAATATGCTCTGATCTCCAATGGAAAGCTGCATATTCCACAAGATTTGCTGGAACGTTGATTGTGATGGTGTATAAAATCAAAGTTTTAGAAATATACCAGTGTCAATTGGTAAAATGTCCCACCACAGCAGTGCGATCGTTGCAGGTCTCATATTTCTATTTTTGGCGTCTACACTTTATTTTGCAGTAGTAGTTGCATTCTGCAAGCAGCAGAAACTAACTAATCCTAGTGATATGAAAATTTTCAAACATAACTCCTCCCCAATCTGCATCCTACACTGTAAATAGATCAAGGCCTAAAATTTGCTTCAAGCTTGTAGTCTTTACTACATAAACAAAATAGCGTTATAGAAAGTAATCTTAAAACATATATATACTGCCTACCTGCATGGCAGATAACAAATCCACCCGGCTCACCTGGCGCTTTTGTGGCCGTGCCTAGGAGATCCACCACACGATTTGCTTGGTTGGTGACAAATAAGAAAGATTCACCATTGACTTTATAAAAGAAGAAGCATAAGGCAGTCAGCAATGAGTAAACCGATTGCCTCCCTCTACCCATATAGTAAGAATAGCCACCATCCATTAGGGGAAACTGCTCCTCGGTAAGAGCTATATCTGCTGACATGCTAGGTACTCCCCCCACATCATCTCTAAAGTCCTGTCCCATCCTGATAACGCACCCTGTACCTGTCATTCCTGTACTACCCTTCGGAGCCCATCAAAGTTGTGATTCAAGTTTGTATGATCACCAAACATCAAGTTCCCACTTCAAGAAAAGTTTATACTAAACATTACAAAAGGATTTTTTTTACCTCCTTATGAATAGTTAATTGTTACAGAACTAAAATCGAATCAATATATCTCATTCTCAAGAACTCATTCCACTGTCAGATAAATACATCCTTTTTTATTAGGATGGTCCATTTCTTTTCCTAGTTTGTTCACGATATATCATGTAGCAGTAGTTCGTGAAATATATGCTCAAAACTATCTAACAAAAACATATGATACCATAGTGAAGGTAACAAAACTAAAGGATATTCTAGTCCATGTTAGAATATACCGCTGGAAAACTGAGACTGATGTTGTCAAATTCACTGAAATGTGTGAATCTTATGGATTCAGGGCTCTCACTGGACATGTCGCAATTTGCTCCGATTTTGGAAAATCTGTATTGCCAAAGTCTAGCCATGAACTTGTCAAAAGGTCACTAATTTGTTCAGAGCTCTCAAATCCTTAAATCTGCCAAACTCGGTGGTTAGTTTAGAGCCTGCTGACTTATATAGGCTAGAAAGGTCAAGCTACAATATCTAAGAAGACATGAGCTCATGATATGTAATAAGATCCAAAGTGGCATTTTGAACTGAACAAATAATACTCACGAATGGAATGTGCAGTGAAAGCAATCAGGACTGCGCACTTGGAAGACTAACACCAACAATTTAGGGACCGATTGCAATCCCACCCATCACATCAGATCAGTACCCTGCAAATTACAAACTGCTAACCAAACCCCAACTGATCAATAAACCCGGAGCCTATAAGTGAAACTTAAAAAAACAAATGGACAAAATGTGTTTGGAGGGTTCATGCTAGTAGTCAAGATTGTTAGCAAAATAAGATGGGTATTGTGCTAAAAAATAGCACACAATAAGCGGACAAAGGAGACAAGGGATTGGTTGTTGGGAATAGAACTGATCCAAAAGGGGATGTACAAAATCAATAGAATGTAATGCTATGTGATAAGTACTATAGATGTAGGAAAAGCACCCCTGAATCAAAATGGAGAAAATCTATAGCAACAGAAACAATGAAAGGAATTTACGAGACATAGCTCTGTAGACAAAAGTATAGAGAACAGCGTAAGTAGGGTTGAATCAATGATCTGATGCTGATGTGATCAATGACAGTGTAAGTCGGGCTGAAATAATGCTGTGATGTTTAATGATCAATGCTTGAAGAAAAAGGTAGAAGATCCAGCTAAGCATTAAAAAATTTTAAGCACCAAGGTAGACTAACATTGCCTGAGTGAGACTGCAGGAGGGGAACCAACTTGGTATGTATATAGAAGCAATATCTTCAATCTGGTGATTGTCGACCATTCATAGCAATAAAGGTAAATCCTTATGATGAATTTGGAACTTCGGCCTCAAAGAGGTTAGCAAGTTGTGCTGTCAATATATGCACACCTGTAGGGTACCCTGGAACAAAATTTTGCAAATGAAAAAGTTGCTCCCTTTCATGATGTGAGAACCATATACAGGGAATATAGATTTGTTTCTAAACGAAGAGCTCAATAAGATAAATCAATGTTTATAGTAATCACAATAAATTGAACCTCCTCCACATTAATTATCAAAAAACAACTACCAACTCATACAAATGGACTCAAAGATCTTAAACTATTCTAACCCAAGAGACTGAAAAAGGAGGGGATTTTCGTTATAACCAATCCATATAATGAATATAACAACTGTTTACACAAAAGGCCTTAGTTTTTCTTCTCTTTTCTTTTTTATCAGCAAAATGCTTAACAAATATGTTCAGTCCACAACAGATCAATATATATCCATTGATGTCACAGAGTCAACCCCATGTTCCATCACCACGGATTCCATGAGGGAGGCAACACATTACAATGGAAGAGAAATTCCATTACATTCCCAGGGAGAAAGGCCGCATACAAGTCAGTGCTTCATGTGGGTTAGTAACATCAATGATTTAAAAAAGAAAAATCAATGATTTAGGAACCATAAAATGAAAATTTATTGAATCTATCGATGCTGATGATGATAATAATAATAAGAATAATCTGTATACAAGGACATATATGAAATATAATGAAATGGCTTCACTAACCCCCAACCTCGATCAAGAACACACCATACAAAAACTTCCCAAACTTCCATAACTCCTCAGAAAGAAATGAAGTTACAGATACGAGAAAAGAGAACCAAATTTAAATTCTGGGTTTTTTTTTTTTATCCAACTAGCAATGGCATGAATATGATGGTCAATGGTCAGGATATTGACCCGGTAGTTTTCCCAATTGAATCAGCCACAAGAGAGAAATCTCAACAATGGGAATATCTTAACCACCCAACAGTTAACCTATAAATCAAGGCCAAACAACAATCACAATAAAATGAGAAATACGGACAAATTCGAAGATACAACGATCCAATCAATAAAATTCATGGCAAAGCAGTCCATCCACAGTAAGGGGGGGAAAACGCGATCTTTCATAAGTCAATTTATTTGCAAGGCGCTCTAATTACAGACAATTAACGAATTACCTTCTTAATCCAAGCAATCTAAGTGCGGCCGTAGTCCTGATCCAATTCCCTTCGAAAATCAAAGCAGAACAAACAACGCACTTCTGAGAAGGAAAAAAAAAACATATCAATCAGAGAAATCGCACTCGATCAAAAGCGCGATACAACCGGGATTGAGCAAAGTAGGCAAAGATCGGAACTTTCCCTACCGATCAAATTCAACCATGCGAATCAGGGAATTCAAAGGGAGAGATCGGAAAACTCTACCGAATCTGATCCAGAAAACTCGATTACGGATGAAAAGGACTCACCGATTCGTAATCTGTTCGCAGGGATTTCCAAGAATCAATCGGGAAAGACGATCAAAAGTCGTTTCTTTTGTGTACAAACCCTAGAAAACGAAAAGGAAGAGAAAGGGAAAGTAAGAGAGGGGGAATTGGGAAATACCTTGTCTTTGCGTCTGGAGATTGAATAGGATTTGATTTGGTAGAATCACAAAGACAACGAGAGTCAATCAACTCTGCTTTTTATGTTTCAAAATTCAATCAAT
Organism: Umbellularia californica; assembly: GCA_028538565.1. Taxonomy (NCBI): domain Eukaryota; kingdom Viridiplantae; phylum Streptophyta; class Magnoliopsida; order Laurales; family Lauraceae; genus Umbellularia; species Umbellularia californica. The sequence continues at coordinate 52,666,022 of JAPQWN010000009.1, read as the reverse complement.
CTCAAAAAGATGATGACATTGAAAAAGGAAGGAGGATAAGTCCGCAGGACCACGGTTTCCACGTATGACCAATGGGGGGATGCCACGTGTCCTATAAGGCATAAAACGTGTCGACACAGGACCTGTGGCTGTGGTGTTTTGGGGACGGTGGGGGTTCGCGGGACACGATTTGGGGAAGTAACGCGAGAGCCAGAGAGAGAGAGAGAGAGGTGGCAGAGGAGGCGTGCCGCGAGAAGTGGGGCCCACTCACTATTGGCACGTGCTCTTTTTTTTTGTCTTCCGTCGGAAAGAGATATTGCAGTTTGCACGCTACGATTTGATGTAACTTGTGGAGCAGGACAATGGAAGATGGGGGTCATCTTTGAATGGTTCAGATTGACTAATCTGAATAGATTGAATTCAATTGTGGTTTGATGATGAGAAAGACACAACCCCCCCCCCAGGCTGGAAGATATATATCTTGCTAATCAAGTTGGGTTCAGCTATGTATAATATATATTTGTTTTTTTGGTGCTACCCAGTAAGGGGCGGCCACCCCATCTAACCCAAGAGATGGGAAAAGCCCGGCAACTCTACTAATAGAGTGAAGTGAAATAAAATTGATTTTGAAGAAAGAATAAAATATAAGTGGGTTATGATTGTATTTTGTTTTTAGTTGTTACTTATGAAATCTTTTTTACTTTTAAATGGGAAAGTGGAGTTTTATTTGTATTTTAGTAGATAAAGGTAATTAGTTTTTTATATTTTTTTAAAGATGGATGGAGTTTTGAATTAAAGTACATTTAATGTGACATCTTGTCTGAAAAATGAGGGCTTTACTTAACCATTACTATATTAGTATCGGATCACATTAAGAACACCCTGTGTGATGAAAAATAGCATGTTCAAGTGCAGGGGTAGGCTTAGAGCAACTCCAACAGCTCCTATATTTGTCCAATTCAGCATGGATGTGATGTTCAACTATAGCAAATAGCATGTGGGAAGCCCTCGAACCTGTATAACCAACGTAACCAACGTGACAATTGACATAGGCCTTAGTATGCCAAATTTGGAATATCAAAAAGTAGCCTTCAAATAATTTTTTTAAAATATAATAATACAAATGTATGTTGCAAGTCAGCATGTGGGATGGAACATTTGTAATAAAGCAAATGAGAATTAAATGAAAATAATAATAATAATTTGACATTTCTCTTGGAATTGCCCAATTAAGATGCCAAATTTATATATATATATATATATATATTTTTTTTGCCACATAATTTTTTATTTTGAAAAAGACATATAAGAATTTGAAGTGTCTCTTAGAGATGCTCTTAGATGTTAACATGCAGGTCAGTCGCACCCGGTGATGTTCGAAAAGTCCCTTGTATAAAATTTTTAAAATCTCAATTTTATTATTCAACTTCGGCACTTGGTCATTGCCCATTCAAAGAAACAAAACCCTGAGTCCACCCTTTGCCCAAGCGCAAGGGTCAAAGCCGTGTAAGAACTTAAAAGTGTCTTATTAACATTAGGGTCAAGGCGAAGAGCAAAGACCTTATGAGTTATTGCATGAGTTATTGAGTGGTACAGGTTATTTTACTTTTTGTGTCTTGTAGAGATGGCTTTCTCAGTCCAGTGAATGTGTTGTACCATAAAAATGTCACGTTTAGACGTATGGGTACATTTAGAGTTGGTGGGAACCACTTACACTAATTCCATACATGTGTTCCATTTAGGCCACACGTGAAACATGAGCAGCCTCAGAAGTCAGACCAAGGCCAAGTCATGGTCCATGAGCTTTCCTTTGGGTTTATTTTATTTTATTCTTTTTATATGGATGGGCTCTAAACAAATCATTGTACCCCTATCAAAAAAGGTTGGAGGATTGGCCCTAATTGGGCCCCACAAAAAAAAAAGTTGGGCCATGAGGGTTTCATTTACACTAGTTCCCACCCTTGGTCATTCCACTGCTTCTACTATGAGAGGAACAATGAAAAAGAAAGCACAGTGCACAAGTATAATAGAGAAAAGTGGCTGTTCAACCTTCTTTCATTATTAGTCTGCAGATGGCAATGTTATAAAAGTAGAGAAAACCCATAAGATGAGAATTGTTCAGATCATTCCCAGAAGTCTGCAGATGGCAAAGTCATCAAAGTAGAGAAAACCCATAAGATTAGAATTGTCCAATCTCATGAGATAGAAAAGTTCAGATCATTCCGAGAAAAGGAGTACCTAACAATCTTTCAACCTTCATCATATTAGATAGAATACTTGGGGAAAGAAAAAAGGGGATATTTTCAAAAAAGTCCTTACCTTTTGGATGATTTTCAAAAAAGGGTCAAAAGATTTCAATATTTAAAAAACGTACGGAGATTTTCAAGATTTATTTCAATCAGGTCCAATCCGGCAATCTATACCCACCGCCGACAATTTTGTATAAATAAAAACTCAAAAAGACAAAAGTGCCCTTGGTGAGTAGTATGTAAAAATGAAAATTTCAAAATAGTCCTAAACTTTTTTGGTGGTTTTCAAAAAAGGACCAAGGAATTGAATATTTCAAAAAGGTATGAAAATTTTCAAGACTTCTTTCAATTAGGTCCTATTGGGAGATCTCCATCCACTGTTGGTACTTTTTTTTTTAATTTCAAAATGAGAAAAATCCATTTAATTTCATTCCTTCTCTAAAATGTTGGACCAACTATAAGATCACTTTTGCCTGTTACAAGTCACTTATATAACACAATGCAGTTATTGCACTGGAATTTACCTTAATAATTAGAGTGCCGAAATATTGGATTGATCATGACGTGAAAACTGAAATTAACTATTGACTAGGTTAATAATTAGAGTGCTCACCTAAAAAGTTTAGGATTGTTTTGAAAATTTCATTTTTACCTACTTACTATTCACTATGGGCACTTTTGTCCCTTTGAGTTTTTATTTATACAAAATTACCACCAGTGGATTATGGATATGGATTGCTTGATTGGACTTGAGTGTAAAAAGTCCTGCAAACTTTTATACGTTTTTGAAATATTGAATTCTTTTGATCATTTTTTGAAAATCACCAAAAAGTTAAGTTTTTTTTTTTTGAAAATTTCCAAAGAAAAAAACCATCTGAACCTGTAAAGCTAATTAATGGTGTTGGACAAGGTAATGACATAAAAGTGATCACATGGGCCTTGCTAAATTCGGTGTATGCACCAAACATATACATGTATGATGTATTCATCTTTTTTATTGAAAGTGGGAGGTATTCTTGATCAAATATCCAATCTCTACACTGCTTATGAATCGAAAAGCCAAACGGTTCATCAACTACTCTTGCTCTCTCATTGCTGTGGTGTGAGGTAGATGCGAGAATAGCATGTGCATCAGTGCGCAGTATCAACACTATAAAAATATATCCAGGGGGTTCAAAACCACATCTTAAAATAATCAAGCACCTATTTCACCCAAGAAGCTATTAATTAAGTTTTTAGGAGCTAAAGATTAAAGAGCCATGGGAACTCAGTTTGGGTCCGCTCTCCAAGCTATTACCCAGGAACTCAGTAACACATGATCAGAACTCCATCATGGAGCTTAGACAAAGATAATTAAGACCGTGCAAGATGAATCCCATCTCCCACAGGGATATATCCACAAACTTCAATTCAATAGAAGTTGCCACTGATTGAATGCATGACGGAAACGTGATTAATGTGTGTTAAATCCTATGATAGGACCTACTCCTATTAAATCAAAATTGGAGGATATGTCATTGTAGGGAATGTAATTTATCGCGAATGGTCTGGATTTTTCCTATCAAACCCCATGACGGAGTTTTGGTCATGTGTTACAAAGTTCCCTTTTTTTATTTTTTTTATTTTTTTGCTCCGGTGAAAATTTATATAAACACACATGCCTAAAGTCGCACACCATTAGCGCTACGACCATAATGAAGGATTGGCACATGGGAGGTGCCTCGCCATGGAGCTATCAATGGATTGGCACCCCTAATCCACAGCTAATATAATAAGCCTGTTAAGTTTCTCAGTTGAAGAAGAAACCTGCGCAAGGGGAGTGAGAAAGGTTGGTGTTTTTTAACTTCACATCTCATAAATTTCTTGTGCAACCAGCAACCAAGGGAAGAATAAGAAAGGCCCACATGGGTTGGTGAGTGGTTGGTGTGTGGGTCAAGAAAATAACATGTGACGGTTTCTTAATGATGGGTGTATTATTAGCTGCCTTTGCTGGTAGAGCATCTCTCACATGTGCCCCGGCCCCTGTGGCTAAGAGAGAGCATACAATAAAACACCCACTTTGTCTGTCAAAGTGGATTTAATGCTTTCAGGTCAGAGGCCTACATCTGCATCAGAAATCCTTCTTATGGCCAATTGGATGGTAGAGACCCTCTAATCACCATGATTTATCAAGTATTACAACTTATATTGGAGTGACTAACAAGTAAATTCTGCTTTATGGCAATTTCAAAAATGGAAGCATGGTTTGAAAGGCTTGAAAAGATGACCATGTGCACCTCAGATTCAGCGGTGTCACAAAATATCATTCCACTTACACTATAGAAAAGGTGAAGCAATCTTGTAACTCCAACATTATTATCACATTGTTTTAAAAGTATCACCAAATTAAAAAGCTTACTCATGTAGAATATAGTAAAATTTTACACACACATATAACAGAGTGAGATATATAAACCAGAGATTTTCTCTTTCAGGGACTATATACATGGTAGAGGCACTTGTTCAGATTGGGGTTGTCATTGTTTAATTAAGTTTGGGCTCGGGTTGGTTCAACATAAAATCAGAGATCAAAATAAAAGCAGAATCCCACTCATTGCATCCCTGATATATGGTTAATTCATTTCTATCACTGATTTTTGCTCTCCCAGGTTTTCCATTGCTTCTGCTCTGTGATGCAGTGATAATAGTACAATGGTGGTGCTGAGTGAACAAGCGCCCCAACCATTGAAGCAAAATTTGTAAGGACCCATACAAAATGGATGGCATCTGTTTTGAACGGTTTAGATTTTTAATGAATAGACAAATTTCCCTTGAAGAAGATCTGGTCTCCCTCTGTCCCCAGGGGAGTATTTTTTGCCCATCACAGGAATTTTACCCAAGCATGGCCTGCCAGACAGGGGGTTCATATCTCATCCAGTAACATAATCAACACCACCAACAACAATGTGAGAATCATTGTCAGATTAGGGGGGAAAAAACTAGCCTACCACAAAAATAATTTCCTTGAATTGAGAGGCAAGAGAATGCCCTCGTGTGAGTAATCAAATTGAGGTCCTAAAACAAGAGAGCAAAATGCAACAAAGAAAAAAGAAAACCTCCCCTTTAATTATTAATCGGTAATGCCGAAATTTGGAAGGTTGGTATAATTATAGTAATCAACAAAAAGAAATTTGGAAGGTTGGTACTACTAACAAATATTTCTGATTTTTGCATTTTAAGGACCAGATTGTAATACAACAAGGAGGCCGCTGCTATGAGAAAGTAAAGGAACCTCAAACCGAGGTTCATTTCTATGATCTTGATCATGCTATTAGCCATAAACACTGAGAAACACTTTACAACAAGAATAGTTAGTAGAAATATTGGAAAGGGAAGAAACAGGTATAATGAAATGTAATATTGTATGAGTTTCCTGGATTTTCTTGGTAATGTCCAATCTGCATGATCACCGAACTGGCCTTGCCAATGCAAACCAGGATACAGGGTTTACCGACATCAACAGTTCTAATTGGATAGCTTCATCTGGACGAGGAATCTTGAGACTAGGTTCTAGAATACCTGCACAGGCAACAGAAAATGGCAAAAATAACTCTAAGATGCTATTTTGTTACAGCAACCAAAGAACTTATAGGTGCACTTCAGGGATTACCTGGAGAAATTTTTCGCCTGCCATGTAAGGCTTTCGCTAGAGGATTGCTTGCCCAGTAATTGACTGCTAAGCGACTCATGGGCTGAAAACCAATTAATTTACCATCTCTTGATAATACTACCTGAAAAGCCAAATATTGCAGCAATATGCAAGCACATCAATCAGCAAGATTACATATTTTGAAATTTTGTTGGAACAAACGCAACAGTTCCAAAAAAGTATTTATTGCACATGCTTTTCCTTGCAAAAGGAAGCTGCGACCAACCAACTAAAATGAAAAACAATCTTGCCACATGTCGCAAGCTACAGTCACTATAAGAATGAAGCCTGCAAATGGTTGATGATTGAACTGAAGTGCATTAGAGCCCACTCACATGCAATGGCACACGAAATCTGATTTTAATCAAAGGGATACCCATCTGATTACTTGAAGGCTTTTATACAACACAAGACAAACCAAGGGCAAAATATTAAACAACAACAACAACAAAAAACCTTTTCCCCCATTTTTCAATCCCCAATTCACTATCACTTGCATTTCAATTACGCCTGTCAACAAGCCTGACTCAGGCTGGACTTATCTGGGCTCTAGTCTGACAAGGAATGAATGGCCAGAGTCTTGAGTCTGACACAGACCACAGGCTCCAGGTCCAAGCCCACCTGACGAATAATATTGGAGGGCCAAGCCAGCTCACATATGACACAAGGCTAACTAAGGCCCAAGCATGTGAAAGTCCTGTGTAAATATCAAAGAGCTCTCTTTTTGACGTATTATAGAAATATCCATAAACTCATATGGTATACATTTACGTATACATATCCACACAAACAGACACATACATGTATATGTTAACAACTATTTAACAATTAGAGTCAATAGGCCTGGATCACAAGGTCCAATAAGGCTCCTGGCCTATACCTTGGTCCAGGTACCCATTGAGCCCATCAACAATCTGAATCCTCATATATCAAACTCTAGGCACAAGCAGATTCGAGCTTGACACATGAGACTAGGCCATTGAGCCCAAATTCAACCCGAGTCCGTCTAAGACCGAGTCCGATATTTGAGGATTCAGACTGTCACAATGGACCAAATGGGTCGGGCCCCAACCCAATGTTTAGGGTTCAAATCCCTTATATTAGGACAAACTCGTGCCTTGGGATCCAGGCCTATCTAGTTATACATAATTTTAAAACAGATAACTCGCATGTGGGTGTATATGCATACAAGGTGAACTCATAAAATGAGAAAAATAATTTTATATTTTATATTTGGATGACACAAAGCTCATAAAAAAATGGCCTTTAACAGATTGAGCCTTTTGGCATCGGGCAGCTTCGTCTGGGATGTAAGGAGGTCCAAGTTGGGCTAGGACTTGGACCCTTCAATTCTTAAACGACCCACACTTGAGCCTAGGTAGGTACACACTGAATCTGGCCGATTCACAGCCTTACCCAGTCCAATAACAGCCTTTCAAAAATCAGGACAGCTAATTTGAACAGAGAAGCATGCCAGTATCCCACCATACAGCCATAGCCAGAAACCAAGTGCGGTGGAAGTTTAGGAGGGCTGGTTGAGGAAAACAGCTAACCCCAAAAACTAGATGATTAGAGAGCAATGCGAAAGTGCATAACACTGAGAGGACAAAATAAAAACGCTTACTTCTCTCTTATCCTCTCTACACACCAGCAGCTATGGAGGAATGAATGCATCCTCTACAAGATTCTTCTTATGCCTGCTTTCGCTATTACACACACACACACACACACAAAAAGAAAAGAAGAAGAAGAAGAAGAAGAAGAAAGAAAAACCTTCTGCCGATGGACTAAACATACTCAGGTTATGTTTATGTAAGGGAGAAAATTATGCCACGTCCTGCGATCCTCTGATTACCAGCATCCTGACTTGTAAATGGAGACTTATCCCAGAACAAGCCACTTTTATGACCACGATTGAGTCATATAATGATAAAAGTAAAACAGGACACATCTGAATTTCAATAATACTGATAACTGGTTAGTTCTAGTTAATTTTAGTATCTACATCATCAGCTGTATTCCAATGCCTAAGTCATGATGAAAAGGAAGTCGCCATGTGAATCAAATTTATAACAATTCATGTCACATGTCATTCTGAACTTTGCTTGCTCCAAGGGTGTATAACATTGACATCAGGAAAAAGTGTAAATATTCGTCCTCACGAATCGAAACAACAAAAAATCATGCTAGATTTTCTACAAAACCGGAATAACGTTTGTGTTATTTACAAAAGAAAAGGGAAGTGGCAGATAAATAATCTACAATTACCTGAAAACTAGCAATATCTTGAGCAGTTGTCATTTCTGAGTCAGTGTTGCTCTCAAGAGATGAAGATGGTGCCGTATCAGACAAGTCTTCATGAGTTGGAACATCTCCACTAGATCTACTTGTGGACGAATTGACCGCCTGAACTCGATTCACATCCCTCTTTCTTGTCAAGTAACTTGGAAGTTGCCCAATCCAAGCACCTACATCTGGATCAGTCATTATATCTCCAGGAAAATCAAAGGCGTCCTTGATTTTCTTGACAACCAAGATGCACAATGCCTCCAACTTTCCATCAGAAAAACCAAATATTAGATAATAGAATTTGAAGAATTGGTTTGGAAAGGTAGAAATTAAACATATAACACTCACTAATAGATACAACCAATCATGTTCGCTGAAATGATTTCTGGAAAATTATCTTCTTAGCTTTATCCCATCCAATCTGGAGTGGCTTATTGCACTATATAGAACTAAAGAAACAAACCATGTATCCTCTTTCTCTAAGATTCGTGCATGAAGAGTGCCACATTTGTTGAAAGATAACTGTTTATCTGAACGAGTATATTAAACCAATTAAACAGTTCTCTAGGTGTTTCACCGTAGGTGGAAGAAAACCAGGGCCAGCTTGGAAACACTGGGTTTTTAGAGGCCACAACTCACAATGGAATGCATTACATTAAAGGAATTTTTGAACCCGCTGGAAATCAAGAAAAACAAATGGCTCAGAGTTTGTCCATAAGTTCTTTTGGTGTTCGAATAAAATGTTATTTTTATCTCCCCCCCCCCCCCACAAAAAAAAAGAAAAAAAAAGGCCTAGGGTTGCTTGCCGTGAGAGAAGCATTGCAGATCATTTCCAAGTTGTACATTGGAAAAGACATGATTGAGATGGACACAAAAAATGGGGTGTGAAAAGAATAAAGGATCAAGTGTGGTGTCTCCTTTCATGGCAAGCAATATCATATTTGTGTGGCTATTTTCGCTTAAGCGAATCGCTTGAATCGTAAAATGCAATGAAACAATTATTGAATCGTAAGATTCACACCTAGATCATAAGATTCATCTGTAAATGGGATTTGTAGCATAGATACGAACAGTTTTCATTTAAGATTCGGGATTCAAGATACGAATCATAGGATTCTCATAACAATGACTTGTCTTGAGTCCTTAGTTTTAATCGCTCCACTTATGCAGTAAGTATTGAATATGATTGTTTCTAATATGATCCTTATTATTGTAAACAAATATAACTTGCCTAACTATTTGGGTTCCTGCTCTCTATTCAACAAAGTGATTTCCCTTTCATACTTGTTCTGTATTTCACAAAAGAATTTTTTTTCTATTTTAACTGATAAAAATGTATTTTCTGCTTCTTTTTGGAGAGTCCCTGGACAACAAAAAGGAAGTTCTTGTTAAGTTGCAGAAGATATGGTGGTGAAAGAAGAGGATGACTAAGAAGCAGCACAAAGTGGCAAATTAGCTTGTGTGTTGGATAAGCTGCAGCTTGATTACCAGGTCTTGAAGATCAAGATGGTTGGTGATGCGGTACTGGAATTTTTTAGTGCATTTGTTCTTTTCTGTAATCATCTGATTTTCTGTTGATTAATGTCCATACTCCATTCTCCGACTCATCATTCATCATCAACAAAGCCTTGTCCCAACTATGTCAGGGTTGGCTACATGAATTTTCTTTCTCCATTCTGATCTATCTTGAGCAAAATCCCCAAAGAAGTTGCACTTCTTAGAGTCCAAAGCCTAGATCTCGAAAAAGACCAAATTGCTCCACTTGAAAATGGAAAACCAATGAAACATTTTGCTTTCTTTTAGCTTGCCAGTATATTTCTCTTATAGTGCTTGCTTCAATTAATGAAAGTAACCATTCAATAAAAGAAAGAAAACCAATGAAACATGCCCAGTTTGCCTTCTTTGGTTTTAGTTTTCATAGAAATTGTCAGACCAATTGGGCAGGGGCGGACCAATAAATTTTTAAGAACCCCCTTAAAATTCTGGAAATTTGGATATATATTTACATTTGCCCCTTCCCCTAATATTTCTTTTACATAAAGCTCCCTGAAGGTAAATTTCTTGGGTCCGCCCCTGCAACTGGAAGACATGATGGAGTTTTATTATATTCCCAAGGTTTATTACCATTACCTTCACTGGATGACTGATGAGCACACAGATTCTCTTTCAAAAGATAGGGTCCTTAGATATGATAAGCACCTTCCTTTGTAAATTGTCATAGAAGTTTATTATTCAATTATTGGTCGTTGCTACTCCATATTAATATATTATTTCTATTAACAAATTATGTTGCTATCAAATGGAAAAAATTCTTAGTGAAAGATTAAAGAGTGACTTAACAGATACCACTTGGGAGGCAAACTAGCAACGTATTCCTTTGATCAGCAAGGTTTTTTCTACAATTCAAGCCAATGTGCACTCTTCTGCTGGGAAATTGTACTACAATTGACATCCTCCAAAACTTGAATCCTCTTCAAGTTGACAAGTATGATATTTGAAGTTGATAAAGCATATATATATATATATAAAGACTTCCAAATTTTAAATGCTTTGGATCTTAACAATACTTCTGGTCTTTGCATGGGAAATCTAGCATTTGATTCTCTCCAAGATAAGACTCGCATATGAATCAAAAAAATATCACAGGCTCCACAAAATTCACCAAAATTATGGCAAGAATAAAGCCTTTGCTTGAAATGCTTTTAGTAAATCTCCAAAAAAAATTATTTGGAAAAACACATGTGACCTATAATTCCCTTTTTTATGGCAATGGCTTGCAATATAAAAGTGGAAATAGGAGATTCAAAGATAATGATTAAATTGTGGACATACCTCGGCTGCTTCTAAAAATGGTTGGGAACTGTAGTCAATGTCAGACAATGAAATTGTAAAATGCTCTTTTGGAGAGACTGGGGGCTTGAAGAGCCGAGGCCAACAAAGTTGTGCAAGAAAACTAATCGACACCAGAACAAATCCACCAACAACGCCAATAGATATCATTTTCCATAACGAACTCTACATTAGGGGAAAAAGAAAAAAAAAACATCTTAGATAAGAATGCTCATGCTAATAAAAAAAAGTTCCATTTGCTTTTTTTATTTAGTATCGAATGATAGATGCTGAAGACTAAAGAGAGATGACCAAGTACAATTGGCAGTAGCACAATCTACATTGTAAGCCCCACCTCAGCCCTTTGCATATTGGTGGATGGATAGAGAGGAGATACCATATAAGAAATATGTCCTCATTTTGACCTTTAAACTGTTGAATCAAGACCAAGCAAAGTGATTGGTTGGATCACTATGCTCTTTGTATTCAACCAACCCCCGTACACGTTAATGACTGAAATCGGCCACGCGATATGAGTTCTTCTACAGTTAAGAGTACACCTGGTTAAACTTCATCATTCATGGAGAGAGGGAGGGAGAGTGAAGCAGCGCAGGGAAGGGAGGATAGCCAACGGGCTAAACTCCAAGCCAAAAGGCTTAAGGATAGGGATCCATAGGATCCAAAACGTCCTCGTCTCACACCACAGACACACAACTGAGGGAAATTCCCAAAAGGAAAAATTTTTATTAATCAATGCATTGTCCCTCCTAAAGAGGAATTACAATCCTTTATATAGACTCATACTCTAACCTATTCTTGGAAACAACTCTAAATAAAATAAGCACTAAATTAAATAAGAGAAACTTTCTCATTAATCTCCCAATTATTTTTAAAATCCAGCTAATACTAAAAATAAAACTCTGGCATAATTTGAAGATCTTTTTATGGGCTTGGGCCCAGTGGACTGCCAGACCAAGGATCTGGCCTGCATCAGAGAGAGAGAGAGAGAGAGAGAGAGAGAGACCTAATTCTCAGATGAAACATGAGAAAGCTATAGCCCTGCACTCTGGTTAAGTATCAAGCCATCTCTTTCATATTTAATTATTTGGGCCTGATCAACTATATGGTGTCATCATTTCGTTTCCCTTACTGTACCTTATAGATAAATTAAAAGGTTAGTAAAGATAACTAAGAGCAAATTAACAAATCACCTTCACAGTGGTGTAGAGGATCCAGGATTATGTCCCTGCTGTTTTATAGCTACTCTCTCTAAAATGACGTGTAATCTTTATAAAATGGGGAAGAAGAAAAAAAGGTGAAAAAAGATGTATATGTAACCAGGTACCTTACTCTTTGTTAATTTTGAAAAATCTGCAGTGAACCCACTTAAAAGTTGCTTGCCTGGGTTGGTATATTGATCTTCATAGTACATATCTAGAATATTACCCAATCCAACCTGCAAAAGCCTTCATCAGAACCATTCCACTGGACAAAATATCAACATCCAAAAGACCAACGGTAGCATATGATACGAAGTAGAGTATACTAATGTGAAGGAGCTCTTTAGAAAGTTGTGTGCCATATAGATGGTATGAAAAAATTATACATCTATTTTAAGGCAAATGCCATGGCGAAGTACATTAATCTGAAGGAGCACTTCTCTTATGGCTAATAGAAGAAACCCCAATATCGGAGATTAATAGACAAAGTGCTTGAAACACCGTATATGTACTCTGATTCATAACAAACAAATAATAATTATCAGAGGAAATGAGCAAATGATAAAATCTCCACATATTTCATTTGCTTTTCAGCTGACCCCAGATAGATGCCTTAAAGCTAAGATGACGATAATGATTTTCCTTCTTCTTCTATAATGAATTTATCCGCTTTTAAGATTCAAGATAATCACTTAATTTGAAGCAATTAGCAAGGTTCCAATCCTGTCCATGCTAATACCGAGGAAACATGAAATAAAGACTCATTAAAAGAGGGATGTAATGTGCCTGATGAATTTTCCCTGTATAACAGCATGTCCAGGCAAATGTCAACAGTTAGACTGTGGAAGTACTGTAAGTACGCATTTTTTTTTTTCACTTGCTAGTATGGTTTACATTACATTCTACTCCTTACCGTTTTCAGAGATTCAAAATCTAGGATCGAGCTTTCTTGGCTCCCTGAATCATAGTTGCCATATCCGTTCCATCATTTACTCAGTTTCCCTCTAAAATAGAATGTTTTGGACTTTCAGGCATTTTCAGAGTACCACGTTTCAGAAATGTTTACAAAAAAGAAAAGTTGATATAAGATAAATAAAAAAACTTAATGAACATAAAAGAAAATGCAATTACATCATTCTAAATTTGCCATTCAACATTTTTACATGTCAAATTGTCAACTACAACCGTCAGAAATAATGTTTTGCACAGATGAGTAAGAGTGTAAGACATTAAGTCTCAGAGAAGGCTTTCATTAATCCCAAAACCTAATCTGTACATGCATTGAGCCCTCCCATTTAATTAAGGGGAGAGGAGAGTATAAAGTGATCTTTTACATCACAATCAGACCTGTCTTGTTTGCTTCAGCTGAAAGAAGTAGAAATAAAGCCACATAATGTGTACTTTTTATATACCTTTCAAAATAGAACAATCAGTCATTTAGGCCGAAAAAAAAAAAAAATGACCAACTTGCCCAAAATTCCTAAAAAGCCAAAAATAGCTTGATTGGAACTATTTTAATAAGTAACAACAAATTGGGCACAAAAAATAAATAAGGTCCAAATAACTGATGGTGCGTAATTTTTGAGCAAGGTAATGCTTCCAAAAATAGCTTGATTGGAACCATTTTAACAGGTAACAACAAATTGGGAACAAAAAATAAATAAGGTCCAAATAACTAATGGTGCATAATTTTTGAGCAAGGTAATGCTTCCAGTCGGTATGTAACCATTAAATGCTGCAATATCACTTAAATCTGGAAAAAACTGTTATCCATACAGTTGTACACACATTAAATAATTAAGCTATAAATTTATTTATTTTTTGAAAGGTAACTTTCAAGCTATAAGAAAATGTTCCCATAAGAGATTCCTCTCATATAAACTAAATGACCTACACTCTTCTAGAACCCCACAAGGACAACCTCTATCTTGACGCATCTTCTACCTTTGATTTTAAGGCCTTAAAATCCACCCAAACGGAATCCAATGAGGCTGATTATTAGAGTATCCTTTATCAATGCATAAACCTTCCATCCCACCATCCCCTGGACTAGTAGTTGCCCAAGATGGGCTCCACAGTGTCACGTGTCACTAATATGAGTAAAGAACAAGAGATTATTTATGATTAAGGTACGGTACTAGGAAATCAAGAGCTATAGAGCATAATGCATCCTTTCTGTAATAAAAAAAACCATAAGCAAAAAGATATATATATATATATATATCTTGTAAGGATGTTTGATACAAATTATAAAGTCGGAGGGGTTTCAAATGATAGCCCATTAATTAAGTCCAAGGATCCAAGGAAAGAATAAATATACCATTTGGGAGTGGGTCAAAAGGACTTCCCACCTATTATCCACAGATCTCTGCCAGCCTTCGAATTTTACATTCTGGAAGTACTCAGCATTGACCTGGAGCCGATAAGCAGGTATGTAATCGTTTGTCCACGAACTAAATTCAGGACCACCAATTTTATCCAATCTTGAATAAGTCGGGGACGCCCACCACCTGTCCTTTTGTTTTATTTCTCTACCCATATACTTTCCCTTCACTGAGTTGAAATTTTCTACCGAGTTTTTGGCACTTTCAACAATCTGGTCTTGAGAAATTTTATATATATTAACTGAAGAATCAGATGAAGCAATCCTTTTGGACTTCTGAAACCAAGGGAAAACATCCCTTGATGAAATGCCCTTTGAGTTTTCAAGAAAATCTCTCTCGGTACTCTCAAGAGCACAGAGGCAGACAGCTTCTGCAAGCACAGAAAGAACCCTTTCATCCGATGAGCTCAAGGTAAAAAACGCTCTAACCTGCTGACAACAAACGAATGAGAACTGAACCTTCCAATACCATGAGGTGAATGCATGAGACAAATATATACACAATAAAACCAACAGGCAAGTCACACAAGGAAACAAAGAATCATATAAAAGAAAGAAATCTTAAGTAACCTCTCTCGGATTCACAAGATCTTCCATATTTCTCTCACTCCCTGGGCTAAATAATGAAAGCTCAAAGCTCCAAAAATGGTGCAGAACTACTTGTCGGAAGGTCATGGCCAGTATATTTCTTGATGTAGTGCTGGAAAGAAAATCTGCATTCAGCATGCTCCTCATCTTCTTTGCCTTCTCTTTAACCTTTCTTGCTGGTAAAAACTATCAAAACAATGTTTTTTCACCTAGTCAGCATGCGTTCAACTTCAATCATATTATAGTCATTTAATATCTTCAGCCAATGAAAGGAGTTCTTTAGAAATAAAGACGAAGTTGATACAAGATAATAGTCAGAATAGGTATTGAGAAAAACTGGTACTGGAGAGTATAATGCCTTAGCTCCTTTCAACCAGACTGAAAAACAACTCAGATGTCTAAATATTTGATGTACTCAGAACTCAAAAGCACATAAAGTTTTGAAATGATCACTTGACCCTGTGAGTAAAAATTATCAAAATAATGTTCATCTTCTCAGCAAGTATTCAATTTCATATTACATGGTCATTTAATTTCTTACGCCGGTGAGTTCGTTAAAAAGAAAGACAAGAACTTAATACAAGATTAAGATTACAATGAATATTGGGTACTGATAATGGGAAGTATATCGCCATAATACCTTAGCTCGTTTCAACCAGACTGAAAAACATTAAGAAGTCTAGATATTAGATCAACTCAATGGTCAGAACTCAGAACCTTATAAAGGAATGGCCACTTGAGTCAACAACTTAAACATTTGAGAATCATTGCAAACTTATGACAGTGTGATTGTATGGAGCAAAAGTGCATAAAAATAATTAAGAGCATTAACGGCTTCAAAGATAAGAACCAAATAGCAGCCAATGGAAAAGCAGCCCTCTGCGATAACAATATAAGGTTTACTACTAAGATCATGTGCTGCTGAGTACCGACGACTTCAAACAGCACTTACTCAATTAGAGTAGCATTTCAGTGACCAGATAGAACCTGACAGTTGACAGTAAGAGAGAGACAGACAGAGATATAATTTTTTTTTTTAAAAATACATAAATGCACAGTAGCATTACAGAACATAAACAATATTTCTTTATGAAAAAAAAATTTAAGGGACATAGTTGTTTCAATTAACCTTAACCATCAGCCTATGCAAAGATAAACATAGACAGACAAACAAGTGGAATTAAGCTTTCTCATTAACTCACAGGGTGACAGCAGTTAAATAAGAATTCTTTCCCTAGACCCAATGAATAATACCAAGAGAAGCTTCCAGTAACAAGAATTAATTAAGCAAGCCAAGAACACTTTCCAGTATGTGGTGGACCTAATTCATATCCTTCCAATCCCAAACTGCACTAATTAATTCCTACATAACGGATTTAACTTTCACTCCTAAAAACACTTTCCAGCATGCGTATCTGATTCTCATCCATCTAATCTCAAACTTCACCAATTAATTCCTACATAAAGCATTTAGCTTTCACTCTTGTTTAGCATTACCGAATTATTTACTTCTAAAAACCAAAAGTCCCCAAGTAGATGCCCACCTTGAGCATCTTCCATCAGAACACATGGCACACACCAGCTCTAGAGTGACAGAAAAGTTCATCTAGTTGGCCACAATGAGAGAGGTAATTCGCCAAAGCCTAAATATCACGGTCATTGAAAATCTGTATTTAATAATAAAAAAAAGGAAAAAAGAAACAGCTTTTCAGCATCCACCTGCATGTAATTGGTGTGATATGTAAGGCAACTCAGTTTCTCCAAGATTTGTGGGCTATGGCCCTGCAATCAAGTGGTAAGTAGACACTAGATCACCTTATGCATTCTTTATGTGAATGGTGAAGATCACAGGGCTGAGGTAAGCAACCCTCTCTGGCTTGATTCATGAGCCTTTCCCACTATACATCTTTAGATAAATAGACAGATGGCAATCTAAAGTTCCAATCAGCAGCGCCTCAGTTCAAGGTGCATCTGAATGTTACTCAAATGGTGGCAAGTTATAGCACATCCAAATGAACCATAAGGGCCTGTTTGGATAGGTAAAAAATAGAGTAGAGTGAAGTTAAATGGGCCCAACAGTCTAAAATTTCAACTCTAAACCGTTTGGATGAGTCTAGCCCGATAGATGAAGTAATGTTGTGAGCCTCGTGTACTCCATTTCACTTCAATTCTAAATACTTCTATTTCTTTGAGTAGAAGTGCATTCTACTCCAAACCTTAACTTCAAAATAAGCATCCAAATGGAGTGAAGTGAAGCACTCGACTTTAACTTAAACTTACTTCTCTTCACTCCACTCCACATTTGAAATCCACTTCATTTTATTCCACTCCTCATTTATCCAAACAGGCCCTAAAGGCAGCTCGAATTGAATTGCATTTTACATCCCACTTCAAAATCATCAGAAACCACCCACAAAAATTACCTCTCCCCCAGGACAGGAGCTAAAACCTAAGAGCATGTTAGAGCATGACATTTTTCAGTTCTAGTAATTCCACTTTCATAGGGAAATGGAAACAGAAGACGTCATATTCTACAATCCCAGTTTCCTCAGTTTCTACTGTTTCCCCCAGTGAAAGATTTCCCCTTTCCTCAAAGATCGTGAAAAATGATTTCACCCATGATATGAAAACCCCCGAAAACATTTAACACGAACCCAAAAACAGAGAGAAAGAGGAATCGAGAACCGACTAGTCTGGTGGAGATGGTGCTGTGCTCATCAGGACCCGCAGGGAAGACCGTCTCGATGACCATGGCCGACATTCCAGAGGCGAGGTGCTCCTCCGCCGCGTCGCCACCGTCGGCGGCGGCGGCAGTTATGGCTTGCTCGGAAGCAACATCTCCGATGACGTTGAGCCGGGCCAAGTCGTTCTCGAAGATCCTGACGCCGGGGAGATTACCAATCCGTTTGTCGTCGGATTGGAGGATGGCTTCGAGGATTTCCTGGTCGGTGGTCGGAAGAGCATTTGGAGGGGAAAGAGAAGGGAAGGAGATGGTGGAGTTGGATAGGGATTTGAAAGGAGGATTGAATTTGGGGAAGAAGAGGAGATTTCTGGGGAGAGAGGAGCGTCTGGGGAGGAGGGAAGGGAGGCGGAGGGAGGAGGATGGAGATGCAGGAGGAGATTTCAGGAAAGCCATGGGAAGGCCAAGGGTGAGAAGAAAACTAGGGTTTTAGGAAGGGAGTTTCATTTCATGGGGGGATGGCATAGAGAGAGGTTTTTGTGCTTGAGGAGAAACACTTCATTCTGTCATCTGAATCTCCCTCCTTTTCTTCTGTTTGGTAATTTCACTTTACTATTAGAGTGTGGTGAAGTGCCATTTCGATAGGTACTAAAAGGAGAAGATCAAATTCAAAAGTACTCTAAGTTCTAAAAATACAGATCTACTTTTTAACAAAAAGAAAAAGTAAAAAAAAAAATACTTTCTAATACAACTAAATGACAAAAAAAAAATTATTAAAAAAAAAAGAGAGAGAGACTTACATTTTCTTCTCACTAGATGACTATCTTCTTTTATTGTATTTTTATTTGACAATTCACCTCACTTCACTTTATTAGTGAAATTACAAAACAAGCTAGGGCCAGTTTAGTTAGAAGAATTCTGGTACCAATAATTTAGTGAAGTTACAAAACAAGCTAAGGCCTCTTTAGTTAGAAGAATTTTGGTACCGAGAATTTTGAGAATTCAACCGTTGCCTATTGAAAGTAGGATTCCAAATGTTCCAAACCCCAAACCCAAATCCACCCTTGGAATTATGGGAATTACAGGCTAAATGTGTATTTTCATATTGTTTGAAATTCTGATCTCTTACACCAAACAAAGCATTTGGAATGCTGAGAGACAAGATGTTACATCATGTCATAAATTCCTGATAACCGAAATTCCTTTAACCAAACAAGTTCTAAGAGGAAGATTTTATAATGAAGATCAACACAACGATTGTAAAGAGTATAGCAACTAGTAGCAAAAACGCTATGTAGCGGGCAATACATAGTTATTTCGGTGATACGAAGTAAAAAAACAATGTGAAGCGAAATGAAGTGACAAACACTTCACTTCGTCATCTAAATCTCCCTCCTTTTCTTCTATCTGATAATTTCACCTTACTAGTAGAGTGTGGTGAATGATCATTTTGAGAGACAATAAAAGTATAGTGTGGTAATTTCACCTTCTAATGTTTGATCCATATCCGAGTCTCACCATACTGCCTAATGCGGATCCTCTATCGTCTAAGCTTTTACTTAGAAAGATTTTGAGAATTTATATGTAAGATAAGATCTTTATTGAGGATTTAACACAAGACATCCTCTTTCTTTGTATGTTCCTAAAATCTCTCTTCAAATTGTCATTTATAAGTTTTTATCATGAGAATATAGGTCCAAAGTGGCTGCTGAAGGGGCCCACTAAAAAAATCAGCTTCAATTATAGGAATTTTTATTTTCTATTTTTTAGAGGAAGATCTACTCGGTAATCCTTGATGCATGCTTATCTGATCATTTCTTGTGTGCAGCAGCACAATGTCTTTCTGAATTCTGATCTCTTTAGGAGGAAGATGCCATTATACGTGGGACCAATTCGTTTCAATCTTCACAATTAAATTTTAAAATTGATCCTTATTTTTAAGATGGATGTCATCAAGGGCCCACATTTTAATAATATGATATTTTTTTTTTTGTATTTTTAAGGGCAAGATCTAACCATGGCATGGGTCTCACCTGTCATTTATGCTGTGCGTGTGTGGCCCACAATGCAATTGGACCTATCTGACCAAACATCGTTGTAATAATAATAGATTTGAAGAAGTACAACCTAAATATAATTGATACAAAGCTTCGATGATGATTATATAAATCAATCTATTGCTCAAATTAAAGTAAAATGTAAAGAAGTGAGATAAGATGTTTCACCATTCCAAAGTGAGCCGCCCCACACTGGTTATATCAAGATTTAAATGTGCTGCATTCAAGTTTTTAATTGTCTTCAATCTGATTCCATTAGTGGCAGAAGGAAAATGAAAGAAAAACGCATATGATGTACATGTACTTGTAATTAAATTAATAATCTCTATTTCGCGCGTTTTATTATCAGGTTCAAAACAAGTTTTTTGTTTGAGTAGAATATAATCCCTTTGATTAGATCTCTTTATTGTAATGAGAGCTGGATGGGTGTTGTTTGGGGTTTTAAAGGCAAGAGAGAGGAGCAATGGACGATAATGGGTCAAATAAAAAACACAGGAAAGAGGAAATAGTGAAGAGTAAATACATACTATATGACAAAAAGTTATTGCATCGGGGAGTAAATGAAACACAGAAAAAGAAGGGTGGAGATTAACCTTTAAGTCACATATGTAATTTTACTCTAATTCCCTTTTCGCATCCAAACAAGGTAAAGTAAAAGAATCATAAGGGCGGCTTTACCCTATTTCTATAGTTGATATCCAAACACGATGAAGTGAGAAGGCTGTCACATACTTTCTTTTACCTCTTTTACGCCACTTCAATGCAAACATGCTCCGATCCAACAATGAACTTGCATGTCGGGTCGGATTGGATGTATGGACACAACCCAAGTCCAAAAATGGGTTGGAAATATGGATTCAAGTGTCTTGACCGTATACCGACCTTCTCCTATTTGGGGCGGATTTGATAGTGGGTTTGATGCATAGGGGGCGTAAATATACATTTTAGATTTTGATCCGAGTTTGGCTTGGGTTCATTTTGGGTATCAACTGGCCCAACCCGCCCCACCCCATTTATAATTAAATTACATATTTATTTAGAAATTATGATATAAAAAAAAAAGGTGTAAAACTGTAAGACCCCGCCCCGAGTTAATCAAGATTAACTCTACTTAAATTGCAATTAATGCTAATTAATCAAGTCTAATTAGACTAATGATGGTTAATGACCCAACTCAATGAAGTTAGTCCCAAATGGACTTAATGAAATGGTAATGAAGAGATTAAGTGAATTGAGTGAGTTTTAAGTCTAGACTAAGAAAACAAGATCTTTTTCGTAAATACGTATTTATACGTATTTTGTCGAATACGGAAATTCTTGATACCAACACGCGTATCTTGACGAGTACGTTAACTTTCATAATAGGCTCGATGTCGTCCGACGAGTATTGACTTAAGTGAGCCTCCATTTGACTCGAATTAAAAATAAGAAAGTAAGAGAGGGTCTAGTTGCAAAAATGCCTTATAAACATTGAAATGAACCCTTAGGTTCATTCCACTTCGTTCATTCAAGAAACCCTAGGCACTGCTCCTTCTTCCTTTTCTTCTTTCTTCTCCATTTCTCTCCAATTAGGGTGAAGATTGGAAGCTTGACAAGTGCTGGTAGAGAGACTTCATCTTCTCCATCTCCTTTCTCATCTTGTGTTCATATTGGACTGTTGAAGCTTGAGGAAGAACTCAAGAATCCCTTCTTGGAGCTTCATTGAAGAAGATTTCTTGTTAAAGAGACTTCAAGAGGCAAGTATAAATGTTCATTTATGATCAAACATGCTAATTTTCAAGTTCTCTTGAGTCATTAGAGATGGGTTCTCAAAACCCCCTTTTCTTTCTCATGAAATGGAGATTAGATTGAATGTTAATGCTTAATGGTTGTTCCAAGAGTCCAAGAGGGTGTTTCCTTGGATTTTTATAGATTATTGAAGAGACTGGAGTTGAGAACTCAGTTTCTAGGATTTGCTTCAGAAGTTCTGAAGCTCGAAAATGACGTTCTGGGCGAATTTCGGCTAGCCGTAAGGCTAACCGTGGAGCCAACCGCCAAATCCTGTGAAAATGGCGAGCTTCTGGAAAGCTAACCGCCAGTTTTCGGTTAGCCGAAATTGGAATTTCGGCTAGCCGCGAGGTAGCCGTGAGGTAACCGCAAGGTAACCGTAAGGTAACCGTAAGGTGACCGAAAATCAAGACAGAAAATATCAGCTTCTGGAAAGCTGACCGTGAGCTAACCGCGAAATGGCGGTTAGCCGAAATTGGAATTTCGGCTAGCCGCCAGCCACCTTCCGGCTAGCCGCCGACTGCATTTCGGCTAGCCGCGGGCCAAGTTCCGGCTAACCGCCAGTGAGCTTAATATTGACTTAAAATTTATTGTGAGTGAAAATTTGTCCAATCGATCGGACCTAACGGTCCGATCGATTGTGGGACTCAGTTTGAGTCCAGTGGATTTTGATATTGTGGGTGGAAAATTTTTGGGGACTAAATGCACATATTAAATGAAAATGTGATGTCCATCGAAAATAACACGTGCATTTAGTAACTAATAATTACACCCAGAATTTGTCTAAATTGGGATAGAGACAAGTAGGACCGTGAATGATTAAAGATTCATCTAATCCCATTGAGTCTATAATGACTGCACACAATGAACCACGGAATACTAAATAAATGTAATGAACCATTGAATAATGAACAAAATGAATAAATGCATTGAATAATGAATAATCCTGCTGCAGCAGATGATTGGGGTGTTCCGGAGCTCCGTGGTGATGCCAGTGATCTCTGATCAAGACACTGGTAGATCCCACATATAGACTGAAAAGTCAATGAAAAGCCATGTACAAGCCATGTAATGAAATATGAATTGAATGAAAAATGTATTGGACTGAAAAGTCCCAAAAGCCATCTAATAATGCTCAATGTAATCCGAATGACATGAAATGAATGAAATGAATTGCCTAATGCTTCCTTTGGAAGACACTGAACTGAATAACGGTAATATTATTGTACTTGTAATCTAGTCATTGATTATCAATTGACTGCACTGTTCAAAATATTGCGTTAACCTAGATTCAATTGTCTAGAGTTCTTATATTGACAATGGACAGGATTAGCATGAGTTATCGTAATGTGTTTATATCTTGTTGAACCGTCGTGTTCATGGTGTTATTGATGGCATTACAGGCCCAGTTGCCCATCCCGGCCTTGCAGAGGCCGCGCCGCGAGCGGAGGAGGCCCTTCCGATACCTCCAGGAGGTTTAGCCGAGTGGGCTTAGTTCGGAGGGCGTAGCTTTTGGATGTTTTGAGATTATTTTGGAATTTCATTGATACTTATGTATATCATTTTGAGATGTAATTAACTGTCCCCTGCATTGTATTGTGAATATGCAGTTGTGGACTTCATTGGATTATATTTTTGTAAATGGGAACTTTACTGGTAATGTAAAGTCAATTGTTGTCAATGTACGTATATGTTTCCGCAAAATTGTACATTTGACAGGTATATGTATGTTAGATCCCTTGTGAGTCTTCGTCTTAACTTCGGTTAATTCGAGATTTACGGGAGTAAGTATGCTGACATCGCGATCCGGGTTATTAGGCCCCGATTAGCCCGGCCTCGGGCCCGGGTCGTGACAAAAACAGTTGGTAATGGAATCCACAAAAGAAGATGTGGTGGGTTGCTGTTTGAATCCAATCCTATGTGCAAAGAATGCATACAATTATGTCACTGCTCACTGGGACATATCTCCTCAAATACAGGCAACCTTCCTCTCCCCTCAGTGGTGGAGCCGTACAGGACTTGATTTATGTAAGATTCAGCATCTGCTATACTTCCACCAAGAGCAGCTGCGACCATCTCCTCCGCCTCTGTCACCGTCGTCGTCCTAGGCGCTGCTGATTCCATTATCTTCATCTCTATCTCCACTTTGGGCTTTGCTGTCAAAGCAGAAGATCTACCAATCTGCCTCATAAGCATGGAAGTAATTAAGAAAAAAACAGAGGTTGGTTTTGTAAGGTTGATAGACAAACAAAAGCTCAATTGAGAGAGTATAATAACTGCAGCAAAAAGATGGTGGAAGCATACTAATCATAGTGGTTAGAAAGAGAAAGAGCTATAATGAGTTGGTAATTAACCAAGTAGATTGCTCGCTGGTACAATCCAACACTGGAACAAACTCCAATTAACGTAAAATTTGAAGACATCTCATGTACTTGGAGGGCATTTATTTAGAATGATTTGAATTCCTATGGGCAGAGGCCCATCGTGGGATTCCATCTAGACATTGAGGATTTGATTATTCGAATTCACCATAATTACAATCACACAAAATAACTACCTGCCTCCTGTTTAATTTAAGACTCAAAATTTACCCAGATTGTCTTTATATAACTAAAAATAATGTATCAATCAACTTTAAACTTCTTTTTTGTTACTCCAGCGAGGGGTTAAGGACCTGCAAAAGAGAGCCCACAAAGTGGGAAGATAAGCCTACAAAAATGGGTAGACCGGCATACCCAGGGATCCATCCCAGGGTAGCAGTTGGCAACCAACTGAGCAATCTCCCGCTCTCAGGTTTACTTAAAACCATTTAATTCAATGCAGTTTAATTACCTTTGGTTTAAATTTAGGGTGTCGAGAAGATCGCGGCTCCTCTTTTTCTTGGGCGAACTGCAATTAAAGAATAATTAGCAGAGTTTATTGTTCTAGTAAAAAAATCAAGAGTACCCAGTTAGGCCTGATTACAGCCCTAATTGCATTTAGCTTGAGACTTTGAATTCAGAGAGAGAGCTTGGTTAACCCAACTATGGCCAGAGAAGACCGTACTGTTCAACTTCATGCATGCATTATGTAATGTATGTGAGAGAGTTCTAACCTGGAACTTGGAGTGGCAATTGGTCTTGAGACTGTTGCTCCCAGTCATCCCAGAAGAATCCACCATGGGCCCTGTCATCATGCCCAATGTAGATGGTCGTAGCTCCTCTTTTCCATGTGAGGACTGAAAATACAAGATAGTAAAACAGTTCGGTGGATAGTCAAAATCCCACAAAAAATACAAAACCAACTCATCACAAGGATTTGAAATACATGATAAAAGCTATTTTTCTACCTTGCTCATTGTGAGACTAATGGTAAAAAAAAGAAAAAAAAAAAGAAAAAACATAATAGGATAGTCTATTATAGGATTGGATCTGAATAACCAAAACACAAAAATAATGTAAACACATAACACTTACCCGATTCATCGCTTTAATCTCTTGATCACCACGCCACAATGTTGTATTTTTCGGTGATTATTTATAGGTTTTTAAGAAAAAAGATATACGAAGTAAAGTGAATTACCCTAATCTTATATTTATAGGCTTTTTATAAGATTTACTTTCCGTATAGAACTTTCAATTGTAGCAGGTTTTTCTTTTCAAGTTAGTTTTGCTATAAAAAACCCTTCCCATAATTAGCAGGTAAGAGATTTCATTGGTCAGCCAGCAGATTTCCTCCCACAATTGGAAACAATTGAGAATTTAATTGGAAGCCTCCTTCATCTCTACACTCAACGTCAGAGATTTAGACTTTGAATTTAAAATCCAAAAGAAGAGGATTCTTATAGACACAGCCACCATGTGATTCTTATAGATCTACCAATCTGCCTCATAAGCATGGAAATAATTAAGAGAAGAGAAAAAAAAACAGTTAGTTTTGTAAGGTGGATAAAGAAACAAAAGTTCAATTCTCCTCCTCTTCCTCATCATCATTTAGAGCGTATATAACTATGGTAAAAAGATGGTGGAAGCATACTAATCACAGTGGTTAGAAAGAAGAAGAGCTATATGAGGTGATAATTAGCCAAGTAGATTGCTGGATGGTCTAAGGCCCTCCCCCTCAACCACCATCAAGGATCACAAAGCATATTTTTGCTATAATCATTAAGATCTACCTGAGTTTGGATACTATTATTCTTGAGAAATCCTAAGCAATGTAGGAAATCGTGCAGCCCACATGCCCGTGGTCCCACGTCAAATCAAGCAGGGATGATGCCAACAGAGAATACAATCTCACTTAATGAGAGACTTGATCTGGTCTCATTAATAAGACTCTCCATAAGATTAGTGGATAGAATACAATCTCACTTAATGAGAGACTTGATCTGGTCTCATTAATAAGACTCTCAATAGAATTAGTAGATGTAGGTTTCTTGGTGAAAAAGTCTCTAGTAAATGTGAATTTATTGGACTTGTCTATATGAGGTCAGGGAGCCCTATGGTTGGAATTATTCCATCTCATAGGAAAGACAATAGGCAAAGAGATCTGCGGAGCTTCCCAATCGCCGAAATGCACGTAGATCTCCAGCCACGTGTCGGAGTCTCCGCATCCAAATCTATTAAGTAAATGAGTGAAACCCACAGTATGAGTGGTGCCTGTCCAAACAGTTCAAAACAAATTCTTTATGGGTATATGGGGTAACCTCGAATTGTACATCGATCCAAAATTGTCCGAATGTTGGATTGACCATTTGATTAAAAAAAAAAAGCGATGTTAAACATGCAATATTATCACATTTTAGGTCAAACGGCCAATCCAACGTTGGAAAAGCTCCAATTGATGTAGAATTTGATGATATCTCATGTACTTGGAGGGCATTTATTTAGAATGATTTGAATCCCAATACCCACCCATGGTCATGAACTTTACTTAAAATCAATTAATTCAATTTAATTACCTTTGGTTTAAGTTTAGGGGGCCGAAAAGTTCGCAGCTCCTCTTTCTCTTGCGGGAACTGCAAATAAAGAAAAATTAGCAGAGTTTATTGTTCTAGTAAAAAAAAAAAAAAAAAACCAATAGTCCGCAGTCAGGCCTGATTACAGCCCTAATTGCATTTGGCTTGAGGTTTTGGATTCAAACCAAGCTTGGTTAACCCAACTCTAGCATGAGAACACCATTCTATTGCTACACAATAGCAAATATGTAAAGTATGTAAGAGAGAGGTCTTCTTACCTGTAACTTGGAGTGGTAATCAGTCTTGGAATCCACCATGGGCCCTGTCATCATGCCCACTGTAGATGGTCGCACCTCCTCTTTTCCACAGAAGGACTGTAAATACAAAATAGTAAAACAGTTAGTTGAATGATCAAAATCCTAATCAAATTTTAATGGTTTCAACTTTAAAAGCTAGTTTGTAAAGTCAGGCACCACAGATCTATAAAACCAAGCCAGCACAAAGATTTGAAATACATAATAAAAACTATTTTTCTGCCTTTTCTGAGGCTAAGGTGTTACTGTTACTTCAATGAAAAACATTATATGTATTTTTTTTTTTTTTGGCTGACGAGAGTGTGTGCCTGTCTGGCCTCTTCAAGAACCGATTATTTTTTCGTGCACGTGAAGACAATGCGTCCCCCACGTACCGGGTAAATCACGCTTTTACCTAGCTAAGCAATTGGCCTGTGCACTGAATAATCGAGAAAACAATAATAATATAAACACATACCTGATGATTCATTGCTTTAATCTCTTGATCTCCACAACACAACGTTGTTCTGCTTACAAAACTTATGTGTGATTATTGATGGGTTTCTAATTAGAAGTATGGAGTAGAGTGAATACCCTAATCCTATATTTATAGGTTTTCCATAAGAATTACTTTCCATATAGAGAACTTCAGTTGTAGCAGGGATTTCTTTTCAATCACGTTTTTCTATGAGAAATCCTTCCCATGGTGAAACTTCATTGTTAGCAGCTTTCCTCCTTCAACTTGAACTGATGGCCGTCCATTTGAGTGGGACCCATCGCAAACATTTGATCATGTGGACCCCACACATCATACGTCATACGTCATATGGTCAACGTTTTGCGTGGACTCATGCTCTCACCATGCGGATCCTCTATCCTCTAAGCTTTGATTTTTAAGAGAGATTTTGAGGATTTGTGTGAAAGATAAGATCTTTATTGAGGATTTATCACAAGACATCCTCTTTCCTTGTATGTTCCTAAAATCTCTCTTCAAATGGTCATCTATTAAGTTTTAATCATGAGAATATAAGGCCAAAGTAGCTTCTAGTGGGCCCACTATTCAGATCTTAAGACAAAAATCAGTTTCAATCACTGGTTGATGGAAAACACAAGTAAATATAGGAATTTTAATTTTCAAATTTTAAGAGCAAGATGTAATCGGTAATCCTAGGTGCATGGTTCATCTTATTATTACTTGTGTGCAGCGGCATAATGTCTTTCTGAATTTTGATTTCTTATTTTAAAAGTTTCAGTCTTTACAATTAAATCTAAAATTAATCTTTATTTTAGAGGATTTTACTCGAAAAATACCAAAATTCAGCCATTTATAGCGAAAGGTCCTCACAAATCGTGTAGCACTAACGAAATCCTCTCGCCAATTTTTTATATTTTTTTATACTTTTTTCTGAACGATGATAGTGTTTTTTATATTTTTTATACTTTCTTTTCAATGACGATAGTATGGCGACGCTGGCGTCGCTCGTCAAAACATCTCTTACTATCTTCTTCTTCGCCTCCTCCTATTTCTCCATTTGGTCCACATGGAAGACTCCCACCTGACTCGCATCCAGTCGAACGGTGGGGATGCAGTCTACTGGGAGACCACAATTGAACCGATAGATGCACTCAAGCTATGCTCCTTTGCACCGTTCAAACTGACCACAATTGAAGAGACAGATGCACTCAAACTATGCTCCTTTGCACTGTTCAAACAGATCGACAACCCCAAGTGTAAGGGTGTGATGCAGTAATAATCTCGATTAGTCCGAGGACGATTCACAGGGAGCAAAAGAGAGGCAATTAACTTGTACATGTCTTATGAAAAATCTAAAAACTAGCCCAAAAGAAGCTATACAAATCTAATCTAATATTCTGAAAATTAAAATTATTTACAAGAATTACAATCAATTAAAAATTCCTACACTAAAATGACCTCGGCTAAAGATCCTAAACTAGTTGACTGCATCACCATAAGAAGAGTTAAAAAACCAATTGCATATATAAAAAAAGTAAGAAAAATAAGAGATTAAAAATAAAAATCAGATTATGGATCTTTGTAATTCAAGCATCCGGATCCGTTGAACTAAGCATAAAAAATATGTATGGTGTAGACTCAATCCCTCACATAAGGATGAGCCAAGGTGCGGTTCTACATTGTTAATTTAACGAGAGATTTCACTAGATTCAAGGCTCTAACCACATTTTTTCATTACTATAAGCCCCTAAGCATTCATTATATCTAGAAAAAAAAAAAATAACGAATCCCAAAAACATTAGACAATGAAAATAAAATTAAAATATTAACAACCAAAAAAACACACCTTTTTTGAAATCAATCGTCCATAGATTTAATTAAAGATACAACTTCTCCTTCTTCTTGAATTACAAAGATAATCTCACCCCTCCATCTTCATCTTCTATCTTTTAAAGAGATTTTGATCTTAGCCCCTAAGTAGAAAGAAGAAAGAGGAGATGGAGGGTGGAGTGTGAGTGGAGAAAGGAGAGAGATGGTGAGGCTAGGAGAAGAAAGAAAAATAAATAAAAAATGGGGATGGAATGGTCTTGGACGTCTGTAGTGGAGATGAGATGGTGGCTGGTTGCACACTTCCATAGGCTACCCCCTTTGGGACGTCCAGCACACGGGTGTTTTATGGTGTTTGGAATTCTTTCTTTGCAAAGAAGCATTTGGTTTTGGAAAGGTGTCCAACTTGGAGTCTAAATTGCATGATGTGTTTGGTTCAACTGGATGGAATAGCTTTTTCAGCTTTAAACTTTGAAAAAGTAATAAGCCCGTAAGATTTTGTTTGGTTATCATCTTTCCAAAAGTAATTTTCCCAAAGTAAAAGCCAAAAAGTGTCCCACCATCTCTGTCACCATTTCTTTCACTCCCTCCCTCCGTACCTCTCCTCCAATATTCAACAATCATCCATATTTCCTATGTCTCTTAACCAGACCCTCACAGACCCACTTCGATTCCTTTCCATCTTTCCCTCTTTTTCTTTTCAGGATTTGGATCGGAAAAAAAGTTGTTGAGATAAGATTTTGAAAGTTGATGGCACTTGCTTTCTTCTTCTCAATTTTTGAAGGGTCTTCTCTTAAGACATAATATTAAATAAAAAATTGCTTCATTTATTACTGTACTCCATATGAGTCTTAATATCATCTTTGTGTGATTAAATTCAAAGGGAAGAGCTCCTAGATTTCGGCCTCTAACCGAAGTAAGAATTTCAAAAAAAGAATAAAAAAAAAAAAAAAAAAGAAGTAAGAGCTCCTAGATTTCGAACCATACAATTAAACTTAAAACAATTCGAAAAAAAAAGTAACTCACCAAAAAAAAATAAAAAATGAACCATACAATTCCAGATCTCATATCTTGAAGTGGCTTTGATGTTCACATATGACTTGATGAATAATTTCAGGCCTCTCTCATCCAGCGGGTGTTCCTGTTTGCCCATCTTCCTTTAGTATTTTTTAACTCTTGGAAAGGAGGATAGGTATGTAAGTTGGCCCATTTTATTTACCTATATTGTGTAATTATTAAATACTAAAAATAGTTTCTTTTATTTCTAACCAAACAACCTCAATATAAAGTCACACTAACCAACCGATCTTCCTTGTGTCTCACTGGTTGCATGATTGCGAAGAAGTACCTTTTTAAAATATACTTTTAAGAAAGTTCTTCTTTTGTTGAAGAAGTCCAACCAAACATACCCGTAGTGGGTTTTGAAAAGATCTTTTGGACTTCTACCTTTGTTTTCTTGGCTAACAAAACTCCTAATTTTAGGACTTTCCTTTGCTTCAATATCTCCTTCATGGGCCCACTTTGCACTTTGAAAAATTAATCAAATCTGAATTTCAGATTTTTTTTGCAGCAATTGGAATGGGGTGGACCCCACTTTAGGCATGCACTTCCCTTGGACGTCCTTGCATGTCTTGTAAATCCTCTTTTTTTTTTTTTTTTTCTTTTTTCTTTCTTCTTTCCTTCCTTGATTTCTTGCTCCACAAGGTCATCTTCAATTCTTTCCTTTTTAATTTTTCTCTCAAATTCTTCTCAAAGCAGGTCCAAAATCTGAATTTTCCCTGCACAAAATCAAAGAATAATTTTTCATGAAGGAAAGAATAATGCTATGCATGGGACCCAATTCTACACATATGCGTGCGTATGAATATAACATGTTGATTGAAATTTCGCGAATTATGCAGTGGTGTAAAAAAATCATGCATGTTTACATGTGAATCAAAAATAATAAAAAGGAACAATTTCATAAAAATCGTGCGATTTTATGAACTTAAACCAATTTTCACATGAAATACACTTTGAACACCATGATGCATGATTTTATAAAATTTAATGAATTTAACCTAAATAATTCCATAATTCTATATGAAATGATGACTAAGAAATGCAATTTCATGGACTTATCACAAACGAAAACAAAAACACCAAAATTGAAGAGAGAGAGGGAGAGAGAGAGAGAGAGAGAGAGAGTAGAAGGAGGAGCTAAGCTCTCTGTTGTGGTAGTTGTAGGCGCGGAGGCGAAGCGAAAGGTATATTCCTCAGTATGAGAAGCCGCAGTCGCCTCGGAAATGGCACCCCTTGAAATAGTTGCTCTAGAACCCTTGTCAAGAGGGACATATACTCCTCCAAAAGCTCCGCAATGATCGACACCAAAACATCTTTTTTCTATGATCTTCTAATTTACACAACACCTTCAAAGAGATTATTATAGGCAAGACCACCATTCGATTGGATGCGGGTCAGGTGGGAGTCTTCCATGTGGATAATATAGAGAAATAGGAGGAGGAAGGGAAGAAGAAGACATTAGGAGATGTTCTGACGAGAGACGCTAGCGTCGCTCGAAAAAAAGTATAAAAATATAAAAAATTAGTGAGAGGATCTCGTTAGTGCTATATAATTTACGAGGACCTTTTCGAGATAAATGACTGAATTTTGGAATTTTTCGAGTAAAATTCTCTTATTTTTAAGATGGATGTCATCAAGGGGCCACATTTTAATAATCTTATTTCCTTTTTATATTTTTAAAGAGGAGATTAGGGATGTAAATGGGTCCCCGATTCTCCGATTCCCTGGAGGTTCCAACCTGTTAAAAACTGGGTTTGGGTCCATATTTAGGCCCTGATAAGTAAATGAGTCCGGGTCCGGTTCCACCTTGGTTCTGACCATTGGACTCGAGACCCGACATATTACTTTAATTTTTGAAAATCTATCCTAAAAATCATGTTTTTTTAATATCATTCTCTACCTAGACCCAGGCCGGGATCTAGACCCGTCCCATATATGGTTCTGGTTCCGGAGCCAAGAAACTGATTTCGAAACTGTTCTGGGTCCGGATCGATTCCGGTTCCGGGTCTCGCCTGATCATTTTTGTTGTGCGTGTGCGGCCCACAATGCCTCTTGATTCTTTGTTTTTAGGAGGGAGATTTAATCATAGGTGGGTCCAAGATGCCATTTCTAGGAAGGTGCTTACTTTCATTAATACAAAAAATCTTGATCCTTATTTATAAGGAGATCCAATTAAATTTAATATTCTTCTATTAGTTGTCACAATTCCTAATTGAACAGAATGTTCCACTTTTAATTTAGCAACATTTTTAAGAAATTTTTTTAAAAGGCAAAAAACCGATCATTATCTTTTTAGTTGGTTGTTCCTTACTCCTTTTTTTCGGGGTAGAAGTTCCTAACTTCTTAATTTATCTGATCCCACACAATTTCCTCATTATCCTCAAAAGTTGCATAGAGAACCAAAGTCATAAACAAATAAAAGTGTCATATTCATATGCCCTAGGACCGTCTGACCAAACATCGTTGAATAGATTCAAAGAAGTACAACTTAAACATATCCGAGTCAATTTGCTTTGATGATGATTATATAAATCAATCTATTGCTCAAATTGAAGTAAAATGTAAAGAAGTGATCAGACAAGAAGTTTCATCATTCCAAAAAGTGAGCCCCACACTGGTTATATCAAGATTTAAATGTGCTGCATTCAAGTTTTTAATTGACTTCAATCTGACTCCAGTAGTGGTAGAAGGAAAAAGAATGAAAAATGCATATGATGTACATGTACTTGTAAGAAAGTAGCTAGTAGGTCAAAAAAAAGGAGAACAATCTTGCATATGTTTTTTGGGGATCTTCAGAGAAAGAATAGACAAAAAGAATTACTGGAGATCATGAAGAAAAGGAGATAAAAGCATCATCATTATAAGGAAGTGGGTCAGTCAGTTATGTGAATGGTAAAAGGAAGAGGCAGGAGGTGGAATGGCATTGTCATGAATCTGCATCATCTTAATTGTCACTGGGACATATCTCCTCAAATACAGGCAACCTTCTTCTCTGGCTGGGGCCATAGAGGACTTTGTTTATGTAAGCTTCAGCATCTGTGATACTTCCACCAATGGCGGCTGCAACCATCTCCTCCGCCTCCGTCGCTGTCTTTGCAGGCGATGCTTCCACCGTCTCCATGGTCGCCATCTTGGTGGGCCTTGCTGCCTCTGGGTGACTGTAGCGACACTTGGGTCCGAAGGCGCATGTTCCAGTCAAAACAAAGGATTTACAGAGCTGCCTCATGAGGATGGAAGCAGTTAGGAAAAAAGAAACTGTTAGTTTTGTAAGGTGGATAAACAAACAAAATCTCAATTCCGTCATTATCATCACTATAGATAGTATAACAAGAAAGCAGAACAAAAGGTGTTTTTTAGTTGCTTGTAGTGGATGAGAGACTTCACTTCATGCAGCAGGTGCCACCCACTTTTCATCTGTGTAAGAATGTCATCTCGTGGGCTACAGGGTCCATACATACTATGGATGGGTGTGCGGTCAAAAGATCGTCCAAGCATCCTAATCATGGTGGTTAAAAAGGAAAGAGCTATATAAGGTTGTAATTAGCCAAGTAGACTGCTGGCTGGTTCAAGGCCCTCCCATCATCAACCACTGTCAAGATCAATCACAAAGCATCATCCCAGGGTGCTATTGTTATTTACAACTTATACCCAAAACTGATACCTAAAAGTCTAGGGGTGGCAAATGAGTCGGGTCAAAAGGGGAGTTTATGGGTTGAAGTTTACCACATATTCAACCCTATTTTTTTAAAATGGTTCAGGCAACTTCAACTCGCACCGATGCAAGTCAACCACCAACATGCATGTGAGCCAATGCCATCTCATTTAACCCAACCAAACCTATAGAATTTGGCTAAAATCCAATCCATTTCAAATATAAAGGCTATATTGGAGTTGGTTATTTGAAGCAAAAAAAAAAAAAAAAATGCCCTGCCACAAGCTCGGCCATTCCATATAAAATAGACTTAAGTACTAAATTCAGGTCAGATTTTCTTGATCCGTTACCGACCTATATATATTGCATGCCAGGTGTCACGGATGGAGTTCCGATCAGGTTAATGGGCTGGGTACTATAAATTAAATTTTAAAGCAATTTGAAATGTACGAGTGCTGCCATTTACCTCTGGTTTAAATTTACGGGCTCGAGAAGGTCGCAATTCTTCTTTTCCATGCGCGTACTGCAGATGTAAAATAATTTGAGAATAATCAATGTTCTATATCAAAACTTAAATAGTTTCTGTGGCTGTTGATGAGTTAAATGGGGACATTGTGTAGTTTGCTGGGCGCGTGGGTTAAAATCTATTGGAAAGAGATCATTATCCTGCTAGTACCCATGATGCTTGATATAGATCCTGTTCTAATTAAATTTTAGCCCATTATCAAATTGATCATGAGTAAGAAAAAAACACATGGTTTTACATTATTTTCATTAATAATCACTTGTACTGTATGCATGATCATCAAATAGACTGTGGGCCCCAACAAGATTAGAATGAAGTTAGCCCCAAATGCCAAAACAAATACATTTGGAGGAATGATGATTTTGAAGGTTTTAAAAAAGAGGTAAGCCATACTGATGGGTGCATGTAAATGGCTCCACTTTCAGCAATCAAAATTAATAGAAATGCATTTTTGTCATTTTGCAAAACTATTAAACTAATGCTATATCATTGCGGAAAGAAAACCATATGCACTAAAGCCTGCAGCTTTTAATGTTTCTTAGTAACTTTTCAATGGTATAAACCTTTCAAAAAACTTTGCAATGCTATACCGATACACTACCACCAAGAGAGAGAGAGAGAGAGAGGGACCTGGCACTTGGAGCCATAACGGCACAACCCGGTATCCACCCAAGAGTTGCAGATTTCCGTCTTGTAAAGGATGTTCCCAGAAGAATCCAACGGAGGCCTTGTTACAGTCCGATTTACACACGCATCCACCAGAATTCCGTCCATAACCAGAACTTCCTCTCCAGCGACCTTCCCCTGCGTCGGCGGCGTCCGCTTAAACCCGGGGGGCGACCTCGAAGGCGGCGTCTCAAGGTTCTCAATGGGCGAGAGGGGAGATGGAGAAGAGCCGCGGGAGGAGGACAGGGAGCGCATGGCTCGCCGGCGGCTGTTGAGCAGGTCCGTCTCAGCGACAGAGAGGAACGCCTCGGCAGCGGCGGAGGGGGGCGGAGGGTAGCGTGGGATGGTGGGGCCCAGATCGACGGCCAGGGGGCTTAGGAGTGGGCCCCCCAGCCCCAGGAAAGCATTTGCAGAGGGAGTGGGGTAGCGAGGCCTTTGGTTGTTCGTGGAATCGATCAAGGGGAAGCTGCTGTTGCTGTTACGACCGTTGTTGTAGCACATCCCTGTGATATGTCGTTCTTCCTTGTATCTGTATCTGTCATCCTGTGGAAGGAAAAAAGATGGAGGACCGAAGAACGATTATGATGTTTGAATACCTGTAATTGATGCTCTTAAGAGCAAATACACAGACAAACAGATGCACAGCAATCATATCATCGAACCATTACAAGAACTCATTGAACGAAGTAAACATGCCCAATCACAGAGAGATTCAATACAGATTTTGTAACGGTATCCAATCCAAAAGAAAACGATGCTTAAGACTCTGTTCAAGAAGATAAAACCATGAAGATTTGCAAAGCAAGAAAACTAGATTTTGAATTCGCTAAATTATAATAGCAGACGCAAAAATCTCATCAATGAAAACAAAGCCAGGCTCCATCAAATTCATCAATTGACAAGTTTTCCTGACATTCAAGCTCGATCAGGGCTTCTGAATGTGATAAAGACCCTGATCGGATCAAAACCTAACAGAAGTTTTTACTAAAATTCAAGCTCGATCAGGACTTCCGAATGCAATCAGAGATCTTCATCTGATCAAAACCTAGGATTAGAAACAGAGGAGAAAAGACAGACACAAGGAAGAAGAGATCCATGCCACTGTCACTTGCAGCTTTCGACTTCAAAAACCTATCTTCAAAATCAAATCAGGCTAGAATTCCCGTTTGTTCTTCCCGCTTCGGTCCTCATAAATCTACCTTCTTCTCAGTTTCCGCATCCTGAAATCTTCAAATCCGTCGGAGATGAAAACGGATCGAGAAATTGAGGAGAAGATTACAGATTTTTTACAATTCCACCTGAATCGAAGCCGAGTTTGAGAGAGATCAAGTTTATTCACGATGAAATGAGGATTTTTGAGAATTCCGCCTAAATCTAAGCCGAGTTCACGAGGAAACTAGAATTTTTGAAAATTCCACCTGAATCGAAGCCTAATTCCAGATAGATCGGGACTTACAGCTGATGAAACAAGGATTTTTGAAGATTCCTCCTAAATCGAAGCCGAGTTCGAGATCGATTGGATTTATTCATTCATGATGAAACGATTTGATACAATCAGCTAAAAAGATTCAAACAGAGAGAGAAAGATGCTTACATCTTCATCCAAGAAATCAAATGAAATTGGAGAGAGAAACGGTATCGGTTCGTTGCTGCTTCCCTTCATTGGTGCCCTAGAGAGAGAAAGAGAAAGATCGAGATGAATCGAAGACGTTGTTGGGGTTTTGGCCTCTGCTTGGGTTTTCTCCTCGCGCGGGAAAGAGAGTGAGCTTTGGCTGCTTTTAAAGCATATACAAATGAGATCTATATATATAAGCTATAACAGAGGAACAGGGCCCCACAGAAGAGAAGGTACGAAAAGTGGAGTGGGGCCCGGTATTTGTAATCCGTAGATTCATGCCATGGTAGGATATTAGGGCCCCACTGGGGTCCACAGAGAAATCTTTAAACTTGGAAGAGATGACCGTTGAAAAGACCAGATACCTTAGATCTTTTAGTTTGGAATTGATTGCTTTGAACAACTCTCATCCATTTTATGGGCCCCACTTACAGATCATTGGAAAATCGTTGTTTAACTGAATTGTGTGGATTGGGTGGTATCTCTGCATTTACTTTTAATGCATTGACTTATGGCTTCTGTCTGCTTGAAGTGAATTTACATACCCATACTCAATTTTTAACTTGTTTGCTGCTGAATTAATGGTCTGCTGTGTATTTGAGGTATGTTTCTTGTTTGCTGCTATGAATGTTGATTAAAAATTTACCTTTTCTTCTCTCTTTTGCGACAAGGGGTTTTAAGAGCTACAACTTTGATCCCATACTTCGGTTAACTTAAATACACCATAAGCCCTTTTCTCACCGGGTATGAGTTATATCTTCAGTCATCAATGAGTAAGACACCCAAGTGAGAATTTAACTTCCTGGCTCAATATAATTTTACAAAGAATTTATCTAGTAGGTTGAGATACAATTTATATTGTGAAATGTTGATAATAAGACGATTAAAATTTTAAAACACAAAAAAACTCTATGATGTGGGAATTAGGGGTGTAACGGTTCAGTTAATTGTTTATTTTGAAAAAACCGTTAACCAAACCGTGATTCATGATTTTTTGTTTTTAAAAATTGTAATTGTAACCGAACCGTGAAAAATCGTAATCGTAATTGAACCGTGAAGAACCGTTAAAAACCGAACCGCAGTTAACGGTTTAATTACGGTTAATTGTCACTTAAAAAAATTTGTGAAGATTTTCCATTTACCAATCAAACTTACGGTGGAAAAAAAAATCATAGTTGGAGAATGGTATAATATGTAACTGTAAAAAAAAAAAAAGTAACTTTCATTCAAGCCCTTAGGTTTTTTTTTTCTTTTTTTTTTTCAAAAACCATAACCGAACCGTAAATGTATGGTTTTCCGATTTCAATAATCGTAATCATAACCGAAACATGAAACATGGTTATTAACCGCAGTTTCTCGATTTTCTTTTACACCCCTAGTGGGAATCGATTGGATTTTTTATCCAAAAGGACTAATCCCCCTGGTGGCAACCACTAAATCCGCACAAAAGCACACTAGGCAATATCTAGGGCGGGTTTGAATACAAGCCCTGGGGAGCAAACCAATGCCTTATGACACCCACCAACTCCCAGATGAGTATAGGCGACGAAAATACAACCCAAAGAACAATCTCAATTATACAAAAACAGCAATACATACATTTAAGGTGCTAAAAAAATAAAGTTGTTTTAGGTAATTCCCAAATATTATCTTAAAGCTGTTATTGAAAAAAGGTTTTTATAATTACACTTGTTGGATTCATTTCTTTTCTGATATTGGTTCATCATTGACTGTAAGCTTTCTAG
Organism: Umbellularia californica; assembly: GCA_028538565.1. Lineage (NCBI taxonomy): Eukaryota > Viridiplantae > Streptophyta > Magnoliopsida > Laurales > Lauraceae > Umbellularia > Umbellularia californica. The sequence continues at coordinate 52,627,499 of JAPQWN010000009.1, read as the reverse complement.
GGGCTTGACCGCTTGAGTAAGAGAGCTGCTTTGTAACATGGTAACAGCATGGGATGTGATGGATCCTAATTCCTAGCTGGGCATGAAAGAGATAGGGTGGCAGTTTGGTGAGGAACATCAAGGTCCAACCAAGGACTTGGTGCGAGAGTGTGGACTATCCACCTAGTGGGCCTTTTGGTCCCACTCCCACCTTGCCGATAAGGTTGAAAAAAAAAAGAAATTGAGTTTGGTTGGTGCACTTTCGAATGCATAAACATTGCTGTCATGGATGAAATTTGCCCCGTAAATTCAAATCAGAAATGCAGCAGGCAGACAAGCATGAGTGGAGAATTGTTGGTCCTTTTTAAGTCTCAAAAGGGAACTGTTTCATAATACCATTTATAGAAATGTCTCTAATTTTGTAGTAACATCATGTAATGTGACCCATATTCAAAGTCAACATTTTGATTTCACCATGGATCTAGAAGACTCATCCCCAACTCAAGGCATGGCCAAATTCTCCTTTTCACTTCACTTCCAGACCCTAAAACACGAGTTTGGATCTTCTCAGGTTGGACTCTGCAAGCAAGAAATTCGTGAGGCTCCTTAGTGGGTTCCACTAAAAAAAATCTAGAAGTCAACAACAAATATAAGGTTAACACAAATCTACAGGTCATCAAATGGAGAACATTATACATGATTACAAGTAAAGCGTGACAGCCCACAGCATTGAAATAAATGCACAGACATGGAAACAAGATGCATTTGAAGGAGCAGAAACTAAAACAACAGTAGAAAATTTATCCTATACAGTTATGATGAAATTGTTTTTGACCCGGCACCTACCCTAGTACTTACAAAGACTTAACAGTTAATACAATAGCCGGGTTTTGACCAATGTTAAGCAATCAGTTCATAGAGACTCCAGCAGTCGGACGAGCAGTCCAGATGACTGGAAACAGTGAGCAAAACACCAGTAACATTAAGACTCAAGACTAAAAGGAGGCGACTGTTTAGGAAATCGACCAAGCTGCAGTTGTTTAAAATGAAATTACATCAGTTACCGGAACCCCAATGATAGAATTATCTCCCTGATTCCCAGCACTACATGAACTCATTTATGTTCCATAATTGTTGTTTGAAGTGTCGAAGAAATAACTTTGTGGCACACCTGTTCCATAATCGTCAGTTGCATTGAAAGGATGCGCCTGGTTAGGAGCTGAACAAGCATCACCAGCACTTTCCTTAGAAATGACTTTTGCCCTACCCTTACCAGCCCTTTTGCTATCTGCTGCAGCAAACTCAGCAGAGAGCCTCCCCATCTGCTGCTGAAGATCAACAACTGAATCACATGGTACTTTGCCTTTGGGACTTTTCTTTGCATCAACGTGCTTGAATTCCAGACGGTATAAGGCCCAAGCATTACAGTCACTGATCTCGTACTCATATAGATGCCACTCAAGATGCTTTAATGGCTGGGGATCCATGTAATAAGACCTCTTCAGCCCTCCAAATTCCTTCAACACTTGTTTCCTTGATTCATGCCAGCCACGCCCGCTATAATCAGGCAATGACCTTTGCTTTCTGTTCCCACTCTCGAAGGCTCTTCGAGGCTTATCGAAAAAGAGCCACTCCCTAATCAACTCTCCCTCAAGAAAGGAGAGATCAAAGAGCTCTGAAAAATTAAGAGATAAGGCAATGGTCAGATCAAAAACCATACAAGAAATTGCATCCACTCATATATTGCATAGAGTCAGCTCCTGTTCAATGTTCACTCAACAATCAAGCAAAACAAATAACAAAACGAGAAGGAGAACAAGGGAAAGAGTTTATGTTTATTAATTTTAAATCTAAGTACGAGTGATACTTGACTTTCACTGGACTGATGACCAAAGATCAAAGGTCCCTGATATCCCTTAAATGATCTCTCGAAGAGCACAAAGCCAAATGAGAAGGGAACTGTTCTAGTCCCAAGTCTTCAATTCTCTAGAAAGGCACGAGGAAGCTCTGAATACTGTGAAGGTCCCCTGGATGTGAAAGAATGCCTTTCGTTTATGTCGGTTATGTTAGGTACTCCTATTTATAGAGTTTAGATGGCTTGGTGGGCAATAAATGGAAATATATGGAAAAATCAGAAAATTTTGGATTCAATTGACCAGGGCCACTCGACAGGCCTGCGCGCCCTGAGCAAAATGCGCAAGCTGAGCCAGGTTCCATCTTTTTGAGTAGATAACTTCCGCCGGCCATATCTTTTGGTCTGACCGTCCATTTCTTACATATTACATATTGCAGGAAAGCTCAAGACTAGAAGATCAACGTGGCAAGCATGTGTACCTGTTTGAAGCCATTTTCAATGTGGAACTCCTCCATTTGGGGATACCTACAGCTGGTGTTAAGATAACTTTATGGAGTTGTACCAGTACTAGCACTAAACAATTTGTACCAGTTTCAATGGTAACCAAGACAGACACCATCACTAAAACATGGATTTAATTTCATGATACCACACACAACGGAAGAACAAGGAATAGTAGAATGACAGTGTCCCACCCTGAGTCAACTATAAGTCTTCTGATGCTTCAATTTCTGTATGGCCCATTTTTAAGAAATCCATATTATTGAATGGGAAAAGTCCCATGGTGATAGGAGACAGGTGGCCAGCAAAGAAAGCATACTTATTATATTCCAATCTGGAATAGGTCTAAAGGATTTCTCCACAATTGCATCCATCATATCAACAATCATCAGGGCTATCAGTTATCAGAGCATATGCTAATATTAACCACACCATATGTGGAATCAGGGCATCATGAATATTACATATTTCTTGAGGTAAAGAACAAGTCAGGCACCACAGGAAGGGTATAGTTTTCTGTGGCATGTATGCTGATTTCCCCTGCAGTACATGAAGGCAGCATCCAATCTCCCAAGATAGGAAGCATTAACTCTTGATTATTTGGTCCAATCCCCGGATATGGATATGGGTGCGGATATAGATACAAGAATCTGGTATACAACTCCACCCAGTTTGAGATCTAGGATATGAACATCAACACAGCTTTCCATGAAAACGGAATTGATATTCATATAATGAAATCTCATATTTCATATTAAGATTTTTATACAAATTATTACTTTCCCCTTTAAAACACTTCTAGTTTAATGAAATTTATCACTATTTACTTTCCTTTATAACATTTTTTAATTAAAAAAATGAAAGAGTTCTAAAAGTTTATGAAGTAGTGGACTTAGTATAGTAGGACATGCTAAAATGTATCTCACAAGTATCAATGCAGTTTTCGGTACCACTGCTAGGCATATATGACTATCCACGTAAAATAATAGGTTCATATCTCTCAGCCATGTATTTGAAGCGTACTAGCTCTATATGTCCATCTGGGAGCCTAGGCATCCCACATCCATGGTAGGCCCATCCATATCAAATCTTGATCCCCAAAAGGGGGCTCTGCATGAAGGGAGGGCACCTTAAAAAGTGATGCAATGGCTGAGGTTTATGAATCTACAATTTCAGTACATTCATATCAAATACCTATGTTGCCACAACTGAGTTTATCAGAAGTCAAAACAGAAAGCTGTTAATAATGGATAAAGAGGTAACACACTACCAGGAGCATTCCATGGAGACTTTGCAGTTGCTGCCCCCTCGCACTCTGGAATACCAACATCTTTTTGTTGTGTCTTTGCAGTGAGAGCGGCAAAGAGTGGACCATCCTTCAGATCAATTCCTGAAGGTCGCAGAACTGGAGCCATACCAGGCAGACCTTCACTCATTGCTAGGGTAGCATGAAAGCTACTGCAATAGTCTGGATACCATTCAGGTCCATGAGCCGGCCTGGGACAATCCCACAGTGCACATTTTGGACGTAAGAATGCAGAAGGTGGAGGGCATACACTGGTGAAGAAGCTAGAAACATCAGGCATAGACATAGGATCGTTCCCAAAATCCCCAGTACCATCAAAACCGAGAATGTTATGGGAGAAATCTTGATGTAAATCAAACTGCTGGTGGTCCAACTGAGTATCTGCTTCCAAGTTATTCATGCCAGAGGGGAGTACTCCCACAGTAGGATCACTTTTGCAGGGCCCGACTTCTTGAAGGCAACATTCTTTCTGTAACTGATTTGCACAATAATCCTGCCAGAAAAGTCCACGTACAAACCCATCATTAGTAACTAGAAATCATCATTTAATGTCTTTGTGAGGTAACATGACTTGAAACTGCATCAATGCACAACCTCCAACTGTGCTACAGTCTCTTGTCAATCATTATTCACTATTATGGAAACAGAGTCACAGACAAGTGAAAAGAGTAATATCTTACATTGTTTTTGAATGGTAAGAGGAATTGATTACTCTCAAAGGATTAAATATTGTCATCAAAGTATCCAAGATTATCATACATTCATATTCCAACAGTAGGTTCAAACTAAGGCATGTTCCTTTGATGGGTAGAATTCTCAACATTGCTAAACTATGGTTATATCAAAGGGGCTAATAGCGAATGATTAAAGGTGTTTATCTACAACAGCCCATCAAATGACCTCCACTTCTATTATATATATATATATATATATATCAACCACCTATCACCCTAACAAATTAAATCCTCAAAAGTGACGTCTCATCTAAGTCTCCACCTTAAATCCTTTACTCCTCACCACTCTAATACTCATTTCATAGAACCACTTTAACCATGAATTCCTATGAATTCAATAATGTAGGCAAATGGAATGTAAGGATTATTTAAAATGCGCGGGGTGAAGGACATGAGGCGGAAATGTAGATGGGACAATCTCTTTCTTATGATTTGATTTAGGGTGGTGATCATGCAATCACTTCCTACCGAAAGAAAACTAATCGATAGCCCATTGCAGTTCTTCACCTTAACTCATTCAATTTTAGCCCATTTGATAGGAAGGCATTGCCTAGAATCCCTACTAATTTGATAGCCATCAAACAAATAGAACCCGAGCATATGCTGTCATTAGTTTAGCTAAAGTGAACTTTGATAAATTCAGAACAATCACCACAACTTGTCCAGACATTATCCCAAGTACTAAAGAACCCAACCTCACGGAAGACAGCTTGTTCTCCTTCTTGATGCACATAAACGTCTGGCTCAGGCTTCGGGTTGGAAGGCACAGTTAACGGGCTTGTTGCATCATCTTCCTCCTCGCATAGCTGTAACAGGCGCCGAATATCCGAAGACAAGTTCAATGAACCCAAACTATCCTCCTGCATTTAGAGGAAGCATATTTCTATCAGTTAACTAGGATTGAGATTGCCTTGCATAAAAGTAGAACTCACACAACTGAACCCAGATAGATGTGATAAGACATCATCCATGAAGAATTTGATGAGAAAACGGAAACAGAATAACAAGTAAAATCTCTAGAATTTAATGGGTTTCACATGTTTTACAAGAATAACAAACCCCAAATGCCAATTGAACTCAATTTAGGTAAGCAATGTAACAGGATCAATTGCAATACAATAAAAAAGACAACTTTTTTTTCCCAACAGGACGAAATCGCAATCAAATTCAATTGTATACAGATCCAAACTCCCCCAATTCACCATCAAAAAGTACAAAAAGAAAACCCAATCAATGAAATGTAAGGTTTTGATTCCTACTTGCAAGGAAGACGCAGGAGACTGCGCATCAAGCTCGGCCTTCCACTCTCGCAGCATCTGATGAACCTGCTCCTCCAAGACGACGACATCGACCGAGCGGCTCTCCTTGCGAGCGGACTGAAGATCCATAAAAACTCCCTGCAGATCGTCGACGCGGCTCTTCGCCTTGTCCTTGAGGAGCTTGTGAGAGGCCGATTGGCAGCGGCTCTTCGGACCCTTTCCCATTCGATCACAAAGATCAAAATCCTCCCTTTCTAACGAATGCTAACCTAAAAAAAAAAAAAAAACCCACAAAAAGATGAAGAAAGGAGAAAGATTAGGGCTTGAATTCGATATTTCTGGATCTTCAATGATGATCAAAACCCTAGATTCAGATTAAAAACAAAAAAGGAAGATGAATGAAAACCAGGAGATAAGAAAGGAATGATTTTTACCTGGAAATCCGAGAGAGTGGAGTGCTTGAGAGGAGGAAAAGGAGAAGAAAAGAGAGTTTTCAATCTGCATGCAGATGGAGAAAAGGAGAATCCCGGAAAGTGCTCCAAACGCGGCAAAAGCAAAAGGAATCGTGATTGATCGACAGAAAACTACGACTGTGGCTGTGGAGTCCGGATAATCTGGTCCACTTATCAATCTAAGCCGGTGGATGAATCCGGGTCCTCTAGGTTTAGGGGTGGAAATCTTGAGGCTCACATGCTGAAATCCGAATCATTCAAAATAAATATAGTTTGTGTCCTCAAATTTCATTTCAATTGGAGCTTGTTTTACGATTAGATTGTCTGGTTCATTAAAAAGGGAATAGTGAGCTATTTTTAATCAAACCATCAATACACCGTGTACTTGGAGGGTATTTATCTTGGGGCTCACATACTTTAAATCCGAACCATTCATCAGATTTTACTTTAATTAGAGCTTGTTCCACAGTTGGATTTCCCGTTTGATGAAAAGGGGGATAATGAATATACATAGAATTGTGTTAAATCACTTTTTTTTTTTTTTTTTAATACGAAGCAGTCAATCCACCAACTGTTGTAAAAGACTGTATTGATGTAAAACTTCAAGATACCCGTGTGTAAGTGGAGGGCACCCATTTATTTTGGACGGTTTGGATTTCAGCAAGTGGGCTCCACTGTGGACCTTCACTCCTTGTAACTGAAACAGGTAATTTCACACTCTTTTGTTTTGAAAGGAGAGGTGATTTTGACCGTTTAGAATTTGATGTGGCCCACCGAAGGATTTATTGAGCTGAGCTCTCACTGAATTGGAGATAGAATTTGGACGGTTAACAGTGGATATATAAAGTTTTGCACTGGGCAGTGGTCCATTGTAACACCAATGCATTGTGGATGTGACCTCTATTGTGGGGTCCACCTTGATTAAGCCAACTCTCTCCCTCTGTCACTCACATGCCAACAACCACCCTGAAAAACAAACTGAGGCTTGAGTATAGCTCTTAAAATCTCTAAATAGGAACACAGCTTTGGTTCTTTTATGTGATGTGATGTCTAGGGGCTTTTTTTTTTTTTATATGTGAGTATGGTTTCAACAATTACACTGGGCATATGTTGCATCTCAGAGGGGAAGGAATGGGTAGAGCACAATGACACTTGAGGCATTTTCCCCCATTCATAAATGACCTGGAAAATTTGAGAAATGGAAACTGTGAAGAGCTCAACCTTTGAGCATACATTTTTCCAAGTTCTGGAAAAAAGTCATGGCCAACTATAGGCAATCATGATGTTATTATACTCATTGAGTTCTTTTTCCCCTTTGTCCAGAAAACATAGACTGGGCAGTGGGGCCCCCACCAGTGATTTATGCCATCAATCCTCTTGGCAACACCACTCAATATGTAACAATGGTCATTCCTTACTCTCTATTATTCTGGTTGCAACTGGAGACTACATTCTTTGTTGTGCATCATACAAGATCTATGCACAATAGCGCCCACCATGAACAGTTTGGATCAGCAAATGGGTGGTTCTAAAGTTTGTCTATGAACAATGTTTTTCTCTTTCCTATCATTGCTATAATCATCGTATTTCCTCCATTTTTCGGTTTAGTCGTTTTAGATACATTGCTGGTCTACAAATTTCAACCAACACATTCAATCACAGTGGCCTGCTAACATCAAACATGTTCTTTTGTAGTGTAACTAGCATCATCCATGCATCTTTATGGGATCCTGATTTTTACAACTCAATGCATTTCTTTATCAAAGATTCCAGGCTCTCAAATGAAGAGCCTCATGTTCTGTCCATACCAAGACAGACCGTTATTACTCCATTTTCAATCATAAGTGCATTGACAAAATGAAATGGTGAAACCAAACAATCAGCCAGAAGGAAACAAAATAGCTTTCCTATGGAGTAAAATAATCCGGTGATTGGTTACCACATGGAAACTTGTTAGTGTCGAAAATCTCATCAAGCAGCTGCAGTTGACTTCCCTGCTTCAGATGCATGGGTTTTCCCTAAATTGAGAATGCCTGCAAGACCTCGTCCCTTGGCATGGTGCTCTAGTTCATCAAGTCTATTCTTAAGAAGATCCACTTCTCTTGCTAAATCTTCACTTCTTTGTTTAATTGCCTGAACCAACAAGAGTCAGCGCCCATTTATTTAATATAAAAAACATAAAAGAAATGATGCTGTTGTAGTCTTACATTATTTAAAGATAAAAAAAATCAATGGATTCCCGTTGATCTCAGTGTGGAATGAGTGGATCCTCAATGTTCCACCCAATATGAGTCCATAGGCCTTTTAGACGGGCCCACGGGGAGGAAAACAGAGAGAAGATATATTTGCATGGTTGTACCTCCTCCAATCATATAGCACCTCAGAATGACTCGAGCTAAAGAATTCTAGAACTAAAAGCTGAAGAGAAAATAAAGAGGCACATACCATTCAAAGTCTAGCCACTGGAAATTCTTCCCCAAAAAATTTGATCTAGTATTAGATCCATGGTTTTAAAATATCAGAAGACATGCTATGTATTTGCCATGACGAACTGCATTATGACTCAGCATTGGCCCCTATCCCCAATATAACCCGCTGCAACCATGAAATTGGTTTTTCTTTTTCCTTTTTGTTGAATTATGTTAGGGCCCATTTCTAATCAATTCCCTAAACGGGCTAAAAATGATAAACTAGAGGCGAAGATCTGTGAGGAGCCATCTAATGATCACTAATATGAAATGATTAACTAACCATGACCTTAGTGGATTAAATCCTCAGTTCCCATCCAAATCTACACCTTCTACCCTTTTCTCCTCAATTCCTTAATACTCGTTTAATAAAATCCCCTCCTACAATGAGTTCAAAGGAATTCAATATCACATGGGCAAACATGCTTTTAATGTAATATAGTGAAGTTCACTTTGTGGGGGCTTACTTGAGACTATCACCAATTATGAATTTATAAATTATGCTACAATGTGAAATAGGAATGAGTCATCATGGATGAAAGGAAGAGCACATGAAGATAAACGTATCAAAGAACAGAAAAAAAACCTAAAATCTCATGCATATGTGGATATCATGTCAATCAAAAAAGAAAAGTTAGAATAACACTGAATTCTTGACACATTTAATTCAATCATTAACCTTCAACAGATTTAAAATTTCAGATAAAATAGCCATACAAGGCTGATGTGACTTTGGGATCTTTCTTGACACATTTAATTCTAACATTAAACTTCAATGGATCTAAAATTTCAGATAAAATAGCGGTGCAAGGCTGATATGACTTTGGGGTTCAGCTGCATATCCTTATACTATGTCTTAATGTGGATAATGTCAGAATAAGAGAAGGAAGAAGAAAGACAGGGACTCACAGAGATTTGTGAATTTGATGATCCCAGTTTAGGGTCATGTTCTTTCATTATATAGACATATTGTTTCCATATAGGATACAGAGATTGTAGCAATTACAGCAATTACAGCTATTCTAATCTAATCACTAATCTAATCATATCTCCTAATAAGGCAATGAATAAATATACATGGCTGTAAACGTGTGATTTGTTTTGACCCACAAGTTGGGCTTTATTTTCCATGGGTTGTGATCCATTGATCCAGATCCAGCAACCCATTTAACACCCCCCCTCAAATTGATGCGGGTGAATCAACCAGCATCAATTTGCCAACTAAGAATTGGTGCCGTGGCCGAGGAAGTCCTTTAGTAAATATATCTGCAATTTGAAGTCCGGTAGGAACATGAGGGAGAGTAATAGCTTCACGCACAAATTCATCACGTATGTAATGACAAGCAACTTCAATATGTTTGGTGCGTTCATGGAAGATCGGATTTTCAGTAATCCTGATGGCACTTGTGTTGTCGGCATATAGAGGTGTAGGACCAGATTGAGGAGATCCAAGCTCAGAGAGAAGACCTCGAAGCCAGACAATTTCAGAGGTGGCGGCAGACATAGCACGATATTCTGCTTCTGTGGATGATTTGGAGACTTTATCTTGTTTCTTACACTTCCATGAGATCAACGAGTTACCCAAGAACATGCACCAGCCCGTGGTAGACCGTCGACTATCAGGGCAACCCGCCCAGTCAGAATCTGAGTAAGCAATGAGAGAAGTCGAATTGCCGACGGGAAAGAAAAGGCCACGAGACGGTGTATGTAGAACATACCGAAGAATGTGTCGAACGGCAACAAGATGAAGATGGCGTGGTTGAGATATGAACTGACTAACTAGGTTCACCGCATAGGAGATATCCGGCCTAGTGATAGTCAAGTAGATCAAGCTGCCGACTAAACGACGATACAGTGTGGCATCAGGAAAAAGCTCACCCGAATCTAGTGTTAGCTGAAGATTGGCCTCAACAGGTGTATCAACAGGAGTCGAATTTTGAAGACCAGCCATCTCAATGAGGTCCAAAGCATATTTGTGTTGATCGAGGATGAGACCTTTCTCTGACTGGTGAACCTCAAGGCCTAAGAAGTATGTGAGTGGGCCTAAATCTTTCATATGAAAAGATTCATGTAAGGATGCCTGTAGGTGGGTGATCATGCCAGAATCTGTCCCAGATATGATAATGTCATCCACGTAAACCAAGAGAACAGTAAGCCCATTGGAGGAGCGATGAAGAAACATAGAAGGATCAGAGGCACTCTGAGTAAACTGAAGATGAAGGAGAGCATCCCGAAATTTTTCAAACCAAGCGCGCGGAGCTTGCTTAAGACCATAGAGAGAGCGTCGTAAGCGCGCACAATCTCCAGCCGAGGCACCCGGAGTTCCTTGGGGAAGGCGCATATAGACTTCTTCCTTGAGATCACCATGAAGGAAGGCATTCTTGACATCAAATTGGTAAAGAGGCCATGAGTGAGAAGCAGCAAGGGCAAGAGCAGTACGGATGGTTGTCATTTTGGCAACCGGAGCAAATGTTTCTTCATAATCTATGCCATATTCCTGACGGTTGCCCAATGCTACTAACCGTGCTTTATAACGATCCAACGAGCCGTTAGCCTTGAGTTTGACTGAAAAAACCCATTTGCAGCCGATAGGTTTGGCAGATGTGGGACATGGAACAATATCCCAGGTATGATTATCCTGTAGCGCATCTAATTCTTCTTGCATAGCCTTTTGCCAACAATCATGCTTCGCTGCCTGTGAATAAGAAGTAGGAATAGCAATAGAAGAGAGGGTAACAAGCAAGGAGGTGTGAGTAAACCCATATTTTTCCGGAGGCTTGGAAAGACGAGTAGATCGTCGAAGTGGAACTGGAGGGGAGGCAGTATGTGATGTAGCTGGGGCCAGATCAGGTGCCGACGAGGGATCTAGAGGGGGCGGCAGTAATGGAGCATCCTTGTGACGATGCCGTTCATAGACAATGAGTGGAGATGAAATTGTATCAGAAAAAACAGGTAGATGAGAAAAGGAAGGTAAAGGCGAGGAATGGTTTGAAAAAAACAATTGATTTTAAAAAAAAGTGACATTACGGGAGATGCAAAGACGGTTGAGTACAGGATCATAGCAGATATATCCTTTTTGGTGAGAAGCATAGCCCAGGAACGCACATTGAACTGATTGAGCAGTTAATTTGGTTCGTTCAGTAGGAGGAAGATGGACAAAACACACACATCCATATATACGCAAGTGGGTATAAATAGGATCTGTATGAAATAGACGAAAGTATGGGGTTTGATTGGCAAGGCGAGGAGAGGGCACGCGATTGATTAAGTGAACCGCAGTGGCTAAGGCTTCGGGCCAAAATTTTGCCGGAACAGAAGAGGTTAAGAGAAGGGAACGAACAGTATCAAGGAGATGTCTGTTTTTCCGTTCAGCAACTCCATTCTGTTGAGGAGTGTAAGGGCAAGAGCCCTGTGATAAAATCCCGTGTGTTTGTAAAAAGGTTTGAAACTGATGGGACATATATTCCCCTCCGGAGTCGGATCGGAGAATTTTTATGCGAGTAGAAAACTGATTTTCAACATAAGCCATAAATTTTTGGAAAACATCAAAGACTTCCGATTTGGAATGCAAGAAATAGACCCATGTGAATCGACTATGATCGTCAATAAAAGTGACAAAATATTTGAAATGTGTATGAGAGATTACAGGAGTAAGTCCCCAGACATCACTATGAATAATGTCAAAACAATTTGAAGCCATAGTAGAGCTGGAAGGAAAAGGAAGGACTTTGCTTTTTCCAAGTTTGCAAACAGAACACTCATCAGAAATGTGACGAAAAGAATTTTACTTTCATTAATAATACCAGAATTTAACATGAAAGATAACAATTTTGAATGAGGATGGCCTAATCTATTATGCCAGAGCCTCCACACATCTTGAGAAGAAGAACAAGAAAAAGCAGAAATTTGTTTATTTTGAGATGAAGGCAGAACAATAGGAAACAGACGTCCACACTTAGGCCCCGTCGCGATCACCGTCCCCGACACTTGATCCTGCACAACACAACCAGAACGAGAAAAGGAAACATTACAATTCTCATCAATCAGTTGTCCAACAGATAGAAGATTTGTAGTGAGATGAGGGGAGAGAAAGACATTGGTGAGAGGTAATGTGTGAATGATATCACCAGTAGCTGTAATAGGAAGCTTTTGACCATCAGCAGTATGGACTTGCAGATTTCCAGCATATGGTTGTATGTTAGAGAGATGAGTGGTGGAAGAGGTCATGTGATTGGAAGCCCCAGAATCAATAAACCATATAGAGGAAGAGGATTGGTGTTTACTTGAAATGCCAAGTGCAGAAAAGGCATTCATGATCATTTGTTGGATAAGCTCAGGAGTGATCGGAGGAGCATTACTTGAGGCCGAAGGGGGTGAAGGCATGACTGGTGCTGAAGGACTATCAATGGAAGTAGGAGCATCTGCAGTGCTAACATGATATGCTCGTGGAGTGCGATTTTGAGGCCGCCTTTTGCATTCATTAATAACATGACCATTTGATTTGCAGTAATTACAAAACTTGGTCTTACACTGCGAGGCATAGTGTCCATAACTTTTGCAGCCAAAGCACTGGATTTTGCTGAGATCTTTGGCAGGAGGCTGTCCTTTAGTAGCAGAAGTAGGATGATGACCGGTCCCCCCCTGACCATGATAGACACCAGGGGTGTGACTTGCAGTGGCGGCATATGCGACATCAGGAGAGTGTCCTGAGAATTGTTGTTTCAGAGCATGCTGAGTGAGCTGACTTTGTTCCTCACGCAAGAGTTCATTAAGACACTCATTCAGGGATGGAGGGGGAACCCTACTCATTAGATTTGAACGAGTGATCTCATATTCAGATCGCAGTTTCATGAGGAACTGGTCTCTATGAGAAATTGCCTGCAATTTTTGAATCTCAGAAAGAGCTGCCGCAGATACATTGAGGTATTTGATTTCATCGTATTTTGCCCATAAATTGAGAAAACCCGTATAATAATCCTGGATGGAAGAAGTGCCTTAGGAATACTGAGCAATCTCCAGTTCAAGTTGGTATTGACGGGCAGAGTTCCCTCGGTGATATACTTGTTTCAGATATTCCCACATCTCCTTGGAGGTCCTGTAAGGTTTGAGGTTCAGAATATATTGTGGTTCAACAGAACCAAGAATCCAGGTTTTTATCTTGGCATCCTTTGTATTCCAAGAAAGTATTTTTTTCTCATCTTCCGTAGGGCTTGGATCCAATCCTGAGACAAGTCCCCACATTTCCTTTCCTTCAAGATAAACTTGAAATTGATAGGACCAGGAAGTATAATTCTTGCCATTAAATTTGATCAGGGCGATATCATGCTTTTCCATTGTAGTCAACCTAGGAAGCACGGACACATAAAAAAGGGTTCCGTATCCGTATCCCGGACGTATCGGACACGGATACGCCCGGATACGCCTCCGATACGTCCGGGATACGTTAAATACGTATCCAGCTTTTTTTTTTTTTTTTTTTAATGTCGGACACGTGTGGGATACGTGCGGGACACGTGTGGGACACGCACGGGACATGCACGTATCCCACACGGGACACGTTTATTAGTGTTTTAAAACACTGGGTCGAGGGAAAGAGAGGAAAAAAGGAAAAAACGAAAAAATGAAGACCTAGGCTCTGCTGGGAGAGAAAGGAAGAAGAAAAAGAAGAAGAAGAAGAGAGGGAAGGGCTCGCCGTCGCCGTCGTCGTTCTGCTGTCGTCGCTCTGCTGCTACTATCGTCGTGCTGCTGTGGCTGGGAGAGAAAGGAAAAAAAAAGAAGAAGAAGAAGAGAGGGGAAGGGAAAGCCGTCGCCTCCACCTGCTGCTGCCGTCGCCCTGCTGCTGCCGTCGCCCTACTGCTGCCGTCGCACTGCTGCTGCTGCCGCCCAAATCAAGCCACTGCTGCTGCTGCTACCACCCAAAACGAGCCACTGTTGCTACCTTCAGGTTCTTTTCTCTTCTTTCTTTCCTTTTGTTTCTTTCTTTCTCTTCATCTGTTTTGTTGATTTTTGTTGGGGTTGATGGTATTCTGCTACCCAAATGTAGGGTTTTTTTTTTCTTCCCCCTTCAATCATTTGGATTTTTGGGGTTTTTTTTTTTTTTTTGCTGATCTCTGTCTTTGCTTTGGATTGGATGTGTCTGCTGCAATTTTCCTTTTTTTTTTGTTTGCTGCTTCTGCTGTGGCTGTCTTTGCTCTGTTTTTTTGTTTTTTTTGTTGGCTGTGGCTGTGTCTGTGTATTGTATGCTAGCTCCAAGACTATTATATGCTGCTACTGTTGCTTCTTTTTTGGATATATGCTTCCCCATTAAATCATTTGGATTTTAGGTTTTATTTTTTTATTTTTTGGTTGATCTTCTGTCTTTGATTTCATTGGCTGTGGCTGCTGCTTTTTTTTTTTTTGTTGGCTGTGGCTGTGTATTGTATCCAATTTGCTGCTTCTGCTGTTGCTTCCCCCTTAAATCATTTGGATATATGCTCTGCTATTGCTGCTTCTTTTCTTCCATTTTTTCTTGATGCTATGATGCTGCTGCTGTTTTTTTTTTTTTTTTTTTATGCTATATTGCTGTTGCTGTTTCTTTTTTTTTTTTTTTTTTCTTGATGCCATGATTTTAGGTGGCCTAATGGGGCCAATTTTTTGGTGTTTCCAGAAGTTTACTGTAATGGCTTCTAGTACTGGTGGTAGTGCTAGTGCGTCTTCTCCAGCTATTGAATTAGAAGACGCTCACAACCCTCTTTGGAGGTATGTGACAAAACATCAAAAACTTGGTGAAGGAGGGGGAAATGTGTCATGGCAGTGCAATTTTTGCCATCAAACCAAGAAAAGCTCATACACAAGGGTGAGGGCTCATTTGATACATGAGCCCGGTCATGCTGTTGCATTCTGTCCAAAAGTTAAGAGCAGTGATATTGCGGAGATGAAAAAGTTAGAGGACGAATGCAATGAGAGATTGAGGAAAAATGCACCCAAGAAAGTACCATTGCCAACTTCTAGTGTGGATTATGAATCCAAAAAAAGGAAGGTGAGTGGAAGTGGAAGTTGGAGTACAAGTGACACTAATACGGCTATTGGGAAGTCATTTAACTTGAAGTTGCGTGACCAAATGGATGCGGAGATTGCGAGGATGTTTTATGCATCAGGCTTACCATTTCATCTAGCAAGGAGCCCTTATTACGTGAGTTGTATCCAATTTGCCGCAAACAATGCTCTTGCGGGCTATGTGCCACCGGGGTATAATAAGCTAAGGACAAGTCTACTCCGACAAGAAAGGGCTCATGTTGATAGATTGCTACAACCAATTAAAGGCACATGGAAAGAAAAGGGTGTAAGCATTGTGAGTGATGGATGGAGTGACTCACAAAGGAGGCCCTTGATTAATTTTATGGCGGTGACGGAAAGTGGGCCTATGTTCCTTAAAGCAGTGGATTGTACCGGTGAAATTAAAGATAAGTACTTCATTTATGGGCTGTTGAAAGAAGTGATAGAAGAGGTTGGTCCCCAAAATGTAATTCAAGTGATAACTGATAATGCTAAGAATTGTGCGGGTGCAGGGCATCTCATTGAAGCACAATTTGAAAATATTGTTTGGACACCATGTGTGGTTCATACACTCAACCTTGCCTTGCAAAACATTTGTATGGCAAAGAATATTGAAAACAATGTACTAACATATGAAGAGTGTCGTTGGATCACGGACTTGGCCGAGGATGTTGTTTTTGTTAAGAACTTTATCATGAATCACTCCATGAGATTGGCTATTTTTAATGAATTTGTCCCTTTGAAGTTGCTTTCGGTTGCAAGTACACGTTTTGCTTCAGTCCTTGTTATGCTTAAGAGATTCAAGCTCATAAAAGGTAGTCTTCAAGCTATGGTTATTAGTGAAAGGTGGAATTCCTATAGAGAGGATGATAAGGAGAGAGCCAAGGCTGTGAAAGAGTTTGTGTTAGATGACCTTTGGTGGGACAAAATGACTTACATACTTTCTTTTACGGCTCCTATATATGATATGCTAAGGGTTTGTGACACGGATAGGCCTTGTCTTCACTTGGTGTATGACATGTGGGATACCATGATAGAAAAAGTGAAGGGTACAATATATAGGCATGAAGGAAAGAGACTTGATGAGGCATCTACCTTTTATGAAGTGGTGCATAAAATTCTTGTGGATCGTTGGAACAAGAACAACACTCCTCTCCATTGCTTAGCTCATTCACTAAATCCAAGGTGACTTCTAGTCTTGAACTTTTTTTTCTCCCTCTTAGTCTTAAACTCTTTTTTTTCTCCCTCTTAGTCTTGACTTCTAGTCTTGAACTTATCCTTAATTCTTTTTTTTTCCTATTCAAGGTACTATAGCAAGCATTGGCTTCATGAGGATCCTAGTCGAGTTGCTCCACATAGAGATATGGAGGTTGCTAGAGAAAGAATGAAAATCCTTAAAAAATATTTTCCTAATTTGGAGGAGCGCAAAATTGTAATCACACAATTTGCTGATTTCTCTAGCAAGTCAGGAGATTTTGCGGATATTGATTCCATTCGTGATCGCTATGACATGGATCCTAAAAGGTGGTGGGTCACCTATGGTGCATGTGCACCTTTGCTTCAAACTCTAGCTTTCAAGCTACTTGTGCAACCTTCCTCGTCGTCATGTGCAGAGAGGAATTGGAGTACTTATTCCTTTGTGCACTCGGTGAGAAGGAATAAGATGACACCAAAACGTGCTGAAGACTTGATTTTCATTCATAGCAATCTTCGCCTTCTTTCAAGAAGAACTCCACAATATATGAAAGGAGAAACAAAGATGTGGGATATTGCTGGAGATGCTTTTGATTCATTTGAGGATGCCGAAGAGCTTGAGATTGCACAACTCTCCCTTGATGAACCAGAATTGGAGGCCGTGTTCTTTCGTGAAGATGGTGATGGTGGTGGACCTGGTGGTCAAGTAATTGAAGTTTAAGTAGATTTGCTGTCTATTTGTTTGGGTTGTATGTTTATGTTTCTGTAGTAATTGGTGAAACTTGGATTTTGAACTTGGAAGTATTGAATGTAATGTTTGATGATGATTGATGATGATGAAATCAATGAAAGTGCATATTTTATGGCTATTTTGATTGAAATAATGTTAGTTTTTTTATTACAAAGTCATATAAAAAATATTTAAAAAAAATAAAAATTAAACGTATCCCCGGCGTATTGTATCCTACTTTTTTGAGAAATGACGTATCGGCGTATCCGACACGTATCGTATCCGTGTCCCGTATCCGTGTCCGTGCTTCATAGTAGTCAACCTTTTATAATATGCAAGACAGGGCAACTGTGCTAAATATTGTCTCCAAATCGTCAAAAACTAACTGGGAGAAGATGCTAAACAAAGAGGACTTCCAAATATTCCAATAGATTTAATCAGATTGACCAGCAGTAAAAAAAACAATTTTTCTTCAAAAAAAACAAGCCAGACAACCATAAATCTGGAAGCAGAATGAAGTGTAGCCAAGGAAAACTGAATGGAAAGATCAATCAGATGTCATAGACTGATGAAGGATCAAAATTCGCATCCAAGAAACCAAATTTCGTACCAAACAGAGCCAGATCGAAAAATCTGGACGGCTGTGATGAAACTATACTGCAGAAACTGAGATTTGCCTAGAGGTTGTAAAGATCCTACCTCTGAGATGCAAAAAATCCTCAAAAAATGTCCAAAAATACCGGAGGGAGCAGACGACCAGAATGGTTGCAACTTCCAGAGGTGATGATGCAGATCTGTGGTGGGCCACGTTTGATCACAGCTTGATCTGACGACTTCCAGTGCTTGGAAGATGGAGACGAGATACTGAGAGAGTCTCCCAGAGACTATGACAATTTCCAATGCTTGGAAGATGAAGAGGATTCACTCAGAGACACAGCTCTGATACCATGTCAGAATAAGAGAAGGAAGAAGAAAGACAGGGACTCACAGAGATTTGTGAATTTGATGATCCCAGTTTAGGGTCACGTTCTTTCATTATATAGACATATTGTTTCCATATAGGATACAGAGATTGTAGCAATTACAGCAATTACAGCTATTCTAATCTAATCACTAATCTAATCATATCTCCTAGTAAGGCAATGAATAAATATACATGGCTGTAAACGTGTGATTTGTTTTGACCCACAAGTTGGGCTTTATTTTCCATGGGCTGTGATCCATTGATCCAGATCCAGCAACCCATTTAACAGATAAAACCTCAAATTCCAACATTTTTCAATATTCTGAGTTTTTGGATATTTTGTGAATTTTTAGGGGACATTAAATTGACGGCAGCAAACCACATAGCACCATGACATATCATAAGTCATAACACCCTCTGCAACTACAATTTTAAATCATGACTTGGTGTGAGCTATCAATTTCTGAAAGGTCTTTTCAACTCCTCCCTTTTATTAATTTTTAATTTTTCTTTTTTTCTTTTTCTTTGTGTATGTAGCCTTACAATTTTAGTGAAAAGAAAGTACACAAAGGGAAAGGGATCCACATTGCAAAATTTTACTTTCGAAAACCCCTACACCCACAGTTCTAATTTGCTTCTCTGCCTTGTACTTATGCAAGTAAATAAAGGGTTTAGTCCAAATGATAGATCAATAATATTATCAAAGATAAAATACAGCCTCCGGGTCCTAGGTCACGAGTAGTAAAACAAGATGAAACAAGTGATTGCTTCTTGTACAAGTACATTGTGCCAAATTCTCACGTCTGAAAGCACATTAAGTTCATATCTTTGAACCCATATTTCCTGGGAAAACAATTGTGCAGAAAACTTATTTTGCTCAACTCCACCAGAAAGCAGTGGGGAACAGATCAGAATAACCTAAATATAATACAATTACTAATTGAACCATCAGTAATTAGAGGATCCCAGGAATTGAACCCATATAATGGCAGCAGCTGATTCCCAAAAGGAGTCCTCAATACCAAAAATAAGTCCCTAAAATCTATTTCTACCAAAAAAAAAAAAAGTTACAAAAATCTAATACTGCCACACCAGTGCCTAAAGCA
Organism: Umbellularia californica; assembly: GCA_028538565.1. Taxonomy (NCBI): domain Eukaryota; kingdom Viridiplantae; phylum Streptophyta; class Magnoliopsida; order Laurales; family Lauraceae; genus Umbellularia; species Umbellularia californica. Next base: position 52,607,916 of record JAPQWN010000009.1, on the reverse strand, counting down.
AAAATTCCGCTCGCGGACTTGGAATTCATTCAACTCATGGCTAAAGTTCCCCTATCCAGAAACATACCCAAGGTGATCTCTCAGTAAGAAACTTGAAAAGATATGATATCGATAACAATGGTATTCATTCAACTCATGGCCAAAGTTCCCCTATCCAGAAACATACCCAAGGTGATCTCTCAGTAAGAAACTTGAAAAGATATGATATCAATAACAATGGTATTCATTCAACTCATGGCCAAAGTTCCCCTATCCAGAAACATACCCAAGGTGATCTCTCATTAAGAAACTTGAAAAGATATGATATCAATAACAATGGTATTTTGAAGAAGTTACTACTTATTCTAGAAATGTTTCCATGGAATTTTCTGAAAAAATGAACATTTCCAACATGCATTATTTCCCTTTTCGGGTAGAAAGATAATAAAACTTACTTGGAACTTTTTGCTCTACACGACATGTTTTTCTTATTGTTTATTTTTATGATGGAATCTTTAATGAAATTGTTCTAATGAATTAGACAACAATACTAATGAGTCATGAATTTGGGGTTTCTGAGGAGTCATTTCCAGCTTGCAAAGCTAACTTCATTTCTGATGTGAGATTGAAATTTCGTTGGTACTCTAAAAGAAATTCAAAATAACATCGCCATAAGAGTTCAAAGATGCTTAGATGGGCAGTCACATAATATGTTCCCACAAATCCAGACAACAATCCGGTGCAAATGAAACTACACAACTGAAAAGGGGAAGGGAAAAGTTTGGATAATTAATAGCATCAACCAAATGGAGAATATTAGTAGCTCACCTCCAGTTCCTGCTTGCGCAGTTCCTCCTTTCTAGCTTCTGACCTTGCACTTCTTTGCACCTCAAAGATCACAGCCGCACCAGCAACCTAGTTAAACCACGGAAGCATATTAGTGAACGGCAAAAATATAAGCTTAAACGGCAAACATAGCAATCTCAAAAGTTAAAACAAAAGGAGAAAATTTGACTAAAACTCTAAATAATGGACCTACAATGGAATGTTAGGGACTGTTTGCATACAAAAGGGAAATTCATCATCTCCCATGTTTTATAGGCATTTTAGGTTCAGGAAAATCAGCTACAATATCGAGGACAATGGAAGCATGAGAAATCTTCCAAAATGTAGAGAAAATGAATGCCGTCTTTTGGAAAAGAGTTCAGCTCTCTTGATGAACTTTTTCCTATGGCATTCCATTTTGCTGTACATCAAATGATTCAGAGCAAAAGGGGGCTTCCCATCTATAAATCTAAGATCCCTTTTTCACTTTGCAAGCAAACAATCACTAACAATTTACTCCACAGAAACACAAAGTCTGTTTACACATCTCAACCAGAGACACTCAGCAATAACCCACCCACAAACAATTTCTTCCACCACCCTGTCTCCCGGCTACATGCAATCAAGCGAGCATGCAAGCATTTCCACTCACCCACGTGTGCATGCATCAATAGAAATAAGTTACAACATGGCCAAGTAATTTTTGAAAGAATATGCCATTTGAATTTTGGAAGACACTAAAAGGAGTATTCTACTTGGGAATAAACAATACCGAGAAGACAAAAATTTCCCCAAGAAGATCTACAGCAGCTTGAACTGCTTTCTCCTCGTTCAAAGGACGGATCTCAACATCAGTTGCATGCCCATAAATTCGCCTTTGCATTGTTGTAGTAAATCGATGGTTCGCCTGAATTCAATAGCATTATGGTAAATAATCCAAGTTTTATGAGTATGGATACAGGTATCAAATCTGAATATGGTACAAGGGGTTGGATTCAACAAACAGGAAAAAAATAGGATTCCAAAATTTAGCATAATGTTAACATGAATTTAAAGGAAAAAAAAAAAACATTTCTAAATAAAATAATATGCAAAAAAAGCACCAATATATAATAAAATCCTAGTTGGCCCACTCAGGGGTGATTTTTAATAGAACACTCCTCCATATGTCACAGCAGATCCAGAATTCATCAGATGTGTAGTTCTGCCCACTTGCATTAGTAAGTATCTCATCATGCCTCTCGTCTTCCTCTTCAAATCTGTCCTTCTCCACAGGCTCTTGTGTCCCCTTTGATTACATTACCAAAGATTCAGAACCCTGCCCTGCAGAATTCTTCCCTGATTTATGATTGATGATTTGTCCTTTACTTGCTTCTTTATAGTTCCAGTGACTGCTTCATATATTGTCCGGAGATCCTTGGTCATAGCAAATACATGTCTCCTGTCATTTTTTATGTCTATGGATTTGACCTCCTTGGTTTTGGATGTCTTTAGCTCTGCCTCTTGGATTTTGGGTGTAAATGGAAAAAGGAAATATGAAAATTAGGAAATGATAAAAAGCTGAATTAGTTTCATTTGAAGATTTCTTGATCATCTACTTGGATCTCTTAGGTAAGAGGGAGCACAGACGTCTCTTCGATTGTTGGATTTTTTGAGAAAATTATACGTATAGAAGAGAATTCTGAAGTGGGAGGAGACAAAATTCATAAGGAACATTTCAGAAACTGTGTTTAATTAACAATCATTTCGTTACTATTTGTAAACATCTTTAACAACAGTACTCTCTCTCTCTCTCTCCATGAAAATAAATGTCTAGCTACTCTTTCCCTTCTTTACAGTGTAGTGTGAAGTGATCTGTAAGAGGGCAGTTTTGTCCAGGAAAAAAATCAACAAAAAAAACCATGTCAGTGTAGTTCTTGAATAGAGTAGTTTTACAAATGTGAGATCTTAAAGGTCTCCATCATTATGCAAGCAAATTGACAAAAATGGCATGTAAATTGTTGAATAACAGAAATCATCGCCCCACGCAAGGATGACCGGTAAATTAGAGCTTGAAAAGCGACACCATATATAGGTTAAGGCTTCAATGATGATGATGATGATGCAACCCAGGGAAGTTGATGAAATATTTGTTGTAGTTTATGAAGAGTCTTTCAAAACTCTTTAATATGAGTAAGAAAATAATAAGATACCCAGGACAAGGACACCACAAAGTTCATCATCATCATCAAAGCCTTGTCTCAACTATGATGGGGTAAGGACACCACAATGATGATCCCAAAATGTCCTAAGAAAGAAACATCTAGAAAGATTAAGCACACAGAACTTTATTTCCTGAAGCGGGTTCATTATGTGAAATTTAACACAAATACCTTCCATAGATCCAAGAGAGAAGAAGTGCAGAGATTGTGTGACACAACCTAAAATCTCGTAACACAAAACCTGAACATCTTTGTTCTTTATCTCTACCAGGCTAACCCAATTTCTAAATCTTATAAATTGCATGGTTGACTAGGGATGTATTTACCAATCTACTTCCAGTCAGAATATTTCTTTTTCCGTGACTTCGTGCCCTTGTGTGGTGCTGGCGCAACTTGGCTGCAATATGCCATCCTGTGTGCTTTGAGCATGTTTGCTATTTTCTCATTGCTTACATTACATGAGAAAATGACTTTGATAAACAGGGCATATGGTCAATAGCCAAGGTTGAAGGGGGGAGACATACAGAGAGCATCAAAATTTCCAACTTTTTAAAGGAAATGGTACCACATCCCAACCCTGCCAAAGTGAATCTCCAGCCTTCTAATAGAAATCCCTTTCCTGTTTGAGTGTGGAACTGAGAAATGTGCCCCTTCAAATTTGAACCCTATAAGGAACTAAAACCCCAAATAACTCATTCATGGAAGATCACTAGTTCACTACTCCCTGTCAAATCTTAGTAATCTGCCTTTGCTTGTATGTTTTCTCACTGCATTTGCTTCACATAGATAGGGAACATTGAGATTTAACAAGCCCTTTGTTAGTAATAGAAATACTTATATTCACAGTGCAGTAAAGCAACTCGAAACCCCACTCAATGTTTTTCTTCATGGTTTAGTGTGCATTTGGATGTACCCCACCAAGTCAGCAGTTTCAATGGTTTGGCCAAACAGATTGTAATTCATTCTACAACACACTCGACTGTTTGACCATCTCAAATTTACAGTGGAATGGATGAACAAATTGCATTATGATAGGCACTCCCAATTCCGTCAAATTGCGGCCCTTTCGATCATTTCTCCACGCATTCTTGTGGTGGCATCCAAGTAATGCAAGTTTGATGCCACCAGTTTCATCCTGCACTTCAAAAATTGCTCAGACACAAAATATGAACCCCTCACTTGAACCTTTAACAATAATGGACTCTTTTTTTTTTTTTTTAGTTATTTGGTTTGTGGGAAATCATTGAATAGCAGGAATTTGAAGCAAATTAGTAGGTCATTTCCAGATGGATTTTCTTTTCCCAATCAATTGATTGGGGCTGATAACAAATCGACCCCAAAAATGCAAGAAAGTAAATGAATCAATGGTCAGTATAAGAATTCCCATTCTCCATTTCAGAAAAAAATCACTTTCAAACTGTAAAGAAAGGGAGAAATCAGGAAACCCATGAAGGAAAAGGCCAAAAAGGGGACCTGGGCAATGTTGATGATGAAGTTTCTGAACTTGGGGTGGATTCCAGCCTGCTGCTTGAGCCTGGAAGCGATGGGCTTTGAGAGGGTCTTCAATACAAGAGATCCCAACTTCACTACTGGAATAACTACCATACTTCACTGCTTGTTATGGTTATGGTTATGGTTATGGTTAGCTTCTTCTTCTCTTTCTTCGAATCTAATCTTCTTATTGTGTTTGGCTCTCCTCCTTCCACCCACCCAACTACAGTAACAAGCATCACCTCATCTCATTCTCCTCCAAACCCCTTTTCATTTGCTCTCTCTCTTCCTACTTTTCGATCCAAATTGGCTTCCTGCCCCACCTTCCCTTTCTTCTGGCTGTCTGGCTTTCGGGTCAAGATTCAAGAAGAAGGAAGGGCCAAACAATAACACATGCCCGAAACTTCCTTACAGGGCCCATGTAGAGATGACTTGGACCATTTCAGATGAATCTCATACCCTCTCCATATAGTCAGATTTCAATTGAAAGAAGAACGGGTCCATTGTAAGATTCAACACATGATTGAGAATGTGACAGCATTGGTACATGACATTATTACATTTCTTTCGTGTGCCCAATCTGACAGTATAACTCATTCGTATTGAACAAAAATTAGAAGGTATATTTTTGGCGTGGAATTCATTTTGAACGGTCCAGATTACAATTATGTGGACCCTTAGATTCATTAAAAATATACCCTATTTTATAAGGTTAGCAAAGGCCCTGAATAGCTGGCTAAAGGGGGAGAAAAACCTGAATAAATCGTAGTCCCTTGTCATGTGACGTGAGTATAGAATACGTAAATTCTTTTAAGCATAATTTCCTTTTGCGTTCAATAAGTGGTTAACTTCGTGGTGTAAAGTATTTGTGAAGTTCTATTTTCACATGGGAGAGGAAATTCATGTTTCTACTCTTATGAGAAATTGAAACCCTCTCTATTAAGAAATAAGAAATGTAAGTATTCTTCTTTCTTTTATGAAAAATACATTGACACATATAATAGAACAACGGGCCACGATAAAAAAAAAGAGAGACCAATTCCCCTCTTCGTACATGAAATTCAACCCTAATATCATACGTCCAGTTATAAATTGCCATGGTAAAATTAAATCCTTTAGAAGTCATTTATTTACGTAAATGATGCACATATATAATGATTTCAAGCCCATGTTTGTTTGTCCTCATTTACGTACGTAACATGCCGATAAAGTGAGAAAATAGCGTATGAATAAAATTATTTTCATATAAAAATTTACACGGAATGCATTACACACGTCTTGGTTAGAAGATGAGTCAGTTGTACGTGACATTTTCACTTTTAACATTTGCTCATGTAAATGACATTTTCTCAACACACATGTAAAAGACAAACACCTAGGGCTCGTAATCCGCGATCCGCGTGAAGACTTCCACAAACAACTACAGCCGTCGATAAACTCTCACAACGTGCGGTCCAGATGCATTCTCCCGCGCCCAAGCGGATTCAAACTCGTCTTATAAAACCCTTCTCAAATCCCATTCCCCGCTCATACAAAAACCCTCCAAAAACCTCCAAAACCCTCTTCCGGCCCCTTTCGATGGCTCGCACAAAGCAGACGGCGAGAAAATCCACCGGCGGCAAAGCCCCAAGGAAGCAGCTTGCGACAAAAGCCGCCCGGAAATCCGCTCCGGCCACGGGCGGAGTGAAGAAACCCCACCGATTCCGCCCGGGAACGGTGGCTCTGCGAGAAATCCGAAAATACCAGAAGAGCACAGAGCTTCTGATCCGGAAGCTTCCATTCCAGAGACTGGTTCGTGAAATCGCCCAAGATTTCAAGACGGATCTGCGGTTCCAGAGCTCTGCTGTTGCAGCTCTGCAAGAGGCGGCAGAGGCGTATCTGGTGGGACTGTTTGAGGACACGAATCTGTGCGCGATTCATGCGAAGCGCGTCACAATCATGCCGAAAGATATTCAGCTAGCTCGCCGCATCAGGGGAGAGCGCGCTTGAGAAGGATTTGATTTCCTCTGTATAATGTTCTCTAGGGTTAGGGTTTAGTAGATTACTATCTTCTTTTGACTTTTCTGGCTTGTGTGTATGATGGTTGTAATGATGTAATGCTGCTTCAAGTCTCTTCTGAATTGAAGCTTCCATTTTGAACTTCTTCTGTTCAATTGAATGATTTAATGTTACATTTTGGAGTTTTGATGGCACAACTTGAAATTGATCCATCTGGCTGAAAAAAAAAAAAAAAAAAACACATCAAGGGTCATTCATTTTATCTAATATATTACTCTAATAGGCCTTCAAATGAACTGAAGTTGTTGGCTTTAATTGATTGGTTAGAATCTTTGAATTGGGTCTGTTCCAATGATAAGTGGGCTCTACAATATCTTTTTATTGTGAGCATCTAGTTGAGTATACATGGTTTGTTGTAACAAAATAATAACTAACCTACTTGCCTCTAACTACAAAGCCTATTTTTCCTTAACCAATATGATCTATTATATATGTGACTCATGTGGGCCCTTGCCAAACAATTGTGCATTGTGAACTGTGGCACATGGAGCACAGGTAATGCTTCTCCTAACCTATTTTGTTTTCTTGGGCACACAGTCTTCTCCAGTTGCTTTCTTCACCATCATTTTTCTTTTTTCCTCATGACTTCCTAAATAATTAGATGAGAGAGAATGTTCCAATTGTTCACATATTGAAAGAATTTCTTTAACTAGAAAGAATTTTGTTCGGATGTAAGATATCTATTCTGAAATTTTGGCCACTCAATCATGTATGATGAAATCATCTGAGTCTGATTTTTTCTTCTAACCTGGTCTGAAGCTCACTATTTGGTGCCACCTGCTATTGGGTGGTGGTCTGCTTCTGGGGTCAAATCAATACATATTAAGGAAAAGTATTTGAGTATGAAGCTCATCCTCATCAGTATCATATCAAATCCAATCATTTGAATGACTTTTCAAGAAATACAAGACATCTAGTGTCATAATGAATACCCACCCACATGGCCACATCCACAAACTATCCAAAGTTTAAAGTTTGGTTCCCATTGATTTTTTTTTATAAGGTGAGGTAAAATAAAATTGAGTGTGAAAATAAGAAAAGAAAATAGGAGTTAAGAGACTTTTTTTAAAATCATTTTATGAACATTTGATACTCTATTTTATTTCATTTTACTCTAGCTTTTAGCTTTAATATGATTGGATGATAGTACAGAATGATATGCTCTAACACTAAGATGGCCTTCATCTATTTTTGCCTAGGGTAAATAAAAGATGGTTAAACTGTAACTATTATTAATGGGTTCAATAAGCTCCTCAAGTGTTTTTACAGTACAATTCTAATCCATGATTAGATGGGACAACAAAGGAGAAAATGAATGATGCATCTTATATTAGTGGACTGAGCATCATTCTTTAGTCAAAGGTAAAAATATTCCAGATGAGGATAATGAACAGTGCATTTGTTCAAAAAGCAAGTCATATGGGAGAGTTTGTGGTGGTTCATTGCTCCTATTTAGTGTTCGAGGGCATGTGTTCTATCCATCCAAAGAAAATAATCATATCAAATGGACGGTCATAACTATTGGGAGCCAAAATAATTGATTTCTTCTCATCTATTTCATGGCTTAGATTATAATGCTAGAAAGGTTCAATAAACTTTAAGATAGATGTAACTCCTTTTTTTGGAGGCTTGTTTGCTTGCATTAGAATCTATAAAATTTCATTTTTTTTAATATATTAGATCTCATGCCATAAGTACTTAAAAATAAAGATTAGAGTTGAATTTTCAAAAAAATGCATCAAATAACCTTTTCTTTTATGGAAGACGGAAAGTGTATACCTCGCCGTTACCTTAATAATTCAATACATAAAAAAGTGACTATCTACATACATCTCCACCCATATTCTTAACCTTTTACTTCATTTCCTTCACCCCTTATCACTTGAATTAATCCCTTGGTAGAGTTATTTTACCATGACTTCCTAAGCATCTTAAATCTTAATGCAGACAAGCAGGCCTTAAATAATTGGTCTAATGAGACCCCACAAAATTCTTGAAAATCAGTTCAAATTAGAAGATCCGGATGATCCAATCTTGTAACAGTGTGTCTACATAAGAATAAGATAATACTGGCTGTAGCCAGAGACACAAAATCAGTGTATTGTAGTGAGCTATCCACTGTTAAAGGGGACCACATGGGGTCCAGCCTACTCTGCCACTTGGCTTCGCTGTCGTGGTTTTCGCCCATATAAGGCGCACCCTTTTTTCTTTTGTCTCTTTGTGGACTTAACAAATTAAGGCTTATCTGCTCAAGCTGGGTGTAATTACCCTCTTCAATTAAAATAAGGCAAATGATACTTGTACATACATCCTAGGTACATACCATTTAGTGGGGCCCACCTAAAATGACCCTTCCAAACGAACCACAGATGCACCCCTCCAAATAGTCACCAATCCTATGGATTTGCATGAATTTAAATGGATTAGAACATTGGATCAATGGGTGCCCTCACTCACCCACACTTACATTACAATCCCCTTCCATGGGGTAGATCTTTCAACCCCCTATTTTACCAGAGTGTCTGCCATATAGTTGGTTGATCTAGATTCATAGTGAAAGGCAGCATTGATGGAAGATGATAGAGCACGGATTTCATTGAAGAGGAATTGAAATTTTCAGGGATTCGCCTTTCGATTAAACACCTAAGAAACTGCGTTAAAACCGTTAAACTTATAAGCTACAGATGAATGGTTTACAAGCATTTGATTAACTTCAAATTTAATATTTATATTGATCCCAATTGGGTCTTTCAACCTCCCCTTATCCTATGATCCATGGGTCCCAAGTGGATCCCAACAAACAATAGGTATGTACAGTAAGGATGTATGTAAGCATGTACAGTGTGATTTATCTTAAAATAATAATGAAAAAAAAAAAAACACATTGGCAGTTTGTTGCAGACGCATAAATCCCTGGAACCAAGACACAGCGTACACTCCTCTCTCTTTCCCCCAATCTTCTCTTTTTTCTATTTGTGGTTCTCTCTTTCTCTCTCATCTCTCTATTCTCTCTGTTTTCTATGTGTGGTTGTGTTGATCCCACCCAAAGCAATCAAAGTGTCACACACCCCTCATGTGCGTTGCAGTCATCGGTGTTTGGATGTTTCTGCATCTCTCTATTCAACCCCCATGTGATCTCTCACACAACTCTTATCTTTTTGCCATCTACACCTTTCTGTCTGTTGATTCTCTTCATCTTTTCATGCAATTCGAAAACGGAAAAAGTATTATTTTATCCGCAAAGAGTGGATGAAAATAGCTTGTTTTCTTTTAGTTATTTCGAAACTGCCATCTTTCTTAGGTACCAGTAGTTTGGGGTTTGAAAATCTCATTGTAAGAAATTTCTGACTGCAATTGATGTCTTCCTCGGCATTAGAAATTCTCTGTTTGGAAGGGGTGATGCAAAACAATTTTAACTGTGTGAAATGTTGCTTTTGGCAAAGCTCTTCAAATTCTAGCCCTCTTTCTCATTCAAGTTTTAGTTTTTAGATTACTAACACGCACTCAAGTATCTGTAAAATCTGGAGAAAGGCGACATTTGAGAAATTCTTAAGAATCCGAATAGAAAATTTTGAATTCTAACAAACAAACATGACTCAGAGCCTGTTTGTTTGGTAGTATTTCTGATGCGAATTGAAAATGGTGAATAGAGATATGTTCTTTTACGGAAACAAATGGTAATGGTGATTAGTAACTGCATGAGGAAATTAAGGAAACAAAGAGTAGTTAATAAAAAGCCATTGTGGGGCAGTTAATTTTCTCTTGTTTAGTTACAAGGAGCTGTTACTCTTAAGTCTATCATTGACAATTGCCAGACTGAGTTCGTGAAGATCTAACCTCTAAAACTATGACTCTAACTTTATTACAGATCTAATTGAGCCTTTTGGACATTTCCAATGGTTATTCTAAATGTTTCGTTTGATTATTAATATTTTGAACAATAACTCCCTGAAAAATCACTTTTAAAGGCTGATTGGTTGGAAGCATTTATAACAGGAATTTCCTTTGTCAGAACTTCTTGCCAGTATAACATAAGGGCTACTATCTTCAAAAATTATGAATTCTTTGTTTGTTTGATTTTAGATGGCGAAAATGTGCCGAAATAACCATGTGAAAAGCCCCTCTTGGTCAACAAAATTCTTAATTTCATATGCTACATTGCATCTTGAAATTCTATCTTGTGGGCCAAACAAAAAACCCCCTGAATGCTTGCAACCCAAAAGCTTACAGTCCTTTTGAATTCTTAAAACCCCAGCTTTTTAAACACTAAAAAAAAATAAACTCTGCTGAAGCATCACTTGAAATTTCACCTGAGGGCAGCACAGAAAACTCCAAACCACCCCTAGCATGCAATGAAACAGGCCCAACACCTCTTGCCTTCACTACAGAACAAAAGATGAAATGAGGTTGGCACCACTGCATGACTGCGTGGCGTCGTCTGTTGGCTGCGCTTGGCCGATTCTTCCTGTGGCACATGCATCAGTGGCTCTAGGTAAAAAAGCCAGTTTGCCACAGTAATTACACAGTATACTAGGGGTCAAAAGTTCAGAAAAGACAAAGTAAAACCCAGTCCCAGCCCCCAGGGCAATTACTCCAGCCTACATACAAGTGGCAAAACTGTGATAATCCCAGAGAAGCCCTGTCCAAATGCCTGAAAAGAAAGAGAAAGGCAATTCATTAATCACAAGTGCCTCTGCAGTCTGCACAGTCATCTCTGCAAATCCACAAAATCAAAGGCATTATAGTAATTTCAACCACCCCATAACGTTACATCTCTGCCTAACCAAGGGTATTTTCGTCACCTTATGCCATAATTACCATATCCCTCCCTCCCTCCCTCTCTCCCTCTCTCTGCAACCTCATCTGCATCACCTGTGCCTCTCTGCAAGCTACGCACATCAAAGAAAAAGATAGAAAAGAGAAGAGAGAAGAAGAAAGAAGCAAGAGCAAGCAAGAGAAAGAAAGCTTCTTTTTTTAGTTTTCTTATTCGGCTAATGAATGGACGAAGAACATGGAAGGAGAGAAACCACATAGAAGCGAGCTCTTTATCTGCTTCACCTCCAGAGCCTCATCATCAAACTCCTCATCCTCGATGAAGATCTCATCCAAATCAATCCTCAGCCCAGGAAGAACAGACAAGTTCCGAGATGGGTCTGCTACTCTCCACTCCTCTCTCAGCAGAAGGCTTAGAAGCAATGGAAGCATGAAAGGAGGCCAGTCCTCTCCCATGTTCCCGACTGGAAGCAAGAAAAAAGGCTGTTCTTTTGAGACCCCAGAACCCTCTTCTCCTAAAGTCACCTGCATTGGGCAGGTGAGAGTGAAGACGAAGAAGCAGGGGAAGAAGATGAGATCGAGATCGAAGAGGCGTGGGGAAGTCAGTTTCAGGAGAACAGAGCAGACCCCAGATGGGCAAAATCAGCAGGAGTGCTTGCCACACAGAAATCAGAGATGGGTTCATCTTCCCTTGAGCATTTGTGAGGCTTTGAGGACTTTTGGCGCTGAGTTCAACTGCTTTCTGCCCTGTGGGGGTCGATCTTCGTGCTCTTCCAATGCGGAGAGGGAGAAGGGAGAGAAGACGGCGGAGACGGCGCCAGCGCGACCGGCGGCGAGTTCGTGCGGGGCTGTTTTTGCGAGGTGGTTGATGGCGCTGCAGGAGAGTGAGGAGGATAAGAGGAGGGAACTGGAGGAGGGGGTGGTGGGATTGGTTGGGGAGGAATATGAAGAACAGAGGGAGAAAACAGAGGATGTGAAGATGGAGGAGAAGGAAGAGATCGAAGAGGAAGAGGTAAGTATATGCATTCCACCAAGAAATGCTCTTTTGTTGATGAGATGCAGATCTGAGCCGTTGAGAATGTCGGCGTTTGCGTCTCGTTTCTGGGATTCTCCTGTTAGAAGGGAAGAAGAGGAGGATGAAGATGTAGATGAGGAAGAGGAGGAAGAGGAAGAAGAAGGAGAGGAAGAAGCAGTCCAAGTGGAAGTGAAAGTGAAAGAAGATGGTGGAGAAAGCGTAGTTGAAGTCGCAGTGAAAGAAGAGGAGGAAGAGGAAGCTGAAGGAAGCTTAATCGAAATACAAGTTAAAGAAGAAGCAGAACCAACAACAGTGGAAGAAGAGGATAAAAAGGAGGAAATCTTGGAAAAATCAGATTTATCTCAAAAGCATGAATCTCCAGTAAAGGAAGAATCACCATCACAAAAACATGAAAACCCAGAAAAGGAAGAATCAATAGAAGAAGATGAAACCCCAGAAAAGGAAGAAGCAATAGAAGCACATGAAAGTCCAAAAAAGGCAGCAGAAGAAGAAGATGAAGAGGAGAAGGAAGAACAACAAAAAGTAGAAGAGCTCGATGAAGAATATCAAAGCTCACAAAAAGACAAGGCAGACAAACATGAAGGAGAAGAAGAGCATGAAGAAGAAGAAGAAGAAATGGTGCTAAGAGAATATTCTAGTCAACTAGAAGAAGCAGCAGCAGCAGCAGAAAAAGAAACCCAGTCTCCAAATGAGGAAGATGAGGAAGAAGAACAAAGAGAAGTAGAAGAAGAGGATAAGGCAAATGAAAGAAGATTGAGTTGTTCTACCAACTCACTGCAGCAGCAAGAAGAAGAAAAAGAAGAGGAAAAACAGGAGGAAGCATTAGCTAAATCAACTGATGAGGCAGAAACTGAAGTAGGTTTCAAAGAAGAACCACAACCAGAAGAAGTAGAAAAGTCAACGGTTGAAAACGAAACGAGAGAGAAAATCTCAGTGGCAACAGCAGTAGAAGCAGAACAAGAGCTAGAAAAAAAGTCAACAACATCAACAGCTGCAGAGACACAGATAGCAAGAAAGGAAGAGAATGAAACCAAGAAGAAAAGAGGGCCGATGCAGCTGCCCGACTGTCTCCTACTGATGATGTGCGAGCCCAAGCTCTCTATGGAGGTCTCCAAAGAGACCTGGGTCTGTAGCACAGACTTCCAAAGATGCCGACCCTCCAAACCATCTGACCATCTTCCTCATCAACAACACCAACATCAACAGCAGCAGCAGCAGCAGCAGAGAAAAGGAGGAAACAACGAAGCAGGAGGAGCCACAGGAGGAGACGAACGCAGAAGGGTGAGCACGGATTCCAATCCTGCACACCAGCCCATTTCCATGGCGACTGTGGTCGAGCAGAAGCTTGGAAACGGTGCGGCGTACGAGCCTTTCGTGCTCACGCGGTGCAAATCCGAGCCGATGCGGTCCTCGGCTAAGCTGGCGCCTGATGCTTGCTTCTGGAAGAGTAGGAAGCTGCCTCACGTGGGAGTTGGAGCCGCTGGGGTCGGCTTCTAAACCCGAGCCGAATCGAGCTTGTGGGGATTGGATTTGGTGCGATTTTGTTACCTGGGGAAGTGTAGTAGTAGCAGCAGTAGTAGGAAGATGCAGTGGGAGGCAGTGACTTTCTTTTTGGTTTGGTGTACATTTTCTGTGTGTGGTCAAGTGATTGTGATTACATTGCATGTTTAACTTAATTAATTGGGTGTCTCCCTCACTTTTTCTTCTTTCTAAGTGATTGTTAGATGTTTTTTTTTTTTCAATGGATGATGATGGGTTTTGCTTTGTTGAATGGTTCTTTTGTTTTGTCCTCTGGTCAGTGGTGGAAAAGCCAGCCATGGCTCGGCTTTTAGTGACAGTCTTCCATGCCAGCGTATAGGGAACTGGTCTAGACAGAGATCTCTGTGGAGTCTAACATGATTTCAGTGACTGACTCTGTGTCTTCAAATTATTTTTTTTAGTGGGGTTTCTGTGGTTTGTGACTGCACCCATACCTCAATCTCCATGACCCAAACATCGTTTACCGTATATCTGTTGACATTTACACTCTTTACATGGTGGAATCAGGACTAGAGAAATAGAAACTCTACAACCAAGCCCAGATTGTGTGGTAGTCAAAATAAATTCCCTCCTGCTCTTGAGGGTATTTTCAGATTTTATTCAAATAGGAGGTGTTCGCTGCTAATGCATGAGATTGGGTTGTTACACTTTTATCAAATGATTGAAGCCAACTTCTATCGGGGTCAAAATTTGGTATATTGCATAGATACAACTGAATTTGAATACAGACATGCGAGGTGATGGAAATAAATATATGAGAGGAGGTCGTGGGAGGGGGTAAGGAGCCATTTTCAAGATAGGAAGTAGTTTTTTTTTTTTAATAAACAAGATAGAAAGTAGTTAAAGAAAGGTATGGGCTCCTCTTTGTCATAACCATATCTCTGCGAATTTGTATCCATTTCTGATGATGTTCAGATCAGTCCACTCAAATGTCTTGTGTATTTTGACCCTTCTATCCTATCAATTAACATACTATGTCAATTCATTCAACATTCATGAATGCTAAAGAAATCAACCCAAAAGGAGGGCTACAATTTTCAAATAATTTCATCTCATTCCTTTCCAAAAAGCAACATTTTTGCCACTCTTTCTATTTGCATCATGGAACCCAAAAGATGGAAAGGGGTCTATTTTTATTCGTAGAACAAAAGTAGTTTAAGATGGGGTCTTCCAAGAGGCTTTACTTTTTAATAGAAATGTGCCCCGGAAAGAAGGTCCCATATGGATACATGGTGCCCACTGTGGTCGCAAAGAATGAAAAGGTTTTCACATGAAGTTGGGTTTGACCAAACGTCGATCAAAACAAAAATGATTCTAACCTATAATTATATATGGGCCTCACTCTCAATGAGTACAATACTTCTTTATGCAATATGTTGTTATTATTGTTAAGACTATTATAGACCAATCAAGAATTAAAATAGTGGTTACGGCATGCGTAGCGTTCAGTGGCCAAAACGCTACGTAGCGGCTGTGGTGATACGTAGCGGCATGAGTTTTTTAAATGGTCAAATTTTTTTGAATCTTATATGGCAAACAATATTGTATTTTTTTTAGTGATTTAAAACTATATAAGGGTAGAGATAACTTTAGAAAAGACTATTGAGGAGAAGAAATATGAAAAATAATGTTAAAAACTAAAATTATTTGGCTCTATTAGGTTTTAGACCGTAGCACCGCTATTTTCAAAATAGCGTAGCGGCCTTGACCGCTACAGCCGATAATACGGGCGCTAAGTTACGTAGCGACCGCTATTTTGAACCATGAGATCAACTATAGGGTCAGTGAAAAACAAATCTTTTTATGCAAGTAGATGACCCTTTAATTCAGGATTTTTATTTGAAGGGGGCAGACCTAGATGCTTAAGTTGGTTTTTGTGGGCAAGCACAAATGAGATCCTTACGTGATCTTAAAAGCAGAGAAAAGAAATTTCATATGAGTTTTGGAAGGGTACCCGAAACCACTCCATAGCCAATAATGCGTACGCACAAGGCACAGAAAAGGAAAGGAATTGGATGAAAGTGACATGGATGAAAGTAAAAAGTTTAGATCAAACAGTGTAGGCACTGAGTATTAACTTAGGTTGATATTTCTTACATTGCTTGGAGCTTTCCATTGGGATGTCTATTTATGACAGGAACTAGGTCCCATAACTTCATACTTAAGTTTTTTTTTTTATAACTTCAGACTTCATTGGATGGTCCATGTGGCCGCCTTTACATGATGAATTATACGATGGAAAATATCTCCAAAAGTCTGCGTGCAGGATTGGAGAGGTGAAAGCAAAACCCCCCAGCAACAGGTGCCCCATTCAGTTGTCCAGACTTTACCCGTACATCCTTTTCAGAAGCTTTTGCAAGAAACGTACAAAGGTGTGAATTCATTTCCTTTGTTTTGTAGTGCCCCACCTGCCAAGCATTATCAAGTATCAAAACAACCACAATATAGGAGGATCGAAATTAAAAATGGTTCATGCTTTCTCAGTTTCTTGTTTGGTTGGTTATATGTTTCTGGATAGATAGGTAAATTTTTTTTTATAAATAACGGAGGGTGTCCCAGCCATGAGGGCAAGACTAATTTCAGGCCCGAGGAGAGTCGGATAAATCCTTTATGAACATAGTGTGGTAGTGTAGTTTTGAACCCTTAATCTCCAGAAGCAAACCGTGATTCTAAACTACTCGGCGGGGTTCTTGATGGATGGATGGATGGCACAGCAAAGTTTTTTCCGTACATGCAGCAAATTTGGGGCCATTAATAAAAATCAAATAAAATGGGTTTTCGTAAGGATAAACTCATCCCCGTGCCCTCTTGACCCCGTCCTGCCTCATTCTTAACTCACCTTGTGATGGCTTAATGGGTTTAGACTAATGTGATATCAAACCTTATGTAGGGTTTAATTATGGGTATTACTTTAAAATCCTGTTAATATAAAATTAATCATAAATATCTTTCAATTTAATTCATGAGTAATGTAAATAGATTGTAAAAAAGGAAAACTGTGCCTAGCCAGTCAAAACCTAGATAGATATAGATCCCAACCAAGTTCAAGTATTTTATGAACTCTCGTATAGAGAAATATTCATATGCATTCATCTCTCACTATATTGTAGTTAGGGACTGCTTGATGGGCTCCTTATTGAGCACGGGACTCTGGGAGGGTGGGGGAGATGGAAAGAGACATTTTGGATGATTTTAGATGTCAAATTTGGAGTCAATCACAAGCCTCTAATCCCTTCATCCGTGTCCCATAAGTTTAATAACTTTATATTAAAGAAAAAACTTGACCCTCATTCCAACAGTATAGTCCATTCGGATTGGTGAAAACTCGATTGATTTAGTGTAATTCAAGGGGTCCCGTATGTGAATTGTTTGGATGGATAATAAAGTCGGCCCCACTATGTTGCCCTACTATGTGTCACTTACCTTATGGTTGGGGGTAGATGCGCCTGAATATTTCCCTTTATATCTGCCTCCAATTTCTTTAAATTTGTTAAAAGCACATTCAACCTGCCTACCATGGAATTATTGAATTATTCTAGACATCTAATTGAAAATCTTCAGATTGTTTCCTTTAATCAGACCAGCGAGGTTGCTGCTTTAGTTTTCTACTTGTGTTTTATTGGATTTTCAGCAGCTGTTTCATGCTTATAAGAAAACGCA